>OX578142.1:51848089-52268089 GCA_951213105.1 Amaurobius ferox
TTGAATATGTCCTAAAATTTTCGAAGTAATTTGTGAATTTTAACTTTGCTTAACAAATGTTTGAAAAATTAGGTCCCATAGGGTTTAATGTATTTCACTTTTTCGAACGGGGTTCAATCCAAAACTAATTGACTGATAGTAATCATTTACATTCCTATATGTCCCACAGACCGCCTGAACAACATACTAAAATTTCATTTTGATACACTCATTTTTACTGCAGGTATTGGGCGAATGGACAGATAGACAGACAGACAGAATGAATAAAGTAAAGTCATAAACACTTTTCAACTATGTAGGAAAGTGTTAAAAAGTCAGAATAACAACACGACAGCAAAATGAAATACAGGAAAAAAGCCAATTCCAATATGTGCATTGTTTAATGAATAGGCATTGACAATAAAACTGATATAGAATTTTTTTTTTCACACAATATGGTGATTTGGGTATTGGCGTCCTATGCAGGGAGGCTACAATAAAACGACATCAACATCCACGTTAATCCAACATGTGGCCTGTTCAAAGTTCCCTTCATCAATATCAATGGGCATTTGAATTGGAGAAAGTTTATTAACACTTGCTATGACTGTCATTGCTGGTGTCACCGTGGTACAATCCCTGATGATACAACTTTTTATACGTGTATATATTGCATTCCATATATGCATTTCGTGAGTTCCTTATGTAAATTCCTAGTAATTATACAATCTTTTATAACTTTGTAATTGATCTTTTCCCTTTATCTCACTTTATTGTCGAGTTCGCTAATCTGACGTTTAAAATTCTCCGTTAGGGGCGTTGAAATTGCTTTTATTCGATCGAGCATGGCCACTTTACTATAGATAAATCTAGAGTGTACACTCTTGAACTTTTCCATACAAAGGAGTCCTGTATAAAGTGGTGTTTAAAATTTTTTGAATCTTTCGAAGAACATTTCACCACTTTTCAAACATTTTGATTTAAGAAACTGAAAACTGCGTAAATATATACAATAAATTTTGGAATCTCTATATTGCTAATTTTTATCATTTTCAAGCAGATTTAAATATATAATAGATTACACATATTTAACAGATATAATTAAAGAATACAATTTATAATATTTTTTCTTTTTTTTTTCTAGACAGAAATTGTCTGTGAGTCCTGGGAACAGCACAGCAACACCTAAAACACCTCTTACGGGTAAGTTATGTGACTCAAGAAATGTGCCTCACAATTTTGCTTAAGAACAATGCAATACTTGCTAAACTTGTAGAATCCACTTCGACGATAAGAACTTGTAACTTCGTCCCAGTAGCTCAACGGTAGAGCGTCGGGTGGCCAGTTCGGAGGTCTAGGGTTCGATTCCCGGTTGGGGCAGCTAGGCTCTTTACAATGGTGCCTGAACAAATCAACCCTGTAGGTTAGTGCAAAGATATCGGAGATCTTAAAGTGGCCCTAGTACGAGCAGTACGATTTCAGTGGACTCTGGAAGATTGAACACCGATTTCAAATTGAGAGGATAACAATCACGCAGGATACTAACCTGGATAAAGATAGTAGTAGCAGGAGGCTAAGTAGGAGGAGGTCAGTCATAATATTTGTCATAATATTCAGTCGTCCGTGGATCTGAAATTAGGGGGGGGGGGGAATGCAGAGTCCGCTTCGACGATAAGAGCTTGTAATTTCGTCCCAGTAGCTCAACGGTAGAGCGTCGGCTGGCCAGTTCAGAGATCCAGGGTTCGATTCCCGGTTGGGGCAGCAAGGCTGTAATGTTGATGCACAAAATCAGCTTGTTTTATTACTAAATTATTTGCTGCTTGTGCAAATCCAATTTTTTGTACTTTCTTGACATCAGGTAGTACTTATATGTCTACTATCAAGGAAGTATGAATATTGACATATTTTTTTTAGACCAGAGATTATCATTTAATGTCAATATATTAGTTTAATGTTTTGCAGTGTACTACAGTCTTTGCCGTTTGTCATTGCTAGTTCATCTTTGTCTTTAGTTCTTTTCCCAATATCAGTTCTCTATCATTTATTACTATGAGATTATAGCAATTTATGAATAAAACATTATTTTTTAATATATTAGATTTACTCTAAGGAAGTTTTGTCTTTCAAAGGTATTCCTTAAAATATCCATATTTAACAGTTGCTCTCATTGACTTTGTATCATAACTATGTATAATAAAGAAGATAGATACATAAAGATATATATAGAGAGAGATAGAGAGAGAGGGAGAGATGAGAAAGAGAGCGATAGAGATATAGATAGATAGATAGGGAGCGAGAGAGAAAGAAATCTAGTTACTCAAACTAGGAAATATGAGTTAAGAATATATTTGATTAAGGTTTATAAAATTATTTGACTATCATTTTGATCTTTTTCTGAGCTAATTAATTAAAAAAATTTATTTTGAAATAATCAAATTTTATTGTTACAGAGGAAGAGCAGGAGAAGCTGGCGACAGAAACCTTGAATGAACTTGATTGGTGCTTGGAGCAATTGGAGACAATACAAGCTCACCGCTCCGTTGGTGACATGGCATTCAGCAAGGTACGTGAGGCGAGATAGCCCAGTGGTTAAGGCACGGCGATTGCACTCAAAGACCTGAATTCGCTTCCCGGCGTTTCCCAAAGTATATTCGTATCTTCGCGGAGTACGGACACGTTAAATATGTGGGTCGAAAGTACTTCCAAGAGGTTAGTAGCAGGTGAATGGGGGTACGGTCCTTGTGGATGTCGCCTTCACTGGATTTCTCTATAAATTAGGTGACATTGTCTCGGCCGTCTAAACAGATACCTTCAGGTGTATCGTACGGTGTAGTCGAAAGAGAGAAAACAAGATATGCAGGGTGGACTAGGATAATTATTGGCTGCAAATAATTTTAGTAATTACTCGATAGTGAATTTAAACCAGTTCAAACAGACGTTTCCTGGTAAGTTAATGTCAGAGTATATTTGCAAGATCTTCACATTTGTGCAGTCAAATTTCTGACTATATGAGTATTCATCACATTTAGGGTTTGAACGGGTTCAATGTTCAATAATTACGCCGAATCAATGGTGAAGCGATACTGTCTAATAATTATATCGTTATAAGTAATATAACAGCATGTCAGCATAGCACATTGGTGTTTATTTCGTATCCAATTCTAACGTTTTAATTTCGATTCTCAATTATTCTCAATTGCGCCCAGATTTAATTTGTATTTATATATATTAATTTGTATATATACACGGTGTTTTAGAACTCAAGTTCAGGGACTTATCTGGTCAGTGGTTGCTCCAGGCCAATACTTCCAATTAGAAAAACTATCAAAAGCGAGAGTAGTATTGTGTTGTAGCATTTTGTCGCAAAGGGGTGGTATTAACAAAAAATATCTGATGTGGGCAACACATGACTTTCCTTATATAATGCAATGAATTTACTCCTTTTACAGTCAAAAAATAATGTATAGATCTACAGTACTGTGTTTTTAACGTTGAATTGTACATTTGGCGATTTTTCGGATGAGAACATGCAATACTGTTTCAAAGTACCCAATTAACTTATATTTCACACAACTCTAAATTAACAATTATCAATATTGATAGCATCTTCAGTAAGCTATATAGTCATAGCTATATAGTTCTCGCTAAACGTTACGGACGGACGGGCGGAGAAATGGATTATTCTTATAGACTATTTTTATGTTCTTTCCAAGATATTGAATTTTCACCAATTAGTCGTCATTTCATTGATTCAGTCTTAATTGTATCAATTTGGCGAATTTCTATCATTTGGGTGACATTTTCGTCAATTTGGCAACTTTTAAAAATCTCCAAATTGCAGAGATTCCGAAAAATTAGTCACCAAAATTTTATCCAAACGTTACGGACGGGAAATTAGGCTATTTTTATAGTACTAGTAAATTCCTATATTATTTCCAAGATATTAAATTTTTGTCAATTAGTCGTCATTTTCATTGCTTTGGCTTCATTTTTTATTAATTTGGTAACATTTGAGGAAGTCGCAAAGGTGGCGATATTCCGCAAAATTCGACAAGCGTTATAGGCGGAGAAATAAATTATTCTTATAGCAGATAAATGACTACTGGTGCCCAAATATAAAAGTACCTTTTCTCATGAATGGAACGAGCTAGATTCACGAGAATGATGTCACCAAATTTATCGCATGATATTACAAAAAAAATAAAAACCAAAAATATGAAACATGAACATATTTTTACAATAGTTAACATATATTTCTTATGTGATTTTTTGATAAATTTATTTGGTAAATGTGCAATATCTAGAACGGTTCAGGCTAGCGTTTAAAAGTTTATGTCAATCGTTTTCTAATGAAAATTTACATAAGATATTACTATTTGAGTAACTTTATTAAATAATTTTATTTTTTGATGATTTTTGTCAAAATTTCACTCGAAAATTTAGTGGAGTTCTGAACACTCGATTGCGTTTGAAAACAATAAGATTCCAGTATTCACGGATTGTAAGTTTTGTACCAAATTTCGTTCGAATCCCTCCATTCGTTCGTCAGATATCGTCTCCAAGGACTCAGTGATTAACTGATACACACACACACACAGACATCACCTCAGAAACTTTTGATTCTTATTCAGGGATGCTTGAAACGTGCTCTTCCGTCGGAAAATCGAATTCGAATTTTCGACCCCGTCACAATACTTTCCTTATACATTACAATATGTATATAAGGAAAGTAATAGAGATCTAACTTTTTATTCAGTTCCCCTAACGTAAAATGTTTAATTAGAAAAAGTTACGCTTTGAGTTTATTGTACAATAAAATCGACCCCTTTTTTCTAACTTTTATTCACTTAATTCAATATTATAAGGATAGTTTAATGCAGTTTCAGGTTTGAACTTTTAAGAGTTGCGGTATGTTCGTTTGGCTGCAGAGCATCAGTTCCAGCCAATTAGGAGTTTGCAAATTGCTAGATTTGCTTCAACACATCTTGATGTTCTACGATTATGAATTCCCTCGAAAGACCGACATTTTTGGGCATGGAATAGTTTTTATACAACTATCCAGGTTAACCGATAGATAATTCGTTTAACAAACTGCAGAAATTAATACTCGAATAAACAAAAATGGATATAATGTCAAATTTTTAACATTTATTCGTGATAGCTTTGAGCAAATATTATGAAAATTTTTGAGATCTCGTAGAAAGAAAATTCTGAATTGAAAAATTGTTGGTCTCTCAACGGAATTCACAACTGTATAAAATCAAAACCTGTCAATGCAAATATCGCAATTTGCAGTCGAGCCCTAACTGACAGAAACTGTTCTTTGTTCAAACAAACTTTCCCCAAGCCTGAAATATTTAAAATTTTGGAAATGATCACTCTAATATCTCAGTGAGTTTGAAGTTACAAAAGTGGGGTTAGTTTCATTTTACTAATGAGCTCGAGGCGCAAATCTTTCCAATTGAATTTCTTCCGCTAGAGGGTCCGTATAAAAATTTAGATTCCTACCTTTCTGGTAATATCATATTCTTACAACAAAATGCCACGACATAATGCAAATGTTTTTTATGATGGTTTTTCTAATTGAATATGGTTTTGCAAGCAAACACTGACCAGATAAGTCATGGAGCGTAAATTTTAAAATACACTGTATATGATCAACTGGAAATCGAACCAGACGTTGCCGGTATTTAAAATAGGAATTTATTAAATTCATTAAATGTTACAAAAACTTAGTCGCCTGCTGCACGAGCACACGCTTGAATTACAAAATACATGTTTAAAACATATACATGCTTAAATTATAAAATACATGTTTGAAACATATACACGCTTAAATTACAAAATACATATTTAAAACATATACACGCTTAAATTACAAAGCACATGCTCAAAACACATGACCAGATGCGTCCTTGAGCGTAAATTCTAAAATACACTGTATATTGTGGAACTGAACCCGCCGTTGCCTGGGATTTAAAGTAGGAATTTATTAAATTAACAAAAAACTTAGTGGCCTGTTGCACGAGTACACGCGTAAATTACAAAACACATGACCAGATAAGTCATCGAACCTAAATTCTAAAATACACTGTATGTTGTAAACTAGCAACCGAACCCGACGTTGCCCGGGATTTAAAGTAGGAATTTATTAAATTCATTAAATGTTACAAAAAACTTAGTCGCCTGCTGCATGAGCACACGCTTAAATTACAAAACACATGTTGAAAACACATGACCATATATGTCCTTCAGCGTGAATTCTAAAACACACAATATATTGTAAACTAGCAACTGATCCCGCCCTTGCCCGGGATTTAAAATAGGAATTTATTAAATTCTCAAAAAGCTTAGTCGCCAGCTGCACGAGCACACGCGTAAATTACAAAACACATACTCAAAACACAAGACCTTATAAGTCATTGAGCGTAAATTCTAAAATACACTGTATATTGTAAACTGGCAACCAAACTCGGCGTTGCCCGGGATTTAAAGTAGGAATTTATTAAATTCTCAAAAAGTTTAGTCGCCTGCTGTACGAGCACACGCGAAAATTATAATACACATGCTCAAAAAACAAGACCATATAAGTCATTGAGCGTAAATTCTAAAATACACTGTATATTGTAAACCAGCAACTGAACCCGCCGTTTTCCAGGATTTAAAGTAGGGATTTATTGAATTCACAAAAAACTTAGTCGCCTGTTGTACGAGCACACGCTTAAATTACAAAACACATGCTCAAAACACAATACCAGATAAGTTATGGAGAGTAAATTCTAAAATACACAGTATATTGTAAACTAACAACTGAACCCGCCGTTGCCCGGGTTTTAAAGTTGGAATTTATTAAATTCACAAAAATCTTAGTCCCCTGCTGCAGGAATACACGCGTAAATTACAAAACACATGCTCAAAACACATGACCAGATACGTCCTTGAGCGTTAATTCTAAAATACACTGCCTATTGTAAACTACCAACTGAACCCGCCGTTTTCCAGGATTTAAAGTAGGGATTTATTGAATGCACAAAAAACTTAGTCGCCTGCTGTACTAGCACACGCGAAAATCACAAAACACATGTTCAAAACACAAGACCATATAAGTCATTGAGCGTAAATTCTAAAATACACTGTATATTGTAAACTAGCAACTGAAACCGCCGTTGCGAGGTATTTAAAGTTGGAATTTATTGAATTCTCAAAAATATTAGTCGCCTGCTGCACGAGCACATGCTTAAATTACAATACACATGCTCAAAACACATGACCAGATGCGTCCTTGAGCGTAAATTCTAAATTACACTGTATATTGTGGAACTAAACCCGCCGTTGCCTGGGATTTAAGGTAGGAATTTAATAAATTTACAAAAAATTTAGTCGCCTGCTGCACGGGCACAAGCGTAAATTACAAAACCGATCACGGCGTTGCCCGGGATTAAATGTAGGAATTTATTAAATTCACAAAAAACTTAGTCGCCTGCTACACGAGCACACTCTTAAATTACAAAACACATGACCAGATAAGTCAATGAACGAAAATTCTAAAATACATTGTATATTGTAAACTAGCAACCGAACCCTCTTTTGCCCGAGATTTAAAGTAGGAATTTATTAAATTCATTAAATGTCACAAAAAACTGCACGAGCACAAGTTTAAATTACAAAACACATGCTCAAAACACATGGCCACATATGTCCTTGGGCGTAAATTCTAAAATCCACTGTATATTGTAAACTAGTAACTGAACCCACTTTTGCCTGGGATTTAAAGTAGGAATTTATTAAATTCATTAAATATTACAAAAAACTTAGTCGTCTGCTGCACGAGCACATGCTTAAATTAGAAAACACATGCTCAAAACACATGACCGGATACGTCCTTTAGCGTAAATTCTAAAATACACTGTATATAGTAAACTAGCAACTGAATCCGCCATTTCTCAAGATTTAAAGCAGGAATTTATTAAATTCACAAAAAACTTAGTCGGCTGCTGCACGAGCACACGCTTAAATTACAAAATACATGACCAGATAAGTCATTGAACTTAAATTCTAAATTACACTGTATATTGTAAACTAGCAACCGGACCCGCCGTTGCCCGGGATTTAAAGTAGGAATTTATCAAATTCATCAAATGTTACAAAAAACTTATTCGCCTTCTGCATGAGCACACGCTTAAATTACAAAACACATGAGTAGATAAGTCATTGAACGAAAATTCTAAAATACATTGTATATTGTAAACTAGCAACCGAACTCGCCGTTGTCCGGGATTTAAAACAGGAATTAATTAAAGTCATTACATTTTTCGAAAAACTCATTCGCCTTCTACTCAAGCTCACATTTAAATTAGATAACACATGCTGACCTTAAATAAGCGTCTAATCACACATCAGACAGCGATTCGGATACGTAATACGCTTTTGTACCGGCGTTGGACACATCAATATTTTCGATTCTAGTTACAGCTCGCAATCTAAATAAATCCTTAAGCAGATGACGTCAGTTCCTTCAGCGTTCTAGATCTATGACCTCTCGATCGTATTCCCTCACCCTCACCCATAGTTTCCTCTCGCCTGAACAGAATGAGTTTGGTCCATTTCCCAGTACGTTTCCATTTCCGGTGGGCATGCTAGATTCTCCAGTACCATAATAGATAACTGGATAAAATGAAGTCTCTATGTCATACTATGATTAACAACTAAAATTTAATATTTATCATACAATATATGTAGAACATAAAATTCCACAGAACATAAAATTGTGTAATTGGGGACTAACATATTCTTTACTCACATTTTATAAAATGAGTTAGAAAACGGTATTATTCCTCAAAATGTTCAATTCTGTATACACTGCGACATGTACAGCTTTAAAAAAATGCACCGCGCAATTCACATAGCAGAACAAAACGAAAGATATCATTTAATAGGGATTAATGCCTTCTACAAATATCAGTATGTTTGCACTAACTCCAAAATCTTCAAAAGCAAGCTCCATTGATCATTACATATTCAGATTCAATAAAATATTTCAAGCAGATTTAAAATAGAAGTTACAGTTTAACCAAAAAAAAAATCATCTCAGTTTTTGGGATATATATTCGCGATAAATCAATTTTCCAAGAAAATTATTTTTGCATATTTTTCTATTAAAACTCTCAAATAAAATTTTTATAAATTATAATATTTAAACATACTTGAAATATTAATTATTAATTATTAAATTAATATTCATATAAATTTTGAAAAGAAACAACTGTATATTTTAACACCATTCGATGAAACTGCGTCGAAAACATCGTTTTAAAAAATTTCAGTTTAATCCGTGAAATATTAAGTGTGCTATCAAATTTTATTCAAAATTCGATGATTATTACGCTTATCGAGGAAAATTTTCAAAGTTATTGGCAGAAAACCTCAGATGTTTTTCGAAAACCATCTATGATGGAAAACATCGAACACCACATTTACATCGATGTTTCGAAAACCAAGACTATATCTATATGTAACACTAAAACGAAACTTAGATGACAGCATCCGAACATTACATACTGACGGAACCAGACTATCAGATCGTAATTTGCCGTTTCTGCTGCAGAGTTCAAATTTTAGATGCAACCTTAACGGGTTTTTAAGGAATTTCTCGGTCAATTTTGGGCCTCTTTACATTATTTTTTTATCTGCATGAAAGTTTTCGGGGAATCTGAAGATGTAAAGATCAATAGGCGTTGCCCATGAATATTTTGGAGTTAGTACCAAAATAACTAAAAATATGGCCCCTTATGCAAATTTTAAATATTGATGAGCAAATTTTAAATATGATTAAATATTGATTATTAATATTTTAAATATTGATACTAAGATACATTAATCCCTATCGAATGATAGAATGATACTTTCGTTTTATTTTGCGATTAATTGTGCAATTGTGGTCGTTCTTCTTGCGGTTGTACGTCTTGATAAAATTAAATTAATTTAAACGTTCTTATTAAATATTAGGAATCACATATCAATATTGTTATTCAGTTATAGAGCCTTTATGATTCCCTGTACACACAGACTTAATTTTAACTTAAGGCTCCATAATACGTCGCGTTCCAATATTCATTTATACTTTTATTGATATTATGCTATTAGAAGCTATTTATAGAACATGAAAATAAAACAGTAAGTTTTAAAAATGCATTTTAAACAACCGCCGTTTTAAAATAATAATTTAGTTTTCTATTTTATGCACGTTCATTATTCGCACCTTGAAAACTTACCACAAAACCTTGTAAAAGATAAAAAGATAGTGTCGAAGTTATTAAAAATTACTTATAAAGTGTACAATAAAAAATGTTCATGTCGCATAAACGATCTTCCTTTCCTCTTTGAAACCATTTCTGTACAAAAATGCTTGCTTTTCTTATAAAAAAAAAACGTTGTTTTAACGATGTCACCTTTATCTGATAAAAACTGTTAAGCGTTAATAAACTAACTTATTTTATGTCGAGCGATAATTACTAATAAAAGAATATTTTTTATCGATTTTGCAACAGAATCTATTATGAGATAATATCTCATAAGTTTTAAATATTATGCTATTCGGATATTAAATATAATTAGTGATTATTATCACCAAGATTAAAAAAGTTAAAATATTTTGTTAAAAAAGTTGAAATCTTGTTAAACTTTTCCTTTCAAAAATATTTTAGAAAAAATAAAACTATATCCTACTTTGCAATTTTAGCTGACAATTTTAGCTCCCCCCTGCAAATGGTGCTGAATATCTCCATTTGCAGGGGGGATGGTATTAAAGTTTTTTCGTAGTTTCAAAAGTTTTGCACGTTCTGATGCGTTAAGTGAGATCGACTAGCCAAGCGGATAAAACTGAGCATGTGCGAACTTTCTGGAAGGAAAAAATCCAACTATTTACCGCGCACCATCTCTTTCTTCTTTTTGTCTAGTCGTTTTCGCTTAGCACACATCGCGCTTAGTGCAAACAAGGGGTAAAACTACATAGTATATAGGTGGTTTTAGAGTAGGAATTCGGCAGTCAGCTTCAAACGCGTTCACATATCGGTTCACGGAATACACTATAGACCAAAAGCTATTATTTATGCGTAATCTTTTAATCTTCAGATTATTGCCTATTATAAAAATATACCCAAGACTCATTAAGAGCTATACAGATTAAATTACCGTACCCTGCTGGCAATTTTTCTGAAACTGCAATATTTACTCCTTTTTATAGATCTTAAATAATTAACATCACGAAAAGGTAAGTTTCATAAAATAAATACCACAGAGCAAAAGTTAAACAACTCGGGTTTAATATGGCTTAAATAAGTACCTAAATACGCCTTCGCCTGTAACGCGAAAGCACGCGTATTTGCATTATCCTGAATAGGTGAGCATGCGCGTGAGGCGCGGTCTTCTTAGTTAAGAAGTATATTCTTTACAGCTTATTTCTAACATAATTAGAAGCAGGGATATGATCTAATTAGTGAATTGACTGAATTTGGGTGTAACTCTACATTATAAAGAACTTAGGACGTTCCAATTTTTATAGGTAGTTTCAATACTTAATTATATGTGTGCAGTTTTCAGCATTCTAATTTGATTATATCGATAACCACCCCTACAGTGCCCTTGTAGGGGGGGGGGGTAGTTTCAATAGTGTCAGTAGAATAAGTGTAGCAATTTTCAGCATTCTAGATTATCTACAAGTTGCTCAGAATATCCCTAATATACATAACAATTTTGTCTTCTGTATATTAGATTTTTACAGTCTTTGTTATATTTATTTTTATATATTATGTTCCGAATATCAAATTATTTCTTCCACTTCGATTTCTCTAACTCGCAAAGGAATATTTATGTATATATATATATATATATATATATATATATATATATATATATACATATAAAAATAAGTATATCACGAACGGAACTCCTATTTATGTAAAGGAGAAAACAGAAACCTTACAGAGGATGTGACGCTTAGCAGCTCTGCATCCAGAGTGGAATACAAGGATATAAACAAGAAGAAAAAATAAGCGAGAACAGGAGTGACCATATGATTTGCATAGAATGGCTGGGGTGGATTGCGACACCCCTTTCCCGCTTAAAGCAGCTTTTACGACCCGGGCAACGCTCACGGCCCCAATGTAACTCAATGGTCAATCTCCCACATGTGCAAAGACAGAAGCACCCGAACGGACAAAAGAGCAAAGATGGAACCAAGCATGGAAGAGATACACCTTACTATCCAGCATGAAAACACAACATTTTATAAGGGAAAGTCGCACATGCGCGAAAAGACTTCATGATGATAGGATCGTGGGATGCGGATCATACCTGGAACATGCAAATAAAAAACTTCTGAAATTACTCCAATATGTTATGACTGATATTAAGAAGCAAAACTCCATAATGTTAAAAAACGGACAAGAATTGATAGACCGACTGAAATTTTGCCATAAAGATTTAAACTTCAGAAGCTACGATTTCAGGGATCTGTTTTATAACATCGATTTAACAAACCTACAAATGATCTTGAAAGAATTACATGAAGAGTATAATTTAAAACCATATATAACTCTCAGAAGATATTTGGATTTGATTGAGTTGGTTTTAAATGAAAACATACTATATGACGGTACGCATTTCTACAAACAGGTCAAAGGCATACCCATGGGTGGTGCATGCTCATCAGTATTGGCGGATATTTATCTATCCAAATATGAAAGAGGAACCCATCTATTATCGGAAATACCTTATTTCCGTTATGTTGACGACGTGATATTAGGGGGTTATGCAAACACCCCTGACATAGATTTTGCATTCTACCCAAGGGAATTGGACTTAATTGAAAACCCGATCAATGAGGATGGATCGACAGACTTCCTGGATTTGTCAATAAGAAAGCACCAACATTATGGAATTTATACAACCATACACGACAAGAGAAATTCATACAATATCAAAATTAATAATATTATTGATTGGAATTCAAACCTCACTAAAAATATATTCAGAAATATTATTATCGGGTACTTCAGAAGAAACAGAAACTACAGTACTTTTAAAAAAGACTGCATTCATGAATGTAATAAAATAATAAATGATGCATTAAAAAGAAATTACCCTAGATATTTTTTACAACATTATTACTATTCCTTTTTCAAAGAAAGAAATTGTACATTGTTTGATTCTAAATGAGAATTCTTAATCATATATATTTTCATATCTGCGATCCTATCATCATGAAGTCTTTTCGCGCATGTGCGACTTTCCCTTATAAAATGTTGTGTTTTCATGCTGGATAGTAAGGTGTATCTCTTCCATGCTTGGTTCCATCTTTGCTCTTTTGTCCGTTCGGGTGCTTCTGTCTTTGCACATGTGGGAGATTGACCATTGAGTTACATTGGTGCCGTGAGCGTTGCCCGGGTCGTAAAAGCTGCTTTAAGCGGGAAAGGGGTGTCGCAATCCACCCCAGCCATTCTATGCAAATCATATGGTCACTCCTGTTCTCGCTTATTTTTTCTTCTTGTTTATATCCTTATATATATATATATATATATATATATATATATATATATATATATATATATATATATATATATATATATATATATATATATATATATATATATATATATATATATATAAATTAAATGATTTTAATCGAAAATTTTTTGCATAAACTACTGTATGTACAAAAAAACCCATCTCTAGCATATCTGTTACAAATGAGTAACTATAAGCCAAGTCTAAGGATAAAGATAGAAGGTTACATATCACTACATTGGAAAGGGGGATGAGAAGAATATTAGGATTCAAAAATCACAATTAAAAGTATATAAAAGTAAATAAAAATAAAACTCTGCAAAAATGAGAATAGGCAATAATAATCAGCTCAAGACAAGAGATCAAGAATAGAGAACAATCAATCGAAACCACACAAAAAATGGCGGTCAGTTCGAAATTGCATTCTCATCAGGACAGCCATACAATTCGAATTAAAACCGATAGAATAGCCAGTTTCTGACAATGGCGATAGTATTTGACTATAGACACCATTGGAGCTGTCTACTGGCTAGTGGAATTAGAAAAATAAATCAATTGAATTATACAAAAGCTGAAAAACAATACCTTCACGAACTGTAATGTGAAATAATAGCAGCACGTGTAAGATAAACTAGTAACTGAGCATTTCACCTCACTTCGTCAATGCGAGTGGGCGAGCATTTCACCTCACTTCGTCAATGCGAGTGGGAATGAATACAATTGAACGATACATAATAAGTATGGAGACTTTCGAAAATAGTAAACAGTATAGGACTCAGGACAAGTGGAAAATAGACATTCTAAAATAGTAAACAGTATTAGACTCAGGCCAAGTGGTAAGTAAGGTGATAAGAATGGGTGAATTTTCAAAAATGAGTTAACCAATCAAAGATAAATAATGCATGTGTAAAATTATTACGTGGTATATTTGAAATTATTAATAATATTATTTACAAATACTTCCGGATATAGGTAGTTTTGACAAATGCGTTTAAGTTTATTGATGTGGAGAAAGTGAAACTGAGGATCAGAAAGTCGATGTATTCGAAATAGCTGGTTTAAAATGATGTTTCTAAACAATTGAATAGAATTACAAGATTGATATGATAGCAGCTTTATGATAGTGAAGTTGTAAGAATCTTTTTTATCATATAGATTGGTGATTACATGATTATTGAGGGTATCTAAATTGAGGTCTAAAAAATTAACAGTTTGACTAACGCAAGGCTCATTAGGAATTAATTCTAGGTTAGACGGGTAAAAATCAATATTAATGGGATAGGAATCATCAATGATAATACAAATTAAGTCGTCAACATATCTATATATAATATATGAATTAGAGTTAAAATGACATTCATAATAATAAAGATATAAGTTAACGAGTATACTACTACTACAGCCACCTTGTGGTACACCAGATGTTTGTAAATAAATGTTATCACCTTGGATAATATAATTGTTGTATAACACAAAGTGCAAGAGCATAGGAAAATTTTTGACATTAAAAGCATCATGATTGGAAGATATATAGTCATGATAAAGAGAGATAATAACTTTATGTAAATCTTTAATGACAATATTATTAAATAGGTCTTTAAAATCAAAGGTTTGGAAATCAAGAATTTGTGGTAACTTGCTAAGGTGATTAACTAAATCAAAACTATTGTTCAAAATGAAATATCCTGAATTCCTGAATTTAAGAGATTCATTAATTCGATTTAAACAGTTAAGCAAGTACTTACTAGCTGTAGTGGTAAAGGTATTATGTCCACAAGTGACTGTTCTAAAACTGAGAGGTGATTTGTGGAATTTAGGAACCAAAGTAACATAAGGGAATTTAAAAAACTTACAATTAATATTTAATTGTGTATATAATTTTAGCATTTTAGTTTTGATTTGGATAGACTGATTATTAATGGGTTTAAAAATTTGATTATCTTTTAAGTAATTCTGTAACAGAGAAACATAATATTTTTTACAAATGATGGCATAATTATTAGAAGCTTTATCTACATAAGTTATGACAAAATGTTGTTGTAGTTCTTTGATAGCAGATAGGAGTTGTTTATAAGGATACCTAGGCTTCGTTAATTTAGTGTTTATAATAACATTTTTAAGTAGATGTAAGGACGTATACTTCCATAGATTGAATGCTTCAATAGGAATAGAATGTGAACAAGCAAGTTGATATATGAATTTATCAAAATCAAATGATAGAGACTGAAGAAGTTGTTTAGGGTGATGGCAGAATGGAATGCGAAATTTAGACCCTTTATTCATAATATCCCTGAGTATATCATCCTGAACTATACTGAGATCCCCAGTAATAATGTGACCATGAGTGGAGTTGACAAAAGGGGCAAGATTTTGATTGCTGCATACACATGATGTAAGATCATCGGAGTTTAATGTCCTAGAAACTTCATTGTAATTGTAAATAGTTCTACCAATTGGTAAATTATATTTGAATGATTTTTGTATTTTGATATCATTTACTGGTAACAAGTGCTTATGTTTTGCAAATAAATTATTGAAGTTAAGAGAATTAAGAATAGGGTGTTTAAAAGAGATTACACAGTAAGCTATTTTAGTATGTGGATTTGGTGAATGGAGTAGGTGGTAATTTAAGAAATGTGTACGTGAAAGAAGCAGATCAAAAAATAAATGTTTAAAATGCTCATGAGTTAATTTTAATTTTAAAAAATGAGTATAGACAATACTTAATTTGCTTTTTCTGACTTTATATAACCATGTTCTAACAGGTAGAAAATTGAAAGTTTGAGAATAATTATATTGTAATTTCAAAATGTCTGCTTTGTAATCAATAGTTTTACTTAAGTTACTTTTTCCTTTGCCACGCTTATATCGCTTTTTACTAGGAGATGATGACTTTGAATAATGAAAAAGATGTTTATATACTGAAGATTTATGAGAATTGTATTCAAAACTATTGTTAACAACATTATTATTATTATAAATTTGATTTAAGCCATAGGGGAAGAGAGTTTTATATTTTTTAATGTAATAATTTTCAAATACTAATCTGTCCGTGAGTGAAATTTTAATATCTAAAATATGAAGGGATACATTTTTAAATCCGTGTGTAGCAAAGTGCTGATATTCAAATTGATTTTTGGTAGGGAGATCATTAAAGACTTTATGGTCAAATTTTTTAATATGATCCCTGTGGACATTCATTCTCAGATGTAAAGGGTTGCTGGTTTGGCCAATATAGGATAAGTTACAAATAGTACAATTAAGTTTGTATATGCAATTAAAAACTTTGCAGAATTTTTGTGAAGTGGAATTATTATTAATTTGTAATGGGTCAGCATAAGGACAAGTTTTGCACCTAAGATTGTTGCATCTATTGAAGGAATATGATTTAGATTGAGAGAAGGTATGGTATTCTTCCAAATCGTCTATAACGCTTAATTGGTCAATGTTTGTCGATCTATAATTATCCCAATTCATAATAATAATAGACCGGACACTAGGTAATGAAGAAAATTTACATCACGAATTCTAATTAAAATTCCCAATATAAACCCCCCCAAAAACTATTTTGTCAGGTACGAATTTCAAATTTTAACTAATACCATAAGAATTGAATCGAAATTTTGGAGAGTAACAAAACAAGCATAGTAGAAAAGAGATTTTCATACGAAATATTCATAAATAAGCGAAGTGTGGACAAATAATTATATTCATCCGGAATGGAAGATATACAAAACTGTTAATACGTATGTGTCTGACTGAATCCCTACAACTGCGGGCAAAAGAGGGCCACATATAGTGGAAATACTTGTCTAGATTAAAATGTAAAAATAAGCAATAAAAGATATTGACGTCTGGGTTAACTAAAAGATACAGAAAAGAAAAAAATACACAAAAAAACACAATAAACTCTAATGCCTGCCGAGAGATGTCAGCACTATACACACATATATTACGATTGAATAATCGAGTGTGAAATCTACCAAAAAGAGCAATAACCCGCAGAAAAAATCATAAAAGCGATGAGAGAACTCAAACCAAAATACTCCATAATGCGAAATGTGAAGACATACCATAATCAATCAAAAGAAGGAATGAAAGGGTTAGATAAATAAAAACAATATCCAAAGAGGGCCATATTAAGACATAGATGGGCTTGTAGTTAAACTATAGAAATGCGTTAGCGATAATAATAATAAACAAAATAAAATTAAAATTAAAAAGAGAATAAACTCTGCAATAAGCGCAAATGCAGCTTTACAACAGGTTTTACCTTTTTAAAAAAGTTTTTTGCAAGTATGAAAATCAAAAAATAGATGTTTGAATTCCGAAGTAAATAATAAATATAAATGTACAATTAAAAGATGTAATAGAAGTCAGTATGTATAAAACACAAAATAATACAGAATATAAAACTTTCATCATGATATTGCGCAAAGCAGCTAATAACATAATGGATTTATAAATAAAAATTAAATGATTTTAATCGAAAATTTTTTGCATAAACTACTGTATGTACAAAAAAACCCATCTCTAGCATATCTGTTACAAATGAGTAACTATAAGCCAAGTCTAAGGATAAAGATAGAAGGTTACATATCACTACATTGGAAAGGGGGATGAGAAGAATATTAGGATTCAAAAATCACAATTAAAAGTATATAAAAGTAAATAAAAATAAAACTCTGCAAAAATGAGAATAGGCAATAATAATCAGCTCAAGACAAGAGATCAAGAATAGAGAACAATCAATCGAAACCACACAAAAAATGGCGGTCAGTTCGAAATTGCATTCTCATCAGGACAGCCATACAATTCGAATTAAAACCGATAGAATAGCCAGTTTCTGACAATGGCGATAGTATTTGACTATAGACACCATTGGAGCTGTCTACTGGCTAGTGGAATTAGAAAAATAAATCAATTGAATTATACAAAAGCTGAAAAACAATACCTTCACGAACTGTAATGTGAAATAATAGCAGCACGTGTAAGATAAACTAGTAACTGAGCATTTCACCTCACTTCGTCAATGCGAGTGGGCGAGCATTTCACCTCACTTCGTCAATGCGAGTGGGAATGAATACAATTGAACGATACATAATAAGTATGGAGACTTTCGAAAATAGTAAACAGTATAGGACTCAGGACAAGTGGAAAATAGACATTCTAAAATAGTAAACAGTATTAGACTCAGGCCAAGTGGTAAGTAAGGTGATAAGAATGGGTGAATTTTCAAAAATGAGTTAACCAATCAAAGATAAATAATGCATGTGTAAAATTATTACGTGGTATATTTGAAATTATTAATAATATTATTTACAAATACTTCCGGATATAGGTAGTTTTGACAAATGCGTTTAAGTTTATTGATGTGGAGAAAGTGAAACTGAGGATCAGAAAGTCGATGTATTCGAAATAGCTGGTTTAAAATGATGTTTCTAAACAATTGAATAGAATTACAAGATTGATATGATAGCAGCTTTATGATAGTGAAGTTGTAAGAATCTTTTTTATCATATAGATTGGTGATTACATGATTATTGAGGGTATCTAAATTGAGGTCTAAAAAATTAACAGTTTGACTAACGCAAGGCTCATTAGGAATTAATTCTAGGTTAGACGGGTAAAAATCAATATTAATGGGATAGGAATCATCAATGATAATACAAATTAAGTCGTCAACATATCTATATATAATATATGAATTAGAGTTAAAATGACATTCATAATAATAAAGATATAAGTTAGCGAGTATACTACTACTACAGCCACCTTGTGGTACATCAGATGTTTGTAAATAAATGTTATCACCTTGGATAATATAATTGTTGTATAACACAAAGTGCAAGAGCATAGGAAAATTTTTGACATTAAAAGCATCATGATTGGTATACGATATATATATATATATATATATATATATATATATATATATATATATATATATATATATATATATATATATACTCGTTTTCTGTTGCTTGTGGATCCACAAGAAAAGTACCGAATAGAATTTATTGCTTTTACTCTTTTTATGAGAGTGCAAGTCTTTCTTTTTGTATGTAAGTATATAATTTTCAAATCAACAATCACCCTGCTGAAAATTATTCTAACTGCACTAAAGCCCACTTTCAAAACCGCAGCCAAAGTGGTCTGTAGACTTACTTTTTTAGCTGGAAACTAGCAAAATGTTTCGATTGAATAATGATGAAATTCCATGGGCGACTGCGAAAAAGATAAATTCAGACAATTTCGACACATTTTGACTGTATTATAAACATTTTTAATATCAGGACAACTCCACAGGTTATTCTAATGTATTACAGATATCGAAATTCTAAGTGAAGTATTCGCGATGACAACACCAGAGAAATATTGAAACATAGGAACATACATAAATAGGTGAACAACATTGACTATTAGAAATATGCAGTTAATGCGACCGGACATCCGTAAAAACGATATTCTGATTTTATTTTATGTTATGATTAGAAGTATATCCGTTTTTAGTACGGAATATATATAATGAAGAAACTTAAAATGCACTATCATGTGCAAATTCCTATAGTATTCTAAATGACATTGTTATTGAAAACATTCTATTAAAATATTTAAATTAATGCTTCTAAAAGAAATTTAGGAATCTATGTTCTCGCTATACAAAATTATCTTCACAGGCAGATCTGAAGAATAAAACGTCATGGTCCCGTTTGTAAATAAATTTATAAAAATATCACATTAAATAAATATATTCCAAAATGAAAGTAGTAAAATTGTATGAGTAGACATACCCATATTACTTACATTCTTGTAGATTAGAAGATATGCCCGTGTATTAGTAGAAGATTACCCGTACTGCAATATATGAGTTTCAAAAATCTTTGTCAAAATAAAACACGGCGTAATAAATTATAAATATCAATAATCCCCGTAATCTTTAAACCTGATGGCCGCAATTGCTATATTCCACTCAAAAATGAAATTTCTATAAAACTTATTTTATATACATTTCTTTATTATTTAAATCTGAAAACATTTAATAAAAATTGTCTGCTGCATAAACATGTTGGTCCTAGAAACTATGAATGCGGACTAAATTTTAAGTAGTGCTATATCACGGCACTCACAACATTTCATGAAATTTGGTACAGCCGTTCGCCCATGATGAAGAGACAAACACACATACAGACAAATAGACATATTTTCAATTTTATTTATATAGATATCTGTTATATATTGTGGCATTGCTATGCTTATAATTATTTTTCTTGTGCAATGTGTATAATACCCATACTTATATTAATCTCCCCATTTTCTTGCAGTTCAAGAAGATGCTGAACAAGGAATTAAGTCACTTTTCATCAGAATCAAAATCTGGAAGCCAAATATCCGATTACATCTGTAGTACATTTTTAGGTAAGGAACAAACTGGCACTGAAAACTACATTGTAATGCAATTTTACTTTACATGACAATGTTTTTGATTTGAAACGCCTTAGGACGCGGAGAACAGAGTAAACCATGAAAAAAATGTCACGAATGTATGGAACGAATTATGTAACGGAAGTGCCACCATATTGTTAACAATGCCTAACAGGAAACCATTGTGATTTTTTAAAGGTCCCGGTTACGCGACCTTGAAAAAATATAGGTTATCTTGGAAACAAATTCCTTAATCATGGTGAGCAATTGGCAACATTTGAACTGAGTTATTTAAACTTTTCGACATTTGGGGATTCGAAGAACTTCATGAGCTACATACGTGCTCCTCCCATAACATTGTGAAGTTTATATGTCTCTTTATCCTCTTTAGAGCCTTTGTAAAGGATTTTTTTCAATCTGCCAAAAGTGACTTAAGTCAAACTTAGAGTACTTGATATATCGACCTTTCGGTCTAAGTGCAATAACACAGGACGGCACTATTTTAAATCAAATTCAGTTTATTGGGGACTTCAGAATTTGCAACAGCTTGCTGTTTAAAGTAACGGACAACATAGATACTAATTGTTATTGCACATGCCCAGAATAATTTACAAATCTACAAATTACTACAATATACTAGACTGGTGATAATGCTTACATGGATACTCATTTACAAGCTTCTATGTTAACCTCGGCATTCTGTTACTTTGCCCGTATTGTGGCCGCACCCCGAATACAAGACTCTTCCTAGTCATAATTGTATCGAATGGGATTTCCTTCTACTCACTACTCGAATTCTTCATCGTCTACTCAAGAACCCTTTACTCATGAACACTCAAATCCTCACGATCCGAAACATATTCTTATTCTACCGCAGGAACGCAGCAAATGCTGATTAGGTCGGTGATTCGTCTAATAACCGCACCAGTTAAGATGGTTAGTCTAAGGAAACATAAATTATAACGCAAAGTGAGGGAAATAATAATTGAAAGGTTATTTAGACTTCCCAACTTTCAACAGTTAGCATGTGGGAGCCTTCGCAACCCAGGCCAGTGGAAGGTAGTATATGGGGGATGGACAGCCCACAGGCTGTCGGACGTCCCTAGTTCGTTCTTCAGCTCTGCCCAAACTATCCCCGTGTTCACGCGGATTGCAGGGACGTTAAATATGTTGGTTTGAAAATTCTTCCGAGAGGTTAGTGGTAGGGAAAGAAGGGTACAGTCCCAGTGGATGTCCCCCACCGGGTTCCAATCTAAATTGGATGACACTGTCCCGGCCGTCCAAACCTTTCACCACCTTCGGGTTGATCGGATGGTCTGGGTCGAAAGAAAGATAGTATAGAAGCGGGATAGCCTAGTGGTTAAAGCCCAGGAATTGCAATATGAGGATCCGCGTTCGATTCCTGGCTCTACCGAAAACTTTCCCCATGTTTACATGGAGTACGGGCACAACAAATCTGTGGACCCACAATTTATTTAGAGAGGTTGATTGGTGGTAGGGGAAGGAGGGTACGGTCCCTATGGATGCCGCCCCCACTGGGTTCTGGTTTTAATTGGGTAGCAGTGTCCCGGCCGTCCTAACTGGTACCTCACACCTTCGGGTAGGTAGGACGGTCTGGGTCAAAAAAAGAAAGAATCCGATAGTGTATAGACTCGTTATCGTTCTGTTGATTTATTGACGTGATACGAGTAAAAGTTAATTGTGAATACGGCAATGTCTGAGTAGATCATGAAAGAAATATGACGGGGATGAAAGGAAATTATGTAATTGAAGTGCTACTTTATTTCCTCTGATTTAGCCGGTGTACAATCCAATGTGGAAGACCCAGACCACACGACCAACCCTAAGGCTTATGGTAGCTTAATGTGTGGCCGGGGGTACAACCTAATGTGGAATTTTTCTTCTGATTAGCTGTATTATAAACTCATGTTTGTAAAAATTGCAATACCATGAATGAATCATCAGAATTAAATGGAATTTATTTCATAAACGACCTGTATTGATAAAAATAAACTATTAAATTGACAAAGCTAAAAATTAATATTGCATGTCGGAAATCAGTATTTGGAGAAACCCCCATGCGCTGGAATACGGGCTTCTATACTACGAGGAATCGAATCCAACAGATTTTGAATTTGTATCTGAGGACGAGCATTCCAGATTGCTTCTATCCGAACCCAAACTTCAGCTGTATTAGCTATGGGATGAGCGTCACGAGCGAGACCCTGACTGACGAAATCCCAGACATGTTCAATAGTCGACATGTCCAGTGAATAGGCAGGCCAAGGAGCAATCTGTATCTGTTGTGATGCAAAGAAGTCATGAACATTCCTATTAACATGTGGATGGACATTGTCCTGTTGCTCCAGGAATGCATTGAAGGGAGAGTATGACTTCGGGTTCGAGAACTTCTTTGATGTACTGGTTGCTACTGCGATTACCCACAATTCTTAACAGCTGATATCGTCCAAGATACCCAATGGTGCCTCAAACCACGTTTGCCATTCGTTTAGTATGACGCTGGGTAACGCACTCCGGAAGGTGGCGTTCACCGCTATAGCGTCTAACGTGGTTGCGGTTATCATTGTACCCCAAATTAAAGCGGGATTCGTCAGAAAAGAGGACTTGTTGCCAATTGGCACTTCAGTGTCAATGTTGATGAGCTCATTGTAGCCGCAGACTTCGATGGTTTTGCGTTAGGGGAATTCTGTATATAAAGAAATTCTTGCGCGCAGTCCACGGTGCAACAGACACCGACAAATTGTAAGGGCAGACAATAATACACCTGTAGCAGTGCTCCAACTTTCTGCCAACTGTCGAGATGAAGCTGTACGGCCCACCACTGCCATCCGGATGAGTTGTCTATCATCCTGTGCTGACGTAACATGTAGTCATCCACTGCCAGATTTGCGACTCGTCCGGTTCACTTCAGTCTAATGATTCTACACTTGCATGACTGCCGTGGCATTGCGCTCTATACTATCTGCTATTGCACGGTAAGAAAAAACCCTTCACGAAGGCCTTTCGTCCGTCCCCTTTTAAAATTCTTAACTTGATCATATGGCACTCTCTGTCGTCGTCAGACAACCATAGACTATTTTCAACATACAGCTACATATCTTTATGCGGCTAAAACAGCAGTTCAGAGAGCGCTGCTCAGCCCACGCATGCGCGGTGACTGAAATTCTAATAATTTGCACAGCACACCCTAATTTGCATGATTTGTAAGTTTTAGCTCAATCACATAGGGGCGCGACAGCAATTTTTACAAACATGAGTTTAAGTATAACTATCTTCGTTCTTGAGAAATGTTCCCTGATACGGACTTTCCTAGATTCCCTGTCGATAGAGCTGAAATAATTACTGATATGGATTCATCATCAAATATAGGATGTCGTTTGGGGATTTACTAAGGATTTGCACTGGTGATATTACTTCTGGTTTTCTGAAAAATCGTATGACTGTACGAAAAAATGTACAAAGCATATAAAAATGCTTACCAGTTTCGTCAAAAATGATGTACAAGCAACACTTGTCGCCGTATGAAAGTTCCTTCATAAATTTCTTGTATCTTTTTACTCTCCCTACACTAATTAGTAAATGTAATGGGAACTTTTGTGGGGTTATACATTCAACTGTAAGATTTTTATACATGTATTCGTCTTGAGAATTTTTAAACTCAAACAAACAGGTTTTCTTATTTGTATTATAGCATATTTTACATGCATATTTTATATGAGATATTTTATGCAAAAAACGCACTTATTGCAAATATCGCTATTTAATATTTCTATCATAAAAATATTCAAACTAATGTTCTGCAATTTATGCTAATAGAATGTATTTTTAAATTTCCTCGCATATAACGCATAAAACTTTTAACATAGGAGTCGGATCTAAAGACATGATAAAATGTAGTTTATAAAGAGCACTTGTTTATCTATGAAATATGTTATTAGATAATTTTGGTATCGCTATATTATTTCGAATACATTGCAAAAGTATTTATTTTACATTTTCATGTATAAAAATAGCTACAAAAGTAAGCAAGTTGGATCATACTATGGGCGTTGCTGGATTACTTAACTCATTCCAAGTTTTATAATTAAACATTCAAAAATCTTCGTATAGCTGAATCTTTATACACGGTGTTTATAAATGAAATGTAAAACTCCATGTTGTATTTACACTGAACCTGCTGTAGGTTTTTTACAATGCGAAAGTTCGGAACTGCAAAAGCTTGTTTCTACATGATCAGTACATTTCCAGGTAGGGTGTCTAGATGGTTGTTGTTGTTGTTGTTGAAATCCAGACCGTCTGACCTACCAGAAAGGTGTAAGGTAACTTTTGGGTGTCTAGATGGTAACCTAGTTCAACCAACGTACGCTGCATAATGTCAGGTGTTACATTAAGAAAAACCGCAGTGTTGCATTCCAATAGTTCAATAAGAGATGTCACCTTTGTCTTATGGACGATGTCTTTAATAAAATCTCAAAGGAAGAAGCCACGCAGGATAATATCATGAGTATTGGACTCCCTCATCCGATACAACACCCTGAAAAATGTTGGCCTGCTTAACTGCGAATATCCAAAGACCAATATGGGGAGCACCATCTTGCTGGAAAATGAAGTATGTAACATCCGCGAGTTGTGTAATTACTACTAGTCGTAACATGTCTATGTATGTATTTTTCTGACTAAGAAACTGCATGATACCTAGCGCTGCCTATCACAGTTGCTATACATTATGACAACTACTCATATTACTTTTCTATCGCCGTTTCCTCGAAAATACAACATGAAGTCTTATACTTCATTTATGAACATCTTGTATTTAATGTAGTTTCTTATCAAAATTGATAAACTGCCGTAACGGCGTTTTAGCCGAGAAAACATACAGTGAGAAAGGGGGAAATCCTCTATTTAGAAATATACATTTAACCATAATATATTTCTTAGTTAGAGTTGTTTTCTTTGAGAGTTAGTAATGCGGTTGCGGTGTGTGTGTATTCAGATAACTTCTCTAGAATGTTAGCGGCGCGTATAGCTTGTTTTTAAGATATTTGCTTCAAACCATGGGGCAACAAAACATGTTGAGACAGCAAGCAAAATATGTTCAAAACATGTTGAGTTCAAACATGATTAGCATATTTACCATTTCCGTATTCGGATTTGCAATAGATGAGGTTAACTGGTTAAATTGATCTTTTTCATTGTCTGGAAAGTAAGAATTTGTCAATATTGCTGAAAACGGGAACGCTGAGGATGAATATGTTGGTTTCAAGACACTCACAATATAAATTTTGTAATGTGTAAATTTTTTAATATAATTGCGAGTTTTAGTAAGTAATGTAAAGGGAGCTGTTGCTATACACCTATATTTATTTTCTAGACAAAAAACAAGAATTTGATCTAGATACTTTAAAAGAAGAAGATGAAGAGGCTGAGGAGGTTATTGTGCCTCCTCTACCAAAATCCAAGGGCAAGGCCGGTCAAGCCATGTCAAGGATTTCAGGCATAAAGAAAACTGTCTGCCACAGTAACAGTTTCAGTGTGCTACCAAAGTACGGTGTCGAAACACACAGGGAAGAAGATCTAGGAAACGTAAGTATATCTACAGAAATTTGTAATTTGTGAAATCAGTGAACTATAAGACACTGTGAACTCGAACCCGAATGCCCTATCACTAAAAAGTATCGGCTTCACATTACTTAAGCACCTAACACATTATTTTAAGATATCTTGAGCAGCATCATTTATTTAAAATAATCATGCTGATAATTATTTTTTGTAAAACTCCTATTATTCGTCCTATTTAAATGTACATAAGAGCTTATCAGGAGAAATCTCGGACTAACAGGAGCAATATGTCGTTTTATAGTGTGTTAGATTAGCCGCGAATTTTAATTTAGAATCTCAAAGAAGTGTTGTGTAAGGGAATACGACCTTGCAAATACCAAAGTTCTGTCTAAAGCCACCACTTAACTTCTAAATTGCAACTTATTCCTATAGTTACATCATGTTTTCCAAATTATCGGACTTTGCGCTTGTAATTACATAGACAGCATAATATTTGGGGAAATGTATTGTAACATCCCAGACCACGAAATGAACGTTTTTGCACGTCTGTGCGTATGTGCGTCTATGTATGTTAGTATATGTGTATGTTAGTGTGTGTATGTCAGTATGTCTATATTAGTGTGCGTATATTAGTGTGTGTAGGTTAGTGTATGTATGTGAGTGAGTGTATGTTAGTGTGTATATGTGCGTGTATTCGTAAGTCTGTGGAAGTCAAAATTCAAGAACGATTGAAACGTTTGAAAAAAAAATAGTAGAATTATAACGATTAGGGATAACTAGAACACTATTGGTTTTGTAACAGGATTTTTTTTTGGGGGGTGGAGTTGTTACCCCACGCCCAAACCCCAACCTGGAGGACCAGTCCCCTGATATAATCCCCAGGGGCAGGATACCTGGCTAACCCCCCAGGCACTGGGGGGTTAGCCAGGAGTTTAAGAAGGTCAAGGCCCTACAAGGGCTGTAGTACCATGATGATGATGATGAGAACCCTATTGATTTAAAAAGCGATTGGATATTCGAAAGACCGCTAAATGTTCGAATGACTTTTTAAGAAATGATAAAAAAAAATCAAGGCATACGATTTGTCAAATAAACTATAATTTTATACGCAATTTGTTATTAAACATTAATGACACAAATTTTAGAACGCTAGTTTAAACCATTCTCCAGATATTGCACGTTTTTCAAATAAATGTATCTAAAAAATAACATAAAATGCCTGATACATTTAGCGACGAATTTGGCGACCTCGAAGATTAATGTGGTGAAACATCGATAATTTGGCGACTTTTTGAAAATGGTGCCAAAGTTACCAAAAATGCCGCAAAATTGGTAAAAATGACGCTAAAGTTACGAAAAAGATACCAAATCGATACATTAGATATTAACTTCTAGTAATACAAGGACTATATTGCTTAGCAGATGCTAGTGATATTTCCAATTATCAAGGTAGATTGACAATATAAGCTAATTTGGAACTTCGAAATAGTTTTGTATGTTGTCATCCAAAAATGCTCCACATGTTAGTATACAATTCACCGTTAAAAACATTGTGTTATATATTTTGCACATTATTATTTCACTCTGAAAGGAATAAAATATGTGCATTATGTAGAGGAAGTCTTATGCTGCCCACATTGAAGTTTTACTTTCTTCATATACATATTATAATACTATATAAGGAAATCATTGTGAAGGGGTCGAAAATTCGAATTTCAGTTTTTGACGGGAGAGCATGTTTCAAGTATCCTTGAACACGAATTTAACGTTTCTGAGGTGATACCTCTGTGTGTGTATATATATATATGTGTGTGTGTGTGTGTGTGTGTGTCAGTGAGTATGTGGAGAAGATATCTTACGAACGAAGGAAGCGATTCGAACGAAATTTGGTACACGAATTACAATCAATGAATACTGGAAGGCTATTAATTTTAAACGCAATCAATTGAGCAGACAAAATTGTGGAAAGAATTAAGAAGAAAATTAGGAAGACAAAACATGTACCAACAAAAATGTTGGTACATGTTTTGAAAAGTTAGTTGATGGTATCACTCTGTTCATCTTTGGAAAGCAGATTGTCCCTTATTTTTCATCAAGTTACTTAGTTCGTAGTTTTATTCACACATAAAGTGTTATCTAACTTTTTGCTGTTCATTTTCCTTCCTCCTAGGTTCCCCCCTTACGTTAACTTTAATTTTGTAATTTTTTCGAATTATCTTTTTGAGTCATGTGATCAAAAATGTTTTGGCAGGCGATTTCTTGCTTTTGTTGTTAATAGTATCCCGTTTCATTCAGCCTGAAAAAAACTTTTGTTTTGCCTTTGAAGCCGGTTGATACATTCATATCCTATTTAATCTTTACATACTGTGTTTAGCGAAGTTTTTATTTTACAGATTGATTCTGACATTTGTTAAAAATATTTTTTTATAAAAAAATTCTGGTTCTGATTTTGTCCTATTCCTTGGTCATCCTTGTCCTATTCCTCCTCATTTATAATTACAAAACTAATATATTTATTTATTTTTAGGAAAATATAATTTGATTGTGTTTTTCCTGACTTTATGACATGCATTGTAAAGTTTTTATTTTTGTGTTTTTAATGTAGTTATTAGATGAAGTGGATCGATGGGGTGTAGATATGTTCCGAATATCAGAATGCTCTAATAGCCATCCTTTAACAACTGTATGCTACAAAATATTTAGGGTAAGTAATAGGTATATTTATTAACTAACTCTCTCTCTCTCTCTCTCTCTCTCTCTATATATATATATATATATATATATATATATATATATATATATATGTATATATATATATATATATATATGTATATATATATATATATATGTATATATATATATATATATATATATATATATATATATAAATATATATATATATATATATATATATATATATATATATATGTATGTATATATATATGTATATATATATGTATATATATGTATATATATGTGTATATATATATGTATATATAAGTATATGTATGTATATATATATATATATGTATATATATGTATATATATGTGTATATATATATGTATATATAAGCATATGTATATATATATATATATATATATATATATATATATATATATATAAAGTATATAAGATTTCGTAAATAAGAAAATTGAGTGACAGATGAATTATATAAACAATAAATGTTATAATTTTCAACCATAATATAATATGAATAATATTTAAATATAAATAAGTTCAATTAAAATGTATCTAGAGAAACAAAAGAATGTAAAATTATTATAATGCCAAAATTAGAAATTATCCATTAGAGATTTACGATCATAAAAATAACAAACAATTTAGATGGGAATATTTAATTGATAAAGAATATTTGAATCAAAAATAACTCGAAACAAGATAAACTTTGCGTCACACTACACACGTATGTAAATACATGTCCATAAATATACCATGTAAATGCAAGAAATACAAAAATGTGTAAAAAAAAAATGAAAAAAAAATGAACTGAAAATAGTAGCATATCAACAACTTTAATATTTGTCTGGAATCATTCTAAAGATGGATATGCTGCAATAAAACTTGTTTTCTATAAAATAACTGTGCAAACAATTTTTTTATGACCTGTCATTGGTATGAATTGAGAATCAAAAAGGACAAGAATTTACAAAAGTATGTGTATATTCAAGAGTAATTCGACAATATTGAAAAAGAATTAAAAAGACAATTAAGATTAGTAAGGAAATAAGTGATACTGTAGTGAGATCATGGTAATACCTGGCACGTTTTGAATCGTGTAGGGGGTTGGAATACTTGAGATAAGAAACTAAGTTGGCATCTCTGTTTCAGCCGATTGGGAATTTGAAGTTAAATTAAGTGTAATATTCTATATTTACCACCCGAGATAAAATATATGGTGGATGCCACAGGGAGTAGCGATGGTACGCCAGACCTTCTTTGAAATTACGTTCCCAAGCCTGAAAGACAATTACAAAACATGAATTACTGAAACACGAAGTACATTATATTTTAACTTTCCCAATGCTCCAAATCGAAACCAACGTCCAACAAGCTGATTCTGCCGTGTGCTTTATCACTTTCTGGACTGCATCCGTGAACATCACACGACGCCCGTGAACTTCATGGGTGCGTCTTTTACGATTCCAAGTTCAAAAATCCACGGGAAATATGCGAGTTTCGTTCATGGTAAAATATACAATAAACTTGCATCTTAACTTATAGACTAAACTTACTCATAAATTATAAATTTATAAACTTATAAACTAAACAAAAAAGATCAATCATGTATAAAGCATTGATTATAAAACACTTTCCAACTGCAATGCAAATTTATTTAAACATCTCTAAAATGCGATACACTCAGCGGTAATTTTTTTAAAACTATCACAATACCACAATAATTTATTATATTTAAAAACTTAAAACTTAAGTGAAAATTAGGCTTCGTTGTAGAAATAATCAAAGTTTGATGATAATTTAAACTCAAATATATTGTAATTGCGTTGTTTCAAAATACAGATGCACAGAAATTAAACAAAAATAAAGCGGTTTTAGGACGGATACAACACTCAATATAAATTAAAAAAAACTCTAAAAATCACGATTTTGACACGGAATGGATGCCATATTTTATTTTGAAGTGGATCACGTGATCTCTTCATATAATATGGGTGTAATTATTATTTTAATTTTTATTTAAAAAACTACCGAAAATATTTCGCTGAAATTTTTTTCGTATTTTTTATGGGATAATTTGAATATTTCCTAAAATTTTCGAAGCAATTTGTGAATTTTAAATTCGCTTAAAAAATATTTGAAAAATTAGGTTCTACAGGGTTCAATGTATTTCATTTTTCTCAACCCGGGTTCAGTCCAAAACTAATTGAGTGTTATTATTCATTTATATTTCCATAGGTCCCACAGACCGTCTGAACAACATACTAAAATTTCATTTTGATGAAGTCACTTTTACGGCAGTTATCGTCCTAACGGACAGGCAGACAGAATGAATGAATAAAGTCATAAACACTCTTCAACTATGTCGTAAATTGTTAAAAATGTCGTTAAAAATGCCGTCATTGTTGTGCCTCTGATACGAACTAGAGGTGACCGGCTATCAAAGCCGATGGCACCCCAAACCTAAGGCACCAGTATGGCGTTCAACAGTCGCAGCAGGATTGGATCTGTTTCCACGTCGCCTCCAGACTCTCACACGGCGACTGTTATTCGACAAACAATCGTCAAGAATCTGTTCTCGCTGCTATTGGAACATCCAATGTACCCTGCAAATTCTGCAGAATGTCAACAGTCGTCATTTGTGGGACCGATACCGCATGGCTTTGAATGCGTGGATCAACTCATGCTGACGTACGTCTGGATGGGCCTGGACCACTGCGACGATTAACATGACCTTCTTCAATCCATCTTCTTCAAATCATTTGCACAGTGATTTTAGGATCTATGCGTGTTTCAGCAGCTATACCCTGGTACGATCACCCTGTCGTACGTAGGCCTAAAATGAATAACCTCGCACGATTATCCAAATGCTGAAAAGGACTTCGTCATCGGCCAAGAATCTCTTCAGCAACACGTGTCTTCTGAAACGAAAAACTGCTCGGAAAACGGGTTTCCGTGGGTCACAAGCAGTAACACCTGTTGATTCATCTGCTGTTTCCATCCCTTTGTTTTCGCGCTCTAATCACGTGGCCTACTCGTATTTCAGATCATTTGCAAGCATTGGTTAGCTGCGTTTGTCCAGCAATGTGCATAATTATACGGCTAAAGCTACATGGTGTTCCATTTTCTATATCGGATAGTGTATATATATATTACTTTTATTGCTTGATATGTTAAGCTTTCCCCAATAAATCGCCCTTTTCCTTCATAATTCTTATTCTAAATTCCTATTTCATGTCAAGCACGTGTTGCAACTATATTAAATTCTATCGCACGCCACTAATATGAACAAAGTCTGCCAGCACTTCCTTTTTTCCTCGACCATACCATATATGGTCACTAATCTTAACCTCTGCATAAACTTTCTCATATGAAACTGCTTCCCCATAACATTTTTAAAGCATAAAGAAAGCGAAGGCAGCATGTTTCTCATATACTCATATTCCTCACCCTCTGCTGTAACTGTACGTTGTGGGCACCAACTCAGAGGGCATTGAGATGTTTTGAGAATTGACTGTATAACGAGGAGCGCGGCTTTATGTAACTAATCATGATTTTCTAGTGTCATATAATAAAGTAGATTTTTGGTACCCTGAAATATCTCTTCCCTGGACTATTGTAGCCTATATTACACATACACGCAAACACACGCATATATATGTATACATATATATGTATACCCACGTTTATAAAAATTGCAACACTATGAATAAATTGTTAGATTAGAATAAAACGTACGGAACATGCACAGCAGGGTAAGACATGTAATTGATTAGAAATGCAGAGTGAATGCGCATGCCTAAGGCTCCGTTGCGCCCTTTGAACGGTCGCACGAGGAATATAAATAGAGGGCTGTGGAAGAGCCAGACAAGTATGGTACCGGTATCCGCGAGTCGAAAACCGTTCTATTGGATTTACTATGCCTCGCCAGAGGGCGCCTTATAAGCAAACTACAGAGTTCAAACGGGGGCACATAATCGGTCTGCGGGATTAAGGATTTTCGTATCGGGATATTGCGGCCCGTACGGTGCATAATGCCACGACAGCAACGCGTGTGTCGAAGCAGTGGCACAAAGAAACACAGACGAGTCGAAACTCCAACAGTGGACCACGCAATGTGACGACAACACAGGATGATAAACATCTCATCTATAAGGCGGTGACGAACCATAGAGTTTCTTGTTGAGTGTTAGCGCAGCACTGGAGCACTGCTACAGGTGTGGCATTGTCTGCTTCTACGGTTCGAAGGCGTCTGTTGCGCAGAGGACTGCGTGCAAGCATTCCTTTGCAGAGGTCATCATTGACCCTGAACCATCGAATCAGGTTACAATGGGCGAAGGAGTACAGACCATAGCGGGCGGATTGGTACCAGATTGTGTTTTCGGAAGAATCCCGCTACAACCTGGACTGCAATGATGGCCGCATGCGTGTTAGACGGTATTGAGGTGAGCGCCATTTTCCTGCATGCGTTTTAGAGCGTCATACTGTACAAACGTTAAGTATGATAGTGTAGGGTGCCATTGGTTATCATAGGCGATCCTGACTGCTACACATTGCGGGTACGCTCAACAGTAACTGCTACATCAGGGGGGCTACTGAATACTAAGTTGTACGCTAACTGCAACACACTTCTGGTGCTATATTTCAACAAGACAATGAACGACAACATGTTGTCCGAAATTTCCAAGCCTTCTTCATTGCACAGCAGATACTGCTTCTTCCTTGGCATGACATGTCACCGATGTCAGACATGTCACCGATTGAACATGTATGGGACATGGGCTCTCGGTGACTGAGCCATAATTGTTCTCTAGCATTTACCACCAATGAGCTATGGACCAGGGTCAATGAAGCCTGGCAGACAATACCCCAGGAATACACCCAAACTCTCTTTGATTCGATGCCGCACTGTTTAGAAGCTCTTATTGCCGCTAGGGGAGGCGTTACAAAATATTGATTTTGTGCCAGCAATGTGATTGTGTTGGTCTGAAACGGTAATCATTTATTTGTATCACAATTAGTAGCATGTGTTATAAATGTCATTCTAATCTGACCATTCTTTCGTGGTGTTGCAATTTTCATAAATTTCATAAATATGAGTGTTTACACACACACACACGCACACACACATATATATATATATATATATAATATATATAATATATATGTAATATATATATATAATATGTATAATATATATATATATATGTATATATATATATATATATATATATATATATATATATGTTATAATTGTGTCTCCACCTTTGTAATTGAATTAAGGTGCATTCTTGGATAAAGAGTCACTTTTTTTAATGCAAGTGCCTTTATTTTGGGGAAATAAAGGTTACAATCTTTCCCTATTACATGATGTCTTATTATAAAAAATTAGCGACTGGCAACTGGATGCTCTCTAACATCCAAGCTCGGTATTCGAGAACTTGTTGGGGTTCTCCTAGATCGTTATCCAGCTACCAACATTATCCTTTATCCTCTATGACTATTCCATCTTCATTTGGTACTTCCAGCCAGTATTCTTTGTTTACTTCATTTAACTTTCAATCGTACAGCCATGCATCACTAAATAACACACTTAAATTTAAATCTTGTAAATCTAATAGATGTAAAACTTGTCCGTTTGCTAATAGTAATCAGATCAATTGTAACAATAATCTTATCTTCTGTAAAACATATAATTGTATCTACCAAATTGTATGTAAAAAATGTAATATGTCATATATAGGTCAAACCAGCAACCCTCTGCATCTCCGAATTAACGTACACAGGAATCACATAAAAAATTTTTCAAATGCAACTTCCTTTAATGAATCAAAATTTGAATACGAACGTTTTTCTAAACATGGGTTCGACAACATTGAAATTAGTATTCTGTGTATTCAAAAAAATTACTATGACAGATTGTTTCTTGAAAATGAATTCATTTGTGCACATAAAACTATTTTTCCATATGGACTCAATCAAATATTTAATCATCATAATATAGTTAAAAAGTCCTTTAATTCTCCTAATGAAGACCATAATATTTATAATTCCTTCAACAATCATAAAAGTAAATCAAAAAGAACTAAAAGAGCAAGTAAATATAATAAAAAATTGCCATCATTATCTGAACTAAAAAATGCCATCCTTCAGCAACATGCAAATTTTAAAATTACTTTCGATTGGAAACAATGTAAAAACTGGATTTTCGCAATTAAAAAACAGCAATTAAATATGGTATATAACCTTTTTCTAAGTACTGCATTTGATAACGTTCATTTTAAACATTTATTCTATGATTTGCTCATTACCAGAAGTAAAAATCTTAATGGTTATTTATATGTCACAGACGTAAACTTTAATGACGAATCAAAACAAAATACTAAAATAAACGAATATTGTACCTTGAATTTTCTTAATTCTGTCTTAAATAATCTGAAGATAAATAATTTTTTAAAATCGGTTTCCAATTACTTTCCAGTCAAACATGTAAATCCTAAAATTGCTTATAAATATGATAAACCGCTAGGACGTTATATTTTCAACTATAATCAAATTGCCAAATCAGTAGATATTAATCAAAACTATGAATTGGATAAAGAGTCATATTGCCACTGTCATTTAGAAAAATACAAAGACTTCGTAGATAAACACCATGGGCATGTTATAACGGGAAATCTAAATATTATTAATTATGATGCACTAAGATCACTGATGTTACTGGGTACTAAGTACCGTCTACCTACTAAATTTAAACATAAATTAATTTGTAAAGGTTTATTTCTTGACTTAAATAAATTTATCTATAAAATCAGTTATAAATATCAAATCCCTGTAGAAGCCTTTAAACCCTGGAGAGTCTTAATAGAACAATACTTAAATCATTACATATATAATCAGAAAATTAATAATTCATATAAACTTAATTCAATTAAAAATGATATTAAAGAAATACAAAATGATTTTGTCATTACATATGTCGATAAAGCATGTGGAAACTACTCAATTATATGTAAATATTATTATAAAAATACCCTTCAGTCACACTTACTTAATAATCAAATCTATAATTTACATAAAACTAACCTTAAAATCTTATACAATAGAATATTAGCCAAATATAAGCAAATCCATCTAAAAAATAGTTGTAATAACATTCCATATATTGTTTTAGTACCCAAGTTTCATAAATCCCCTGTTGCTTTTCGAACCATTACCAGTGGGCATAATTCTTACATTACTAATGCTGGAAAATTATTATTAAAGATATTACATGAAATATCCTTGTCAGATGAAATCTCAAATAATAGTCATATTGTAAAAAACAGTTTTGAATTAGTTAAGAAATTGAAAACTCTTACTAATATTCGTATTATTTATACCTTTGATTTCAAAGATTTGTTTAATAATATTAATATAGATGATCTGTATAAAGTTATTTTAGGAATTTTTGAAAAATATAATATCAACCTAAAATATTCAAATTTTCTATTTAAAAAATTACTTAACTTCACTCTTTATGAGAATTATATTCAACATGGTGGTACTTTTTTTAAACAACAGGTTGGTATCCCACAAGGGGGGTGTGCCTCATCTTTGTTAGCTAATCTGTATTTATTCTTCTATGAAAAAAACATTAATCCAAGCTTGCATAATATGCACATGTTTAGATATTTAGATGACATTTTATGTGTATCCCCAATTAATAATATCCCTATAGTATTAAACTTTTATCCAAAAAATTTACAATTAAATGCAAGTAATAATGACACAAATGTTGCAAACTTTTTAGATTTAAATTTAAATTTACAAAATTGTAATATGGTTATAAGATTGTATGATAAAAGACAGGATTTTAAATTTAATACATCAAAAATTCAACATTTTGACTCTTGTTTGCATATATCTGTATTTAGAAATATTATAATAAACCAGGCTCTCAGAATCAATAAAATTTGTGATGAATATTATAAATTAGCGCACTTTATGGAATTATTGAGTACAGCGACTAATAATGCATATCCCCCCAAGTTTGTTATAAAAATTATCAACTCAGTGTATCAAATTTCACTCGATAACATCCTAGAAAACATTCCCAATTATAGTGACTAACATACAGTAGGGGAAAAAAAAATAATAATAATAATATATATATATATATATATATGTGTGTATATATGTGTATATATATATATATATATATATATATATATATATATATGTGTATATGTATATATATATTATATATAATTATTAATTATATAAATAAAAATGAAAAATAATAAACTAAGTCAAAAACATTAGAAAAATCAAAAAATCGGAAAATAAGATGCATTAACATTAATGTTTTGAATTTTATTTTCGCAAAAAAATGTAACTTTTGTCAGTATTGAAACTTGGGCGCCCGTTTTGGGCGCCCTTGTAGTGGTGTATGGTGGCATTCTCGATTATCCATTTTTCATATGAATTACTTGTCTAGTGGGAATTTTCATCTTTGATTCATATTCATATTCATGTTTGCATATTTGGGAATTTGTATTCTGAATTGCTTGTCCAGTCTCCAGTTTAGACTCACTGGACGGGTTTGGGAGTAACTCCGTGAACGTTCGTACTGCCTCCCCGGTAGAGTTTCGACTTGTTCATTCCGGTGCTTCTAGATTATGCTGTTGGGGTTGATCGTGTATACACGTGGTGGAAGAATGGTTCATGCCGCATGGTAATACAATTTTCTTAATGTATCCTTTTTTCATTTTTTGTTGCCTGTAGTCTGAGTTTAAGTATTTATAGTAATGCACTATTGCTTAATCTGAAACAGGCATTTGTTTGGGTTAATTGGAATTAAATACTCAGACCTGACAATGAATTTAATTCTAATTAATCATCGAATTTGGGATGTTGCTGTTCTTTTCTCTTATCGGCGTTATGGCCGTGAATTTACTTCTATGGTGATGTTGATATTGCTTGAATTGTATTTTTTTATTTTTTTATTTTTACATAATTCTTATTATTGCATTTCAAATATATATATATATATATATATATATATATATATATATATAAAGTCGAGTGAAATCTCTCACTCCATATAATTTTTACCAATTATAAACTTAGTCTTTAAATATTTTCAAATGTGTGTTGATGCGTTTTGAGTCACTCTTTTACACCTATCAAAATTACATGCCGAGAACGATATTTTGAGAATACATGACAAAATAATAACACATTTAACACAATTTTTAGCGTAACTTTGTCTATATCTATCACTTATGTTAAACTTTACATTTAAATTGAACAAACTCCTATTCCTAATTTAAAGTGCAGAGTGAATAACAAACTAAAGAAGCATTTATCGGAATAACGAACTTCATTTTTTCAACAATTGTTTTGCTTGACTTAACTTTTAGTGATCATTTAATATATTTAAAGTTAATAGTTGAACAAACTAAAGAAGCATTTATCGGAATAACGAACTTCATTTTTTCAACAATTGTTTTGCTTGACTTAACTTTTAGTGATCATTTAATATATTTAAAGTTAATAGTTGAAATTGTAAAGTTAATGCAGTTTTGTTTGGTACTAGTAACATATTTTATCATATAATTTGAACTTTAAGAACCGACTTTTGTTTCTTTCAATGCAGTTTGAAGTATTTAAAGTATTCATAATATATTTATTTCTATTTAATATATGTATTTCCTAAATTGTCTTTGTTGTGTGTATTAGAATATAACAAAGAACTTAAAATTAGAACTCAAAGTTAAAATATCACATAAAACTGAAAGAAATGCGCAAAATATATGTATAGTATTTTTACTTATATTTCTGTATTCATAATTTTCTTTTCTATTTTAGGACAGAGAATTATGTAAGACTTTCAAAATACCATCAAAGACTTTAATAAATTTCTTGTTAAATCTTGAAGACCATTACTTAAAAGTACCTTACCACAACAGCAATCATGCTGCTGATGTCACACAATCAGTTCATGTGCTATTATTGATGCCAGCATTAGAGGTAAATATACATTATTGTGTTATTTCCACTATCTATAATAATAAAGAAATATGTCTGTAGCGGAGAATCTAAGCCTCGTACGGCCATGAAATTTGGTACAGTGGTATTTCAGGATCCGGGACGATGTGCCTCGGCCAGATTTTTTTTTCATTATAATTAGTTTTTTTTTATTATTTTATGTTTTAGACCGACTTCCCCTCAATTCGGTTTTTAGCGACCGAAAAATTTATCACAGATTTTCTATCTTAACACCATCGGTAAGATCGGAAAATTTTCTTTCAAACAACGGAAATACTACATACTATTAATATAAAAATTTCCGCGATTAAAAATAATGTATACTTTTCAAGTGGTGAAGACATAATCTCCTGAGAGTAGAAAGCCCGAGATATTTTCGCAGAGTTGTCATCAGCGCAGCGTGTTTGTTTGTCTGTTGTTATGGTTGTTGGTATCAGCGGGCGTATTGTTGACGCGTTCTTTAGTTTTCGAGAATTCGCTGTGAGTTCCGGTGGGATTTTTATCAGAGTTTTGCATCTTAAATCCCGGTCAACGACGGGTACATGTTCAATTTTTTTAATAAAAGCGCAGTCAAAGCACGACTGAAACTTTTAAAATATTGAATGTATGAATTCAAATAATCCCTGCTTTAAATCTCCACATTTTGTAGTTATTTACATAAATAAAAACCAGCCCAAGTTTTTATTTTCAAAACCAGTTTAAATGTAACAAGACCCGATTTACAAATGCGATATATATGATAGTTTGAAAATCTAATGTTAGAATAGAGAGAAGTTGCAACTCAAAAATCCTAATTTTAAAAAAATGCCTACGTAATAATAATAATAATAAGTATTAAATAGAGAATCATCAATCAAATGGAAAAAATGCAAATTGCTAGTCATCAAGTTAAAGATAATCAACAAATATCAATGCGATGGATTCGATAATTGAAAAACAAATAAAATCCAAGTATTAAAGCTATACACGTGGTAACTATAAGAGCATGATTAAAGGAAATAAAGCAAAACTTACCGTATTCGCGAGAGAGCCTTACTGAAAATTTTTGTTATTGTAGGGGTCGTCCAAGCATGCATTTTTACCGTCATTTATGTTTCGAATAACAACTAAAAAATTTAACTGAATTTTTTTTAATATTAGATGAGACGAAATTTTATGAATTTTACGAAATGTTCTTGATTTTTTATTTATTAGAATGAATTGACTCACCTGATTTATTCTTAGTAATTTCCAACCTTTTATTAATCGAGAGATTCAGTTTGAGAACTCTATTGTATTTACATTCCACCAGTATACAAATTGGTATTGGAAAATATTGCATTTAAGAAATGGTGCCTCCATCGATCATTTTAAACACAACTTATCAGTTTTATATATTTGAACATCGATTAAGACCTAGATTAACACCTAAATAAAACAATATATTTAGTTTTGATGGATTAAATCGAATTTATTAAATTAAGCGCACCATTGTATTTCATTTAAAATTGGTTATTAATTTATATATATATATATATATATATATATATATATATATATATATATATATATATATATATATATATATTATAAACTATCCTGGTTTTAACTTAAAGCTATAAGTCTAGAATAGAATTTGTTATATTAAATTTTACTAAAATTCATTGATGGATTTTTAATGACTTGTTCATTAATGACCTTTAACTTTTGATGGTGCCATCTATCCATAGGGCTAGAAGTTAAACCAATTTTATTTGTAATATCGCTTACCAAAAATTATTTTTTGTTGAAGCTCTAGTATTGTCGTCTATGAATGTGAATTTAAATAAAGTTATGGTTGCATAGTGATTGAAATTTTTTTTAATAACATATTTTAGAATTTAAAAATCCCTAGAGCGGAGATGTCCTGCGCGGGGAGAAGTAAATATTTTATTAAAATTCCCTGATTACTTTTCTAGTTTAGTTATTCGTTGTTTAGTCATAGTAGTGAGTTATTATTAATCACTTGAAATATTAGTGATGTAAATACCCCACCGGATGGATGTTTCTTTCTCTGTAATTTTATTATTGTCTTTCTAAATAGAGATATTTTAACTCATGTACTTTTTCACAAATAAACATTATTTTTAAAAGTTGTAGTATAATCATCTTTTTCACTTAGTAAATTAACTACTGATTAAAAATAATGCTTATACCCTTTCTATAAACATTATGTCTATATTCTTTCTATTTTTGTAGTCGGTTTTCTCGGACTTGGAAATCTTAGCTATTCTATTCTCAGCTGCCATTCATGATGTTGATCATCCCGGAGTAACAAACCAATATCTTATAAATTCAAGTGAGTAATACTGACAAAACACTTCAATATGCTGTTCATATTTTCAATATATATAAAAACATTGGATGTGTTATTTTATTTTAAAGCTACTTTATTCAATTTCGGGGGGATTAAATTGACACGCAATTACCTGTGACAATATTGTAACATAATAATTAGTTTGCTATTAAAAGTAAACAATATATGTAATAAACAGGAAAGTATATAAATAAACATGAAGGTAAACAGGAAATATAATAAACAAGCTATATAAGTAAAGATGAAAATTGTAATAATGTTAACTTTTAATAAACTTATTCACACATTGCGATTTTCTTAATCCTAATTATTCGTTCAATAATAATTTAAAGTGTACATTTTTTTTATTATTTCCTGAGTTAAAAAGAACTATAAAAAGTGAATATCATAAATCGAATACCCCATTAGTGTACACAAATAAATTGTGTAACTATAAATCACAGACGTTGCAGCTTCCTTCAGTACATTGGATTATTAAAGGTGAGTTACTTATTTTTTCTTTTAACTAAGGCACGGATCATATTAAATAACAACGAAAGCGGTAAGTGTAGCCTTATATTTTCTCCTACTAAACATGCCATTAAATCAATATATTTTCATAGTAGTGAGTAGGAATTCGACTTTTTATTGATACAGGGCTGCTATTGAGCTTCACACAAGAAAATGTAAGTTTACAATATTTTGTGTATAAGCGTTTTTTCAAATCAGTGTAAAATTTTTCCAATATTTTAACAGCAAATCCAATGTAAATTACCATTCATTTCCACTTATATTCAAACTTAAACCTTCGATAATGAAACTGTTTTCAGTTCAAAAGGACTCCCATTAAATTCTATTGCACTAATCCAATAAAAAAGTGATAAAAACGCTAAATACTTATTTAATTGTTTGTTATTAAATGTAGTTCCATTATAACGAATTACATTTACTTAATAAACAGACCAAATTCTATATCTGGTCAAAACGTTATATTTGGATTTGTTTTTTTTCCAAAAATTGACAACTGCTGTAAAATGCGTTTCTAACATAGCAAGAAAAGTATTAAGGGGAGGGGGGACCTTTTATTTACAAATATATTGCAATCCTAGTAGCTATTTAATTAGAGCATATTTTTCTTGAATTGTTAGTAACGGATAGCGCGTCTGTTGGTAACTTCTTTAGAATGTAAATGGTGTGCATAGTAAGATTTCAATGCATTTGTTTATCTTTGTTTGGCTTTCAAAACGTACTTAGCGTGTTTACAATTTAGTGTACACATACACAATAATAAAAAATATTGAACACATATTTTAACATTTGTTATTTGACATATTCTATCACAAGTGTTTAAGTTTATTTGATATAAGCGGCCATAATTCTGCAAAATCAATGTAAATTTCACTTCAAAATTTCCAACCAACATATTTATTTTAAAATAGTCCATACATGTAGAATTTTTTTTATAAATTTTCTTGTTCGCCCATATAAAATGAGAAATCCTAGCGGCATTCAGTACAAGCAATTGTTATACAGGGATGTTTAAATTTTGAGTTAGTTAGATATTTATTTATACTTGTATTGTACTTTTTACTGCATTTTAATGAACAATTATTAAAATAAAATAAAATACTTAATAAGAAAAACTTGAGCAATGTACAAATAAGACAAAAAGCAGCATACAGCTGTTTCGAGGATACGCTGGATCCCCTTCGTCAGTGCAAGGGAACCAACAAACTTGAAGTTAAAATAATCTGTTTCTATAAGTATAAAATTACAAACTTGAATTGTTGTCTGTTTCATTCCACAAAAATTAGCGTATTCTTCTTAGGACATGTATCACAAATATGTATCCAAATTAAATGATACAAAATTGTAATTATAATCCTTTATCGCTAAATTATTTTTTTTAAACTAGCGTCAAAGCTAGCTGCATGGCTCTTCGTATATTCAAAATGTAAACGCAAATATGCGCTACTGCTATTATATGCTACAATAAATTTTGACTTCCTCTTCTTTCCACAGGGAAGACACTCTTTTGAAGAAACAGGTGTATAGAATAAAAATGATTAACTTATCACTACAAGATGATGGTACGGACCGAACAACGTGCCTGTTCTATTACTGTTTGCTATTGAAAATAAAGAAGCTGCTTAGTTTATAGCAATAAGTTTTAGATGATAATATATTTTTATTTAAAAAATATGAAAAATAAATACTTCGGAAATACAAAAAATTCATAAATATAAATTGGTCAACCGATTTCAAAGGTAGAAGGCAATCTTTTTCTCCAGGATTGACAGGGAGCACTACCTCACTTCTTCAAGTCGGATCGGCAGCTGAGGTAAAATAACACATATGGTTGAAGGTAGGAGAGAAGATATTGCCATCACCACCGGAAAAAACAAAAGAGAACAAGAAAGATCAATCATGCATAAAGCATTGATTATGAAACACTTTCCAACTTCAATGCAATTTTATTTAAACATCACCAAATTGCGATACATTCCTCGGTAATATTTAAAAAATTATCACAATACTACATTAATTTATTATATTTGAAAACTTAAAAGTTCATCGAAAAAAAATGAACTTCATTCAAATGACGTCAATTAAATATAAATCATCTGGCTTCTCGGTAATATTTTTAACATTACCATAATACTAGAATAATTTATTATATTTGAAAACTTCATCAAAAACAACTGAAATTTATTCAAATGACGCCATCGAAATATAACACGCCTGGTTCTCTCTATAAAAGCAGCATTTCAGTCATAAGCATTTTCCCATTCATTTCATTCATCACAATACTATAATAATTTATTTTATTTAAAAACTTAAGACCATGGAGTTACAAGTAATTAAATTCTATGCTTAAAACTTCATCGAAAAAATTGTCCTCTCTGTAAAATCACTGAATATTTCATTCATATCAGCTTTGCAGGCTCCATGAGCTAAATAGTTTTGTGTTAAAGAAATGCAGCAATTCTTATATAACTCATTCTACATATTTTGCTGTTTACATTTTCCATAAGTGAAAAATAGGCTTCGTTGTAGAAATAATCAAATTTGGATGATCATTTAAACTCAAATATATTGTAATTGCTTTGTTTCAGTATGTAGATGCACAGAATTTAAGCAAAAATAAAGCGGTTTTAGGACGGATGCAACACTCAATATGAATTAAAAAGAACTTTAAAAATCACGATTTTGAGACAAGATGGATGCCATATATCATTTTAAAGTGGGTCACGTGATCGCTTCATATAAGAGGTGTAATTATTATTTTAATTTTTATTTAAAAAACTACTGAATATATTTTGCTGAAATTTTTTTTATATATTTTATGGGATAATTTGAATATTACTTAAAATTTTCGAAGCAATTTGTGAATTTTGAATCCGCTTAAAAAATGTTTGAAAAATTAGGTCCCATAGGGTTCAATGTATTTCATTTTTTCAACCCGGGTTCAATCCAAAACTAATTGGGTGATATTATTCATTTATATTCTCATAGGTCCCACAGATCGTCTGAACAACATACTAAAATTTCATTTGGATTATGTAATTTTTACGGCAGTTATTGTGCTATCGGACAGGCAGACAGAATGAACAAAGTTATAAGCACTTTTCAATTTTGTTGTAAAGTGTTAAAAAAGCCAATTAAGTTGGAATACAAGAGACAGATACTACGAATGGCAAAAACCACTTAGGAAAGAAATAATAGAAGACGGTAAAAGAAGACAGTAAGGGAAGCCGAGCGAATAGAAATAACTGAATAGGGCGAAAACCTACTAAAACAGTAACGAAAGAACATGAACCGTTTAAACCAGCTGTAAAAATAAAACAAGAAAATATTGTTAGCAGTTATCGATCTGACTTGAATAAGTGAGATCGCGCCTCTTGGCGTTCCTGAAAAAGAAGGTTGTTTCGTGCGTTTGAAACCGATTGATCAGGTTATATTTGTGTTTATGCTGTATTTACGAAGTTTTTGCTTTATTATGTCATTATTACAGCAGAGTTTTAAACTTTTTTGGGGGGCTTTCTTTCTGAAAATTTATATATTTTAAAATTATTTATTTAGACAAATGTTCTTAGTTTTATGTTTTAAGCAAAGTTTAATCAAAATATAAAATAAAATTTATTTTAGAAAAATCGAAATAAGATATAAAATGTTTGTATATATATAAGAGAATTTAGATGTATGGAAGACAGTTTAACTATTTTGAGAGCACTTGGCCTCTATTAGCCACTTTGAGTATTATCTTCAAGAGGTTTGTGTTTTAACTATTTTTTCGTTGATATTCATTTTTTATTGTGCTAGGTTCTGAGCTTGCTCTCATGTATAATGACGAATCGGTGTTGGAAAACCATTCGTTAGCCGTCGCTTTCAAACTTCTTCAGGATGAAAACTGCAACATATTCTCCAGCTTGAATAAAAAACAAATGCAGAGTCTGCGGAAAATGTCCATTGACATGGTAAGATAGAATGCTTTAATTTCTTATTATTTGCATGCAGTAAATACCGGAGGATCAAAATTATAGATCGTGACAATTTTTAATTAAGTTATCGTATTATTTTTCAACACAAAACTGAAGCCTCTGTTTTTCTCAGCGTTCGTTATCATCTTTTAATTTTCATATTCTTTGTTCTGATCAAATGTACTTGATTGTCCTTAATAACGCATATACTTTATATGTCTAATGAGCTACACTTTATGTTTTTAAATATAAGTAAAATAATTTCAAGATGCTTTATATTATTTGAGGGTACATTTTACTTTTAAAATCATAAAAATTGGATATTTTATAATTATTTATTAAAACAGTTTTATTTGTTAGAATATTTTGTTGCAAATATTACTTTTGTATGTTAAATATTTACGGAGATATTAAAAAAAAAAAACATCAAAACGCAAATAAGTATTACAAGTTCATACTTTGAACGCGTTTCTATCAAAACCTAAATGTTTGAGCTTGCGCGCATGATATTTCAAGCACTGTTTAACGTATTCTTGTGAAACTTGTTTGTTTTGCAATTGATACACGCCATTCTTAAAATGTGCAATCAGAATTAAATCAGACACGTATAAAAATAGTTTTATCAGCAAATCAATTAAAAAGTATTAAATAAAAATTAATAATTTGCAGCATTTAAAATTAAAATAACACATAATCCCAGTTCACAAGTGTATTATGAATGTTGTATTTAATAAAGCACACAAGTTGCCTGATCATATTTATAAATTGTTAAGATATCATGCGCGCAACACCCTATTATGATTTTAACAATCAAGACACTTAAGTAATTTTTTATCTATATATTTCTAATATTTCCTTAAAGAAAGCAGGCATAAGAAACTTAGGTGACTACAATTGTTTTGATTGCGTTTTGAGAACTCTACCTCAGGTCAGAAACGATGTTTTCTTTTAACAACCGTTAAGAAAGAACTGTGCACTTCTTTCTTAGTGATTAAGAAGGGACAATGTTTCCAGCTCCAGGTCTAGTATGACAGAATATATATAGAACGTGATTTTGTGCTGAAAGGGGGACATTACCTTGAACCTTCAAAAAATCTAATTTTCAAAAATTTTGGAGAAAATAGAATGGAATGTTAAGAATTCATAAAAAAAGTATTACGAAATTCCAAATAGAACCCAAATTATCACAAAATATGTGAAGCAACGCATTCAAATTTTATTGAGCGTCTCTTTAAACCCGTGATGACGCCATTGCGGCCTCAGCTGTGTAATTGTTTACATTCTGTTTAGGAGCGCGATCGCTTATTTCTTGTTTTTCTATCCTCAATGATTTATTGGTATTCCATGTAAAGAGAAGAAGAAGTGTTTCCCCTGCAGAGGCAAATGTCAACTAAACTCCTGAATGTTGGAGTTCTAATACTGGCTGTGTTGTTTTTATTATAGTTCTGTGGTGTTTTGTTTATAGTACCGTTGCAACTGCCATATATTTCGTTGTTTTAATGAGTTATTTGGAGTAAAATATGGATAAGAAAGTAAGGAAGAATGGATGTAGACACCCCCAAAAAGGATTCCAGGGTAATCAACATACATTGATAGTGAGTAAAAGTCATAGTGCTTCTGCTAAAAAGCTTCAAATGAAACCTGTGATAAATAGCGACCCAAGCTTTCAGGGTTATGCAATTATTAATTAGGAAGTTGTGTTTACATCTGTTGAAAGTTCCGTATCTTGTTCAGTGTGTCATTCACCTGTTAAAATAGAATCCAAAATTATTTATGGACTGTTTGTAAACATTTCTATTACATGTACAAAATATGGTGCTATATCTGCTTGTAAAAATTCAGTTATGATTTGTAAAAGTCAGAAAAAATCGGAAATTAATTCAAGATTTATTTATGTTATGAGATGCCTTGGATTGGATGTTAGATATGGACTGGCTGCTGCTAAAATATTCTGTGCAATAATGGATCTGCCTTCTCCTGTGACCATAACATCTTATAATAAGAGTGTGGTGAATATTGAAAGAACTTCGAGTCTGTTTGTTCAAAAAGGCATGGTTTCAGCTGTATCTGAAGAAGTGGTACTAATAGAAAGTGATAATAAAAGTGATATTACTATCAGTGGAGATGGCACTTGGAAAACACGTGGCCAATTTTCACTAATTGGAGTGTGCACAGTTGTTGGCTCCCTTATTCTGGAAATATTCTCGTGTCGGAGCCCTTTATGAGGTATGGAGTGAAAAACGTGAATTATCATGTAAAAAGAATCATAGTGGAACTGCTGGAATGATGGAGGCTGTAGGCATGAATCGAATTTTCCAACGATCCGAAGCTACGCCTGATGTTCATTACACCAAATACATTGAGGGCGGTGACTGCGAAATATTTGTAGCTATTGAAAATGCAAATCCTTATGACCCAGAGTACAAAGTGTCCAAAATAGAATGTGTTGGTCACATTCAAAAAAGGATGGGTACAAAGCTGCGAAAGCGAAAACAAAATATGAAAGACAAAAACTCAGTGACGGAAAAACAATTGGAGGAAAAGGTCGTCTGGCAGATGTTATCGATAAACTTACAGTTTATCATGGCAATGCTATTCGGGTAAATTGTAAATCTGTGACAGACATACAAAGAGCAATATGGGCCATATTTTACCACAAACGCTCCACTGAAGAGGAGCCACTCCATGACTTGTGTCCAAAAGGAGAAAGCTCTTGGTGTTCATACCAAAGAGCTGTTGTGAGCAAAAAAGTATACAGGCATTCAACTTCTATTCCAGCTGCAGTTATGGATAGCATTAACCCCTTGCCTGTGGAGTATATTTCAGGAAAGTGGGTCAAAAATGGAAATTTTTTTTTATGCTTCAGTTTTATCTATTATAACATTTAAAAGGGTTAGAAAAATTTTATTTTGTAAAAATATAAATTTTTATATGAAATAACTACTATATTTAATATTTTGACATACATGAGGAAAATTAATGGATTGTATTCACATTTTACTCAAAATTGTTTAATTATAGCAAAATAAATCAAATAATCATTTGAATTTCACAAATCATTTCACAGAATCATTTTTCAGAATTTCACAAAACTTTTATAGTATGATATGTACGAAAAATATGACCCGGCACACAAGCCGACATCACACTCTTTACAATAAACTCGGTTTATATCCCGCTTAATCAAGCTACTGATCCCGCCTACTTCCAAAAAAATGCGGACAAGTATCGCCATCTGTTGGAAAAACAATGAACTATATTGTAAAGCATTTGGGAAGGCAAAACGAACTCAATTCGGGATCAACGGAATAGAAATACTCATTTTTCGTTTACCCGAAATCAGTTCGGGCATTCCAAATTTGGCGCAGAAGGGTTGCCCGAACTGGATTCGGGCGGCACAGGCAAGGGGTTAAAGATATTTTTAAAGACCTTTCTATGCCTTCTCTGTTAAAAAGTGCCTAGGAGGACATACTCTACTCAAAATGCAAATGAAAGTTTAAATGCCCACATCTGGAAATTTTGCCCGAAAATATCAGGTTCAGCCCGAAAAATTGTTCAAATTGCTACAAATAAAGCAGTTATTTGTTTTAATGAAGGCCAAATTGGCCGGTTGAATACAATGAGGGAATTGGGCTTCCAAGTTGGGGAATTTTTTATGCATTATGCTTCAGAAACAGATAAAAAGCGAATCGCTGTGGCAGAAATTCGAGCAGAAGACTAAACATTGGAAGCTCGTAGAGCACGAAGAAGAAGCAAAAGGTCAATCAAAGAAGCTCTGGCACTGAAAGAAGGTCCTACTTATGCTTCTGGAGAGTTTTAGATGATAAATGCTTCACAAAATTATTGTGAAAGATATTTTAGCAAAATTTTGACTTTAAAGCTTTTTATCTCAAAACTATGTTTTTTCACATTGTGTGCATCATACCTTCAGAACTAATGAATATATAATTCTAAAAATTTTCATGCTATTTCATATTCTATATGTGTACATGCTATACCTAAATTTTCTTGAAAATATATTTAAAAAAAAAATAAAAAGGTATTTTGTTTATAATTTTTTTTTAATTTTAAATTTTTTTATATATGTGCCTCGAATTTTTATTTTAACTTTACTTTTCATTATAAATTGAGGTACAGTCTGAAACATACCTCTTTCAGAGTTTGTATATAAAATATTAAGTAAAATGTCTAACAGTTCTTTTGGAGCCCTGCACGCAAGGTATCCATATGAAATCTGATTTTTGAAAAACATGAATGTATTTACTATTTAATTAATTATTTCTGTTACTCATTTATTGACAATGTTTATATTTATAATTTTATAAAGAGTGTTGGATTGTATAAAAAAAATTTAGTTCTCACAAAACAATCATTTAAGGAGTAACTGAGGTTTAGATTTTGGTCTAATACCAGTGTTTAATGTGTTGGCCAAGGTAATGTCCCCCTTAAGAAAGAATCCAATGTAAAATGCTAATAAATAAATTGCTGATAAATCAGACAATCGTTTTGAAATACTTTCGATGGGTTTCATTGGCCACTGCGAGCACACTGAAATCTTCATGTCACCTGCGGTAACCACGACTGAACAAATAACGAATTAAAGAAGTGGTGATGCTACCTAGTGAGAGAAAAGTGATGTAATAGGATATAAATTAGAAATGGTGGAGACTAAAACCAGAATGATAAAACCAAAATAATAGACATGATAAAGGGATATTAGAAAGATAGAAATACACATTAAAATAGTTAAGCTATAATTGGGAGACATGTTGTATCATAGATAAATTGTTAACCGCAGTATTTGAATTTTTATCGATACTTTGAAACATCGCTTCACAGATAATAAAAATAATGTTAAAATTCATGAAAATAATTGCTACGTGATCAATCATCTATTTGATTTTCTTCCGCAGCTATTATTTAAAAATGTTCATCAATTTTTGATCTGGATTTCTCTGAAATTTTTTATATTAACAAAAATTCCTATACTCTGGTTAACATTATGTTTATGACACTATATTTCTCCTAGTTTAATTATGGTTAAGTTTTTTTGCTGCCTTATACCCCCATTTTTCAAGTTCAAATTTTATGATTTTATTCCTTCTTTTTCCTTTCACTAGGTCGTACTTTCACTACTGCATTTCAACATTAGTTAGCACGTGGTAAGCTCCTTTGGAGTAAAAGTATTTACTCATTAATTCTGAGGAAGAAAGCCCATAGTTTGTTTTCGAAACGATCTTCTGTTTTTTACATGTTATTTGTGCAGCATTTTAAGTTGTGATATACTTATTTATTAGAGTGGTTCTTCCTCTTAGCTTCAGGTGACCCGACTGGAGAACGCTTGTTCTAGCAATAGGTGTCACGTTGTTAGAACTGCATTCTTTTGCTCGTATAAGCTGAAGATGCTAGTTAGCGACCGTCTTGTGCATGTTATGTTCACCCTTAACAAGTATACCATAGTTTTTATACGTGGCAAAATTAACAATTTAATCTAATGATTTTATTTGAAGAATCATTAGAAATAAAAAGGTGCATTTAAAATAAATTGCAATAAAAGTAGCTAAATACGCAAGCTACAGAAAAGTATCTTTATATTTTCAAAAATGAAAAAAATAACCGTTACCAGTAGATTCTTTTCATTCTATACCTTCAACAAAGAACGGTTTTTAGAAATTCTTTAGCATAACATGATGTGGCGGATAAGCTTTGGCGGATTAGTTGATTAACCTGTTGATTAAAATTATTTAAAAACTTTGAATCTGTCATAGCAGAGATGTTCTAGGAGCTATATTAAAATAGGTGAAACTAGGACATGAACGACCTAGTAAGGAAAACTAAATTGTATCGCAAATAAAAATAACAGTAAAAAGTAAAATAAAACTATAATACAATATGTTGTTAACTTTATCTTTGCTGTGGACTCTATTTTTTTTATAATGTCTCTTATTTTCCTGAGCTTTTTTTAAATTTTCCATGCAACATTTTTATCATTCATATCATCTTCCTCAATTTTTCAAAGTTCAAATGGAGAAATTATGTGTCTTGCTCCTCTGCTTGTGCTTTTCTTTTAGAAAATGAAATTGGAGATTTAGGACCAATTTTGACTTCTAAAAGTGATCATTGGTACTTACCACAATATTTGAGATTCAAATGAAAACAGAAGTTCACAGTCGATTTGATCTACTGCAGACTAGGTACTAAAAAGACGGTTAGCGCTGTAAAAAATTCCGAACCTTTCATCATTACTTACTTATTTTGAAAGATACATTTTCTGGTACGATTTTAAGCTTCAATAGGATTGAGATCATCTTGAAATATTCCACCTCCTAATTATTGTGAGCTGTGTTACCTTGATAAATGTGGGATTTTTAATTTATCTACTTTTTTAAAAATATATTCTTCATTCAAATTTTATAATTGAAATTATAAGAAACTGTAAATTGAAAAGTTTAATGAAATTTATTTTCCATTTTAGGTGCTAGCAACTGATATGTCGAAACACATGAATTTACTGGCGGATTTAAAAACTATGGTTGAAACGAAAAAAGTCTCTGGATCTGGAATGGTTCTTTTAGATAATTACACTGAAAGAATACAGGTTATTATAATTATTATGAACATCTACTTAATTTAATTACTATGAAGTCTCTTGTAATATTATATCTTACTTTGGAGGATTACTCAGGATTATTTTTGAACTCGAATGACTTAAAGAACAAAGAAGTATTTTTTCATTGCACTTTTACAGAATTAGAAATTACTTTTGCTGAATTTATTTTGGTAGCAAATTAATCACATAACAAGATAGAAGCAACGGAGTATATGTATGTATAGAGTTTATTTAATGAGTGGATAAATTTGCTCGTATGGCATTTACCTTCCCTTGGATATGTTGTATATAAAATTGGACTCATCAAAGTTTACATATCAATAACAATATTTATTGGTAAGCATTGAGATTACTTAGTACAAGTTATATAGGGAATGCTTAGTAACACGATTTAACTTATCTAGTTTTATAAAAACAATAAGATAATATTGAAGAATCGAAACATTATTAGCCATCTAATATTTGGAAAGTTTATAAAATTACGTACCTCAGGTTGTACTAAGCAACGAATTTCTTGTTCGGAGGGGTAAACCGGCAATAAAAATTATAGCCCTTGTGCTAGAAGTACTTCAAAATATATTATGCCTCCAAATAGTAAATTCTATGATTTTTCAATTTTAAATGAAATTTAAGACTGGACCTAAGGCTGTGCATAAATATTAGTAATCAGCAATTTATTTTATGAATGATTTTTTAAAATTGAAAAAGAATGAAGTTATGATTTTAGTGATTGTAGAATACTGACACACACACACACACACACACACACACACACACACACACACACACAAACACACACACACATATATATATATATATATATATATATATAATCTGTCACTGATATCAGAAACATGCATTTTGTGTTCAATTTTATGAAATACTTGGACTTGATAAAGAGTTTTATCGAAATGAACAATTCATTATTAGGCCTAGGGCTTGTGCACGTGTATAGCTTTCATGCTTGGATTTTATTTGATATTATTTTATCGATTCCTTTCCATTGATGTTTTTTTTTTTTTTGTCTTCAGCTTGATGACTAGAGGTTTGCATTTTTATTTTCCACTTGATTGATGATTCTCTGTTTGATATTTTTATTTGTAAGGCATTTTGTAATGTTGGGGTTTTTGAGTTGAAAATTCTCTATTCTTTTATTGGATTTTTAAACTTTTATTTTTAAACTCGACCCTTCCCTTTGATATATTGGATTCAGTTCATCGTAGTTTAACGCCAATAGAAAGAACTCTGCGATCGTTTTCGGTACTTTTATCAAAGACAAAATCTTGAATTTCTGTGTTTAGCCTTTCAAATACCATATTCAATTCGGATTCCTGTATTTCCAATTCTAATTTGTTTCGTACTTCTATTTTTCTTAATACAAAATTTACACATTGATACACTAGGTTGCTGCGTTACATCATAAATTTCAGCTTCTAACTCCACTCCTTACTTCTTCCTTACTTCTGGAAAAATATTCTGCATTTGTACTTTGAATTCGACCTAAGTTTCACAAATTTCGTGTCCGAGTACCTCCCGCCAGTACGTTGTCTTTCCTTTAAGTGTCGATTGAATTACAGTTACTTACAGTTATGCTCATCAATTTTTGTTCCGGTTAGAAAAAAGTTTTTCATTTCATGTAGATACTTTTTGACTGATCCACTTCCGTCAAACGTACAATTTGGCTTTATTAACATCGCTAGCCCTGCGACTAACTGTTCGAAAATAATTTCCATTTTTTTCGAATTTTTTTTAAACCAAAATTTTGTGAAATACAATTTTCCTATATCATTGACTTTTTTTATGTTCGGGCGCCATTGGAAAGAACGTATGTCTCTTTCTCCTCCTTATATTCCTTTGCAAATACTTTTTACTGTATATGTCAATAATGACTTAACTTAAACTCTGAGGTTTCGACCTTTTGGTTCAAGGGCAATAACACAGGACTGCAATGTATTGAATCAAATTAATATTTATTATGAACTTCATAGAATTAACAGCAGCTGGCTGGTTAAAGCATTTGATGCTCTAGATAATAATTATTATTGTACACGTCCAGACAAATTTACACTATATGCATGATACTACACTTAACTAGCCTGGTGCTCACTCTTAAATGGATATGATCTTAAGGCTATTATGCTTACTATTGGCATTCTTTCAAGCCAAACACACTCAAAGCCACGACCAGAACGAATTCACGCCAGACACGAACCACAACCCAAAACAAACCAAGCCTACTAAACCCTCTTCTGTCCCGAAACTTATCCTACTCTAAAAGTAGGAACGCACAAAATGCTGGCTAGGCCGGTAATTCATCTAATAACCGAACCAGTTAGAACCGTTAGTGTAAATAAACATAAATTATACTGAAAACTGAGGGAAATAATAATCGAAAGGTTATTTAGACTGCGGCAGCAAAGACATCTATCAAAGATGCCACATGAGCCAGTAACCGAATTATAAGAACAGAGGAGGAGCTAGCTTTTGCTCAGTGATTATAATGTCGGTCTACAATGCATCAGGTCCCTGGTTCGGGACCACGGCGACGCTCAATCGCCACAATGGTTACCCTGGACGCTTGAAACACGCAACCTTTCCAACGACTTCGCCTCTCAGCACGAGATGGCAGCACCACAAGGAGTCAGAAGCCTTGACACTCCCTTCCTTGTTGACCACAACTGTCCGTCACGCCGAGGCAACACGCCTCCCGGCCCTGACGTCACGCCGAGGCGACACGCCTCTCGGCCTCCTCATCAGCGAGGGGAGTGTGCGGCAGCAAAGACATCTATCAAAGATGCCACACCGCCAATACCCGAATTATAAGAACAGAGGAGGAGCTAGCTTTTGCTCAGTGATTATAATGTCGGTCTACGAAGCATCAGGTCCCTGGTTCGGGACCACGGCGACGCTCAATCGCCACAAGACCTTACAAGTCTGACCAAAATATAGCCAATTTTTGCCAGCATTAGAATCCGATATTTAACCAACATTAGTAAAATATTGCTTTACATGTTATTTATAATTTGGCTAAATATATCAATGAATATGGCAAAATATGGGCAGCCAATATGGGCAAAATATTAGCGTTTCATTGGAAAGCTAAATATGTAGTGGCTAAACGCAGGGAGCCAACATTGGTTTTATTGGTACGTGCCATTGGAATTTGTATATGAGACTTTTAAAATTCATATAAATGAATCGAAAGGCAATACTGCATAGATATTGGCAATTAATATTGACCCAATACTGGCGTTCTTTTGGAAAAATATTGAAATATTTTATACGATATTGGACAATATTGAGATGCTATTGGAGTTATGTTTATTTTCCCCTTTATCAAAATGTGCATTTAGAAGATAAAAATATATTTCAAATTTATATTTTCCAATAGGTTTTACAAAATATGGTGCATTGTGCTGACCTCAGTAATCCTACTAAACCGCTAGAAATTTATAAACAGTGGGTGGAGCTTATCATGGAAGAATTTTTCCAGCAAGGTGACAAGGAAAGATGCCAAGGACTGGACATTAGTCCGATGTGTGACAGACATACAGCTACCATTGAAAAATCCCAAGTAAACCATGTTTTATCTCTGTCCCGTTTTATCTCAATACATTTTTAAAATGTTGAAAACGATTTTGTTTTATAATTTAAAACCTAAATATTATAAAAATGTTGGATACAAATTGCTTTATCATTCGTTAATTTGTTATAGTGAGATATTTGAAAAATTAAATATTTACTATAGTACTTACTATATATAGTAGTACTGTGCTATATAGTAGTACTATGCTATATAGTAGTACTATACTTTATATAGTACTTACTATAAACTATTGTAATTATTTATTTCAGTTGCATCGTCTTGTAAAATAAAATATTTTTGTTTATATCGTGTAAAATATTTTAACTCGTTAGGCTGACTGTAATTCCATTTCTACTAAAATACCTAATGAAAGAATAAAAATTAAAATAACGGAAGTACAAGCTTTAGAAATTATACCAAAATTTCGAATAAGTGTATATAATACAAAATGTGGGTGTGAAGAATGTTGAAAACGTGAGTATTATTTGTTCTGAAGAATAAGAAATCAGTCTTACTTATTCTTTATAAACCCTTTTTCCACTTTGTTTCTAATAACGGTCTCATTTACACCCACACAAATACTTATCTCCTCACAAGATAGTCTAAGACTGTGCAACTGTAGGTCCTTAGTATACAAGCTATACATGTTTTTCTTGTTAGATAGAACATTCAAGCATTTGTGTAAATTAACTTGAGGTGAAATTAATATTTGTCTGTAGACATTTTGCCAATATTGCATAAATATTTACTGTCAAGGTATGTCTAATATTGACTTGCCAATATATAAACAATATTTAGCTGATATTGGCATTCTATATTTAACCAATATGTGTAAAATACTGTTTAACAAGTTACATCACTTTTAGCCAAAGTTGGCTAAATATGGTAATGACGTTAGCAACTAATATTAGCAAAATTAAACTGTAATGCTGTAGAATTAAGCAGCTTATTGTAAGTAATTATATTTATTTAGTATATTTCATTTAACATAAGATAAAGGTTTTAGCTAATGATTAAAATTAAAAGTAAATTATCACTGAAAATGTTTGCGCTGCTGTAATAGTCAGTTTATTTTAAATTAGGTTTTCTACTTAAAATATTTTATGTGGTCTAATTGATATCTAAGGTAAATAAAACCCGTGGCTTATATTTTACGAATTGCATTTCATCTCCTGCCTAAATGTAAATGTTGTAGTATATTTTGAAAAAATATGGATGAATATTTTTTTTCATTAAACATAATATAAAAATTACTGACAAACAGCATTAACCGATTTTAATAATTGTAAGTATTTTATCCTTTAGTAATCATAAGTGCTTTTATTTATAGACACTATATGTTTTAAATCAGTATTGTTTTAAAATATTTCTTTAAAAATAGTGATTTGCTATATTTTGTTTACTAAAATAAATATCATTTTTAGGTTGGTTTCATTGATTATATTGTGCATCCACTTTGGGAAACGTGGGGTGATCTAGTTCATCCAGATGCCCAAGATATACTAGATACACTTGAAGAAAACAGGGACTGGTATCAAAATATGATTCCCATAAGCCCTTCCAGTAGCCGCCAAAATATCTCATTTGAAGAATCTCCCCCAAGTTCAGTAAAAGATCGTATCAAGTTCCAAGTGACCCTTGAGGAACCAGAACTTGAGGAGGAGGAAGAGACTCTATAATACGATTTCATGTGTGGTGTCCAAACTTAAATCCTACCTCTGGAGGAAGACAATATCTTCAAACTTATGAAGATCCGTCCACAGAGGGCAGATTCTTTTTAACAAAGTATTCAACTGTTTGGGTACAGAACACGTCTGAGGGAAAGTGTGATATATTAACCTCCTGATACCCACACTGATACCAAAGTGATGAAAATTAACAGTGAAAATACTATTTTGCCAGTGCGTGGTTTTTAAGAAGGTCATGCTTGGTGAGATAGAAGACGTGAGCAGCTGAAAGAGATGATCTCAAATAATTAAAAAAACAACAATTGACTTGATGTGAATTCAATTTCATCTTGCTCTTCATCCTTTTTTTTTGTCAATCAATTCAGGCACATTTTGCTGCATGTTGATGTGCTATTAGATTATGAAGCTATATTTCTAGAGTTATTGACGGTAAATTTCGCGAAAATTTTCATTGACGGTTTCAAAAACCGTAAAGAGCCTGTTCTTTCTATTGTAAAAATAAACGTGTGGAGCTTGTAGTTATAGAGAATCCTGCACGATGGTTTTCCAGTAATATCTCTTTCAAAGAATAACCGTATTCCAGCCAATTTGTAACTTTTAATTTGTTTCATAATCTAGTAATTTTTAGGCCGATATTTTATTATATTTTTGCCGTCCATAAATTAATTTGCTAGAGATGCAAGTTTCCCAGTCCTAGTCTAAGGCCAGTCATTCGCGTTTAAACATTCTTTCTAACTATGAATAAAATTATTTTTTTATGAAATCGAAGCTATTTATTTTACTATTTAAAGGAATCGGGAACATTAATTTATGGAAGGCAAAAATATGTAGAGCGTTTATATTGTACGTGGTATTACAAGCCTAATAGAGCTTCGTTAAAGCTGTGCAAACTAGTCAGGCATATATTTTGTCACATTATGGTTGTTTTCATTTCTCTTCTCCCATGTTTGTAGAAAAAATGCATATCATGGAATTTTGTAAGCCAATAGTATGTTTGTGGTCTCTAGTCAAAGAAAACTTTCTGGGCTCCAAACAGTTTTATTCAAAATTTATTTAATTGTAAAATTTCTATTTTGTGACTATTTAAAGAATCAGTTTGGATTCCAGGATTATTTTCCGGCACAAACACGGATGTGAGCCTGAATTTTGCTCCTTTTTAGTAATTTCCCCTATTTGAAGTCATACTGATTTTGTGCTAAATAAGTCGCACATGTATTACAAAATCAACAGCTTCAGTTGTTTCATATTCATCATGTCTTTGTGTTAGTTGATCATGTTAGTTAAATGTTCCAATCAAAGTACAAGCCAGTGAGGTTGCTATGTAACATAACACTTAAGCGTGTACATAACTCTTATTTCTTGAGTGGATACTTAGCATCACGCGACACTTATTTGAGAGCCTTCAGTTGCGGAAATTTTCTGCCATCGCACTCCCCTGAGGCAGCAGCTGTATATAAGATATGTGATATGGAAAAATCTAGGGGTGTCATGATGTTAATGGCTGCCCTGCAACTGAAAACAATCTCTTCCCGTCTCTTGCCTTAGAGAATACCTGCATCTGTTGGCGTACAAAATACGCTCTGCTGTGCTAGATTATTAGAGAAGAAATGGTATTTATTTATTTATCCAAGTTTCACACTTCATTCAAATCTTTAGCTTTATCTATGTATGCACTGTAGCATTAGACCTTACGGGGAAAATCCAAAATGATGTTGCTTGACTTTTGTTTGCTAAGGAATGTCGAAGAAATGTACTCATATCATGCATTATATCGCACACCTTCTTCAGAAGTGACACGACTAAAATTGTCTGATGTAGGTAGCACCTGGCCTCTTCTACAGACTCAAATTAATATCCCCATTCACAATCCTTTGAAATAAGTATAATTGTACAAATTAACCCGGATATGTATTTGAAATTATACCCATTTTGTAGTTTTAACATATTTTATCCTTTGGCAACTTCACGCATTTTAAAATGTCACCCGCTCCTCATCCAAAAACTTAAATATATCGAAAACAATTCGACCTAAGGATATTATACATTTTGTTTTAAAAATTACGCATAAAACAAACATTGATACGCATAAACATAATTACGCATAAACATACATGATAAAATAACTGTTCTATTTTTAACAAATCTAATCCGCACCAGGGCTTATTTGGTAGGTAAGTCACTAAGATTTAGGAATAAATTTGAGTATTTCGTGTTTTATATGTGTGACAAAAGGTACAGTTATTGTACATATTTCAGCTATAAAAAAGTTTAGACTTATGGATTGAAGCCCTTTCTGCATGAAGCTGTAAAATGCAGTGCCAATGAAACTAACTGCTGTTAGTTAATTGCATTTGTTACAAGCCCCTTCATCATATCAGGTACAGCGTAAACTCATCGAAGAGTGAAATAAAGCAGTTCTATTTGATCTTTCGATTAAATACAATTATTATAGCTATGACTGAAGCTTCTTCTTCTTGGAATAAGACAATTACTCATTCTGTTTTTGCCTTTACCCAGTCACGGAATTTTAACCTTTCACGCATACATCGATAGGCATACTTTCATGCATACATCTTCAAGCATACTGAAATACTTCTATATTTTGCAAAAAAAATTAGACTGAAATCAATTTTGTATGGAACAATTTAAATTATAATTTTTTCTATGTACTTTAATGTTCTTTGTATAATTCCTATTTTATCATCATAATAATAATATTATGATGATGAGAATATAATAAGAAATCGAATCCATTACACAGTTCCAAGGAAAATCCAAAAATTAATTTAAATGCATGGAATCTCCACTGGCTAAACATAAATTATATTAATTTTTGTCAACTTTTTTTTATAACCACATTGTTAACTTTGTTTAATTTAGTCAGCCCATTTCTTCATATTTAGAGGACCAATACATTTTTACTGGTTGATAGATGAATGACCCAAATTAAGCATAGCAATGCCGACCCAGCATAAGCATAGCAATGCTGATCCAACTTATACCAACGTTGACCCAACTTAAACTTATCAGTATTGACCCAACTTAACCATAGTAATATCGACTCAAGTTAAACATAACAATGTTGACCCAACCTAAACACAGCATTGTTGACCCAACTTAACCATAGAAATATTGACCCAATTTAAATATAGCAATATAGATCCAACATAAACATAGAACTGTTGATCCAACTTAACTATAGCAACAGCTCAAATGCTACAAATTTAGGAAAATGTCACTTCCGAAGCAGGGGTGCGAATAGGAATCAAAATTTTGTCCTAAAATTTCCATTTTCATATAAATGTTCGATAAAGAAGATGACTTCGTCCATTCCAGTGATCCCACATTAATGTATACATTTAAATATCAATGTGTAGCAAATACATTTGAATATCAGTTTCCGACATGCTTCTATTCCTCCAATTAAATATAGCTCGTTGTCTTAACCATCGAACGCGATTCATAAGCACACAATACTAGCTTGGTGTTATTAGAGAGCTATATAACCTACTAGATAAATGGTATAAGTAATCTATAGTCATTGCAAAGTTAAACAGTATAACATATGAATCGTGTCTCAATGCCGTAGTAATTATTTTCTCGGAAACCTGTATTCAGTCTGTATTTGCTATAAACAATAAAATTAGATAAATGTGTCTTCTATGTACAGTTATCTTGAAATAAACACTGTAAAATCATTTGTAATGATATTGTATTTGTAGTTTTCGAAAAATGTTATGCCAAATTGCTTATTTCAATATTTTGGTATCACCGTGAGCCTGCTTATGGTTAAAACGTTGCATTTCAGTTCTCGTCTGCTGCATTGTGCTATAAATTTTCTGTGAAAATTTTTCGATCTGTTCTTGTGTGCCAAATTTGGCGTAAACCGCCAAATCTTCGCCAACGCTTCAAAGATAAAGCTGAAAGTAATGAAAAGTGAGTATCTATATACGGAATGCCGCCCGACCACATCATGGAGGCTCTCTTTTTATTCAAGTTCTTTAAGCAGGTTTCGTATCTTGACGTGAATCTTTTTTTTTTTTTTTTGAATTCATTGTAAAATAAAAATGTGCATTTCAATCTAGGATCTTGTTTTTCTTTGGAGCAGTGAAATAAATCCTTCGTAATATATCGTATTTCTCAACCTGCTGTACTTAAGCTCTACGGCACTATTACACTGTAATTACGTATACCCATGAACCTCTTCGCATAGGTGACGCGAAGAAATCATACAGTTAATAATCAACAGGAATGATACGTGTAGTCAATAATTAACAGGATTTAAGGATTATAGTTAAGAGAGTCCCTGAACTGGCGCATACCAGTTTTAGCCTTCGATTGAAAAAATTACGGAATACATAATTAAGAAATTTTTTAAAGTTGGGGGAGAGGGTGGCAAAAATGAGTGCTTTTCATCGCAGCAATAGGTTGAAACTCATTACCGCACTTAATGACAACGAAAAGAGTTAGGGAAAAGGAATAAAGTGCTCTTGAATGATGAACAACTGTTTAAGAGCAGCCGCAATGCGTCAAGATATCTGAATGAAGAATAAAATTCAATTCAAGGTCAAAAAGAATAAATTAGTTAAAAATGGCAGATCAATGATACTATGATTCCGGAACAATATGTGTCTGCTTGAAGCGTAAAAATAGGTACTGGGGTTGGCTATAGAGTCGTACTCTTGGCCGTTTGATGAATATCAATTATCGTGGGTCGTAGACCCCGGGGGTTTTTAAAGTCATTCACTACAGCTGTCATCGGCATTACGGTTACCCAGATCTCGCATAAAAGGATAAGACAGTTTTCAAATATATACCATAAAGGGCCTAATATTGAGAACTTTATGTATGACCTAGAGTTTTGCATATCGAGGATCATTAACAAAAGAACTAAGAGTTAAATTCTGAATAATTGGAAGTTTCCTGAGAAGAGTTTTGGCAGCGGCGTCCTAGACATGGAAACCGTACGTCATAATGGATTTGGCATAAAATTGTATAGCAGTAATTTATTCGACATAGACAGACGGCTATTTCTAGCTACAAGAGGTCTGAAGGGATAGTGCAGTCTTCGCCTTCCGACAAATTTCGGAAATGTGAATGTTCCAAGTTAAGGCTCATAATTAAGTTTAAGCTTAGTTGGGGGTGGGGTGGGGTTGATATGGAGTGGGGAACATAATGACGATACATTTTAAATTATCAAATTTCACACGCCAAATAATGAACCTCGCGGAAAGGGAGTCCAAATAGTTTAGAGGTATCTCGAGCACGAATCAGTAATGATGTACATAATTTTTAATATTAAAAATATGAATTCAAATTAGTTTTTTAACTTAAGCGGTATGTTATAAAAATAAATGTGTATTATTTTTGTGCGAACTTGTCATAAACGTTTATACAACCAAAGACGTCCTACAAAAATTTTGTAATGACCAATACATTTTATTGCTATATCTCATTTTCCGCCAACGGGCAAAGTAAAGGGTTAACGCAAACAGAACAGCAGAAATTTGTATTTTTATTATCTACTAAGCTAAACCAATCTCTGTGCACCTGCAAATTTTATCAGTCGACGGTATATGAGTGAATAATATGCAGATATCGGAAATTCATAAATACAGCTGATCATAGTTTGCATGTTGAGTTTCTTATAAGTCCCTTAAAATTTGGGGGTGATTATTGATAAGCAGGAACCAATTATGACACAAAGACGCCAAGTCATTATACAAAGACGCCAAGTCATGATACAAACACGCCAAGTCATGACACAAACACGCCAAGTCATGACACAAACACGCCAAGAATCATTGGAAAGATTGAATTTGGACAAACACAGACATAAGTTTTCAGATCGCTGAACGCTCCACAATGTATAATTTTTAGACATTGGAGAAGGTTCCAAAATACTGAAGACGTTAGACAACAGCCAGTGCAAAGTCGTTCAAGAATTTCAACATCTTGGCTGTACCGGTATCTGCTTTTAACTGCACGACGCCATAGAACGGTGTCATAAATGTAACACTCTGGAGAGTTCTATAGCCACCACAGGAGCAACTGTTCCTAAATAAGTTGTTTACAGGAAGCTCAGGGAAACTGACTTGTATGCCAGACATACAACAGTTTGCCCCTCACTCATTCTTGCGCGTTTAAAGAGGAGTCAGGCACATTGAAACTGAACGCTTAATCAGTGAGACAATGTTACTACAATGTCCTGATTCAATTTGATGGTTGATTTTCGTCACACCACTATATAGAGAAATATGTTGCAACCCTCTTAATATCATGAAAAGAGGCCAATGTAGAAGTTGTGGAGTTTTGATATAATCAGACCTAATACTACATGGGCCCACAAAACTCCGCATCGTTGACAGAGATATTATTATTGGTAAGAAGTGCAGAGACGACTTACTGAAACCCCATAATCGACTTTCCGGAGTTGCTGTAGTTCCACAAATCGTATTCATGGACGATACAATGCGCAACACCGCTCACAGCTGGTCGGTGATTTTCTCCCAAATGAAGATAACTTGCGAATGTAGTGGCCATTGAACTCCTTGGATATGAATACCATTGAGCATGCATCGGATGCACTTGACATGTAAATTTTATCCCATCAATCTCCACCAAAAACCATTCATGAACTAAACAGCTCTACTCCAGAAGTGAGAAATTTTGCTCACACAGCTCATGAACAACTTCATAGAAATCATTAAAACTCGTTGGAAGGTTTGCAGTGCGTAACCACATCCCTTTATAATGCTCATGTAGCAGTTGTTTCAGCTTTCTATACGAAAACAAAAATCAAGTTTGGGCTTCCTATTTTTAATGCATAACTCTTGAATAAAAGTCTTGTATCTTTTTAATTTTCCTGGTTTCTTACTTGCATTACATACACATACTAAGTTTCGTTCTATTTCGATCTTTGGTTTGTGATATATTTACACGTATAAAGATTATGCTTATCGTTTGGAGACGAAAAGAATATCACATTTTTCTCAAACAGAAATGAAATTTTCTTTTCACCATTCGCTTTCTTTTGCTAACACAGAAGTTTTTCTGAGTGGAAATAATTAATGTTAATTTTTGAAGACAGAAGAAGAAATGCGTCATTTTGCCGTGGGTGCGGGCCATATGTCACAACTTTTTGTGTTGGTTTTCCCGTGTATTTCTTAAGGTTTTTTATGTTATTATTTGTTTTGTATAAGTTGTATTTGCATCATGTATACGTTTTTTAACTTGTTGTACGAGGCATTAAAACGATATATTTCCCATTATAAGAAAATTTTAGTAAAATGAAAAAAAATCTATGTACGGCATGAAATTAAAAATTGCATTCAGAGAGCGAAAAAGTATAGGACACATAGGCCACTGGCTTAAACTTAGAATGTAATTTTCATCGGCCCAACCATTACACTCTTGATCCATGATCCAAATTTCTTTCGAACAGCTATTGGAATAATGTTCTACATAGACCTGGAAGTAGGGGTGATCAGCATTTTCATGATTAGTATCTTATCGGCTTTTCGCTTTTCGTTGCTTTGGTGCATTCTTGCATTTCTCTTAGATATTCTTTACTTTTCCCATCCTGTATGGCATTTTTTCCCTTTAGTTTTCGTTTTACGGGAGAGTCCGTAGGAATAGCTATTTTTTATTTTCAGCTATTATTTTGGCTAATTTTCTTCCTAGCAGCAGCCTCTGGGATATAGGATGAAATGTTCAATGTGACAATTAGCCCCACGTGAAATAACATATTTTCCGCAATTTTAAACTAAACATATTTTGCCTGAACTTGCCGTGATTCAAAATCAACACAATAAATAATGTCACGCAAAATCATAAACTTCACCGTGCTAACAAATGATACGTCAATGTGTACCTCAAAGAATACAGAAGAAATACAGTAGGATTCAAATATTTACTTACAATGTTGAAAATTAATATTTTGATGTAAAACGGTATACACGAAATGACAGTCACGCTACAGCCAGGTCCAACAAATAGCAATGTTGGCGCTCTATTATCACATGACGTACAACTGTGTACTCTTTCTAGCGGGTGAGATACAAGTATTGTGATAACAAGTACCGCCGTACTCTACTGAAGTTGCAAGTATTGGCTATTCCATTTTTACGAGGGCATTATAAGGACGAAACTAGTCCGTGAATATTTCTATCTGCAATAGGAGCGCGATCCTAATGAAATTCCAAATTACTTTGTTTGGTAAAACTCTTAGCAATAACTTTTTTTCTAACGCTTTCATGTCAAATTTATTTTCTTTAAGTTGCCTACCTAGGTCCTATTTAATTTTATTTATTTATTTACTTACTTATTTCAAAAATGCATGTTACAGGAAGCAAATCCCAGTGACAGCAAGCAAAACAATACGCAGCAGAAATCCGCAGAGGGCAGATACAAACATGAACCATACAGATAGAAACAGAATAAAAATACCGGCAGCAAATAATCATTAGTAAGTTAATAAAAACAGTAAAACACACTAGAATTACAACAAATGATTTCTAAAAGTAGTTAATGAAGAAAAAAATATTGAAATCATCAGGCAGGCTATTGTACAGCTTACAGAAATTGTTTACTCCACACTGATCCCCAACACCAGTTCTCAAAATCCTCTTAGCAAATATACTTATATTCCTAGAATTAAAACTGGGAACACGAAAACCAATCTCACCCAGAAGAGATGAACACCGAAAACACTCTTAAAAAAAGAGAGCAAAATAAAATTTCTTTTAATAAGTAAGCTTTTCATAACAAACACCTCAAGCAGCAAAGTAGCAGAAAAAGAGTAACAGAACACACCAGTTTTCTTATAGTAGAGATATCTTAAAAATGTATTCTGTACAATTTCAATCTTATCAGCATGTACAGCATGAGAAGGCATCCACATAACCGACGCATACTCGAGCCCAGACCTGACCAAGGCATTAAAAAGAACGATGATTGTATCCTCATTAGTAAAATCCTGCGTAATCATCTTGATATAAACCAGCTTCCTGTAGGCTCTAGCACAAACATCCGAAATGTGAGTAGAAAAAGAAAAATCCGAAGTATAAATGACGTCAAGGTCAGCAACAGAAAACCTTCTGACCAAAACCAATACAATTGCCAACACAATAAGAAAATAAAATAGGAACCTGCCTACGAGTAAAGGATACAACACTACATTTATCAAAGTTGAGATGAAGACGATTTCTGGCACACCAGTTAGAAAGGACATTTAACTCGGATTGAATATTATTACAGGAATCAACATCAAAAATCGGACATACAATGTTCAAATCATCGGCATATAATAAGCAGTTTTTAAAACAATCCGCTAAATCATTAATGAAAATACTAAATAACAATGGACCCAGAACAGAGCCCTGTGGAACCCCATAAATAGCCGTAAAACCCCTACTTAACCCAGAACCAAAATTAACACAAGAAAACTTAGACGTTAAATAAGAATTAATAAGAAAAATCAAATCAGGACACAAATCAATATTCCGCAACTTATGAATTAGAATTCCATGATCAACAGAGTCAAAAGCCCCAGCGAAATCAGCATAACCAAAATTCACCCCCCCCCCCCCCCCCGCCGGAATGAATGGCATCAATCACATACGAATTAAGACAGTGAAGATTAGTGATAGTAGTCCACCACTCATGAAACCATGCTGATCATTAGAAATAAAAGACTCAATTTGACTATAGATACACCTATGCAGAACAAATTCGACAAACCTTAGCAAATGGCGAAATAATAGAGGTGGACCTGTAATTATCAATTCCATGTTTGTCGCCCTTTAAGAGAAAACAAATAACACATATCAAGAAAAATTGTTGATGAATAAATCTGTTCCTCGTTAAAGACACCATTTTGAAGGCCAAAATTATGGTAATATATAAGTAAAATATGGCACTTGTAGTACAATAATAATGTAATTAGCAAGAAAAAGTGGTATTGAGTCTCAAGCATAAAAAAGTGTATGCTTATTTTTTGATGAAAAGCCAGAAAGCTTGACACAGCAAAATTTGCATTATTTTTCGACTCTCGCCATATCATGGGGATTGCAAATGGCATTGTATATTCCCTTTTTTTATCCAGTCACGTAAGGGACAACCAAAGTATAACAAATATATTTTCTTTAGATCCGCAGTGATTACTCATTGATGAGATTTCATTATGAAAGACCCACAAGTAACTTGTTTGGTTCACCAATGCGATAATGCCATATTGGTTCATAATGCTTCCGCGACATTATGAAGCCATATTATCTCTAAATAACAGAGAAATTATACAGCTTTATTTGCATCATTTATACACGGACATTTACTTCTTTATACACAAAAAAAAACCCGAAGCACCATGAAGAAAGTGACTGTTTTTATTGAAATTAAATATGCATGCAGCTCATACATAGGTAGCGGAATGATTACAAAATCAAGGTTGCAGCACCCATCAATGGTTAGTAGTTGCACATTGAATTTTCAAATCAGTAATTGGTGAAACCCCCCTTGGCGGCAATGCATGCTTGTATACGTCTAGGTAAGGAGTGATAAAGTTTCCTAATATTATCCTGCGATATATTCTGCCAGGTATTCCCCAATTGTTGCTACAGATCTGCTACATTTCGGGGTGTCCGAATCTAGCGGCCTAGTATGTTCCATACATGCTCGATTGGCGAAAGGTCTGGTGACCTTGCTAGCCCAGGAAAAAAATTAACAGCACGGAGGCAGTCCACAGATAAGCAAGCCGTATGAGGCGTGACATTATCTTGTTGGAAAATGGCCCCAGAATGACGTGCCATGAAGGGTATCGTAAACGGCCGCAGGATTTCATCAACATATCGTTGAGCTGTTAAAGTTGTACGCAGGATGACTAGGGGCTACCTGCTGTCGTAAGAGATAGCAGCTCACACCCTCACACCAGGGGTAATGGCTGTATGTCTGCGTAAAACAAAGGCTGATTGGGACCGCTGGCCCTGGCGTCACCACACACGTACCCGATGGTCATCTGCTGAAAGATTGAAGCGTGATTCATTGCTGAACACTATGCGATGCCAAGTCTGCTGGCAGCCATGATGCTCGGCTACGACACCACACCAAATGATTCTGAGTATGTTGTGGGGAGGAACAGAATGGTATGGACGATGCTGTAGCACGTTGTATGGCGGACAATAATGACGTTGGGCCAGTTTGGGCCTGTCGCACAATCATCCGGTCTTGCATCGCATTCGTGCACCTTGGCCTTCCAGAGCCTTCATTCCGTCGATGAGTTTAGTTCCTTGCAGTAACCATTGCTGCTAGCTCCTTTCAACAGCAGTGTCCGTTCGATGAAGGTGTCAGCCTATTGATCGGTATGATCTGCCAGCTTCACGCATTCCGACTATACGACCACGTTCGAACTCGTATAATTGCTTATAAGGTCTTCATCAACGTCGTAATGGCATTATTGGTTGTATCTCCACGGAACTGCAACGCCGATAACGAGCAATGATAAACAGTCCACATTTTTAACCTGTTTTATAGGATGCTATTTGGGCAGTGGAAACGTGAGCTGTGACAGAAGTTAACACTCATTGGCCTTGCAAATTTAATCATTTGCATACTTGGTATAAAGGAATTTGCATGCGAATTTTTTTTTTAGGGGTACTTCGTATTTTTTCTCAAAAGAGTGTATTAGTGGTAGTTTTTGGAATAATTGTAAAATTTTGTGATTGTAATTTTTGAAAGAAATATCATATAAATGCCTGAAATCAAGCATTTTAATTTAAGTATTATAATTTTTTTTGCTTAGCAAAATACATTAAAGTTGGGTTAAAAGTAAGTAAGAATGTTTCTCGCACAACGTTTCGGCAAACGTAAGAATATAATACCCCCCCCCCCCCAAAAAAAAAAAAAAAAAAAAAAAAAAACTAGACGCTCCGGAGTACAACTACTAGCAGATTTGAAATCAAGGCTATAACTATACTCAAAATTACACATCAGTTTGTTTGCTTAATTTTCTTGTAGAGCAGTGACATTTTAAGTTTGTCGTTTCCGCTTAATCCCATGATCAGATGAATTTGGGTACAGTACCTGTGTACGGGGTAGGGGAGATTCTTTGTGGATACTCAGAGCCCTCTCCAGTTCTTATGTTTCGTAGGCAAATGAACATCCATATTCAGAGGAATCCAGCATACAGCACTTATCTCTGTATATCTTGACGATAAGGGAGCATCGGCTCATAGCTGTGGTCTTTCAGTTCCAATTGCTCTGCCACATCGGGGAATAAATGAACTTTCAGGCTTATAGATAGGAATAAAATATATATCTTATAATTATCTGTATTTCTATCCTTCCTTATTTTTAACACTTAACAACAAAGTTGAAAAGTGTTTATGACTTTGTTCATTCTCTCTGCCAGTCTGTCAGTCTATCTGTCTGTCTGTTCGTTAGCACGATAACTGTCGTAAAAATGACTTAATCAAAATGAAATTTTAGTATGTTGTTCAGACGGTATGTGGGACCTATGGGAATATAAATGAATTATATCACCCAATTAGTTTTAGATTGAACGCGGGTTGAAAAAATGAAATACATTGAAACCTATGGGGCCTAATTTTTCAAACATTTTTAAGCGGATTTAAAATTCACAAATTGTTTCGAAAATTCTAGAAAATATTCAAATTATCCTATAAAATATATAAAAAAATTTCAGCAAAATATATTCAGCAGTTTTTTAAATAAAAACAGAAATAATAATTACACCCCTTATATGAAGCGATCACGTGACCATTATATGAAGAGATGACGTGACCCACTTCAAAATAAAATATGGCATCCATCTTGTGTCAAAATCGTAATTTTTGAAGTTCTTTTTAATTCAAATTTAGTGTTGTATCCGTCCTAAAACCGCTTTATTTTTGCTTAAATTCTGTGCATCTACATACTGAAACAACGCAATTACAATATATTTGAGTTTAAATGATCATCCAAATTTGATTATTTCTACAACGAAGCCTATTTTTCACTTATGGAAAATGTAAACAGCAAAATATGTAGAATGAGTTGTATAAGAATTGCTGTATTTCTTTACCGCAAAATTTAGCTCTTGAAGTCTGCATAGCTGATATGAATGAAATATTCATTGATTTTACTGAGAGAAGGGTGATTTTTTTCGATGAAGTTGTAAGCATAGAGTTTATTACTTGTAGCTCCATGGTCTTAAGCTTTTAAATAAAATAAATTATTTTAGTACTGTGATGAATAAAATGAATGGGAAAATGTTATGAATGAAATGCTGCTTTTATAGAGTGAGCCAGGAGTGTTATATTTCGATGACGTCATTTGATTAAATTTCAGTTGTTTTCGATGACGTTTTCAAATATAATAAATTATTGTAGTATCCTGATAATTTTAAAAATATTACCGAGGAATGTATCGCATTTTAGAGATGTTTAAACCAGGCAATTTGTATTTCAATGCCGTCATTTGAATCAAGCCCATTTTTTTTCGATGAAGTTTTAAGTTTTCAAATATAGTAAATTAATGTAGTATTGTGATGATTTTTAAAATATTACCGTGGAATGAATCGCATTTTAGACATGTTTAAATAAAATTGCATTGAAGTTGGAAAGTGTTTCATAATCAATGCTTTATGCATGATTGATCTTTCTTGTTATGCTCTGAATTAGATGTGTTGTTATCAATGCGAACACTGATTGGATAGTCATGTCGTCATCAGGAAGACTGCTGATTAAATAGACATGTCGCCATCTTCGTCTCTGCACATAAGACTAAAGCCTCCTCCATATACCTTTTCAAAATCTCAAAATTGTTTGCATTAAGATTTTGCTTAACTGGTTTAGGTCTGTCGAAGGATCCCAACATTCCTTCAAGTCATCGGTAATCCATTTTATTCGTAATCAATTAAAAAATTTACCTATGACTAAAAAGAGCTATATGAAAGTACAGCGCCGATTCTGCGCAAACTCGGCTCAAACCATTTTGAGATATACAGCATTTTTGGAGGGTGTTTTCTGTTTTTCATGTTGCAGGGAGTTTTCTCCATGAAGTAGTGTTTTTATAAGATCAACTGTCTATCTTTCGCAGTTTACCCATTTATTCCGTCAGCTTTCATACATTGAGCAGCCTTTTGCACAAATTTTTGTGAAAGATCCTACCTATTTTCACCAAACACCACCCAAATAACATTTCTAATTATTTGGCATTGCACATGCAATAAACAGTGTTTCTTTCAGAACTTTTTGAACATCTTTGGACTTTTTGGTGGGACCTATATAAATATATCTATATGATGTGTGTGACATAAATAGTAACTACGTTAGCATAAAATGTCTCAGGGATGGAGGAGGCTTCGCCACCCCGGAGGCATGCCTGATAGAAACACTGGTTATGATATTAAAATATGAAGCATAGTACTCAAAGTTTGTCAAAACCATCAGAGCTGAGATATAAACTCTCTCTTGCAGCTTGATTAACAATGATTTAGTGGTCAACGTCTTCGTTATTCTGCTCATTTCACCATCTTGAATGAAGCAGCGTCTCTAGCGTTTCTACAGTGATACGTCATGAGAAAAATGTGTGTATTTTATACAAAATATCCACATATGACATTCGGGGGCGCGGTAGCCCAGTGGTTAGCGTGCCAAAGTTGCACTCGGTAGATCCGGGTTCGATTCCTTACTCTGCGAAAATTGCCGCCGTGTTCACGCTGAGTACGATCACGTTAAACGTGTGGGTTCGTAAGTCAGTCCGAGAGGTTGGTGGTAGGGAAGGAGGGTACGGTCCCTGTGGATGCCTCCCCCACTGGGTTCCGGTCTAAATTGGATGGCTCTTCCAGATCGTCCAAACAGTTACCTTACACCTTTCTGGTAGGTCGGACGGTCTGGGTCTCAACAACAACAACATACGATATTCTATCAGCAATTCTGTAATGTACTTAGTAAAATCCAATGAGCAGAATCATAGCTATCAAGGGTCTGTCTACAGTATGTTAATCTTAACATGTTGAAGTTGCAGAAAGTAATTTTATGCTGAGAGGAAATAATTGTACTAATTTGTTTTATAAGAGGTTGGGAAGAAGATTTATTAAGCAAGACTGTAATTCTGCTTTGCAATGGCCGATGGAAATAACTGCAAACTCAGCTACCACATCAATATCCTTCACCGTATTTCACAGTTTTCACCGTTTAAAAAGAAAAATCAAGAAAGATCAATCATGCTTAAAGCATTGATTATGAAATACTTTCCAACTTCAATGCAATTTTATTTAAACTTCTCTAAAATGCAATACATTCCTCGGCAATATTTTAAAACTTTTCACAATACTACATTAATTTCTTATATTTGAAAACTTAAACCTTCATCGAAAAAAATGAACTTCATTCAAATGACGGCATTGAAATATAAATTACCTGGTTTAAACATCTCTAAAATGCGATAATTCCTCGGTGATATTTTTAAAATTATCATAATACTACAATAATTTATTTTATATGAAAACTTGATCGAAGGCAACTGAAATTCATTCAAATGACGTCATAGAAAAAATAACACGCATGGCTCTCTCTATAAAAGTAGCATTTCATCCATAAATATTTTCCTATTCATTTCATTCATCACAGTAGTAAAATAATTTATTTTATTTAAAAACATAAGACCATGGAGCTACAAGTAATTAAACTCTGTGCTTAAAACTTCATCGAAAAAAATCATCCTTCTCTCTGTAAAATCAATTAATATTTCATCCATATCAGCAATGCAGACTCCGTGAGCTAAATAATTTTGCGTTAAAGAAATACATCAATTCTAATACAACTCATTCTACATATTTTGCTGTTAACATTTTACATAAGTGAAAAATAGACTTCGTTGTAGAAATAATCAAATTTGGATGATCATTTAAACTCAAATATATTGTAATTGTAGTCTTTCATTATGTAGATGCACAGAATTTAAGCAAAAATAAAGCGGTTTTAGGACGGATACAACACGCAATATGAATTAAAAAGAACTTTAAAAATCACGATTTTGACACAAGATGTATGTCATATTTCATTTTGAAGTGGGTCACGTGATCTTTTCATATCATGGTCACGTGATCGTTTCAGATAAGAGGCGTAATTATTATTTTAATTTTTATTTAAAGAACTACGGAATATATTTTGCTGAAATTTTTTTTATATATTTTATGAAATAATTTGAATATTACCTAAAATTTTCGAAGCAATTTGTGAATTTAAAATCCGCTTAAAATGTGTTTGAAAAATTAGGTCTCATAGGGTTCAATGTATTTCATTTTTTCAACCCGGGTTCAACTCAAAACTCATTGGATGATTTTATTCATTTATATTCTCATAGGTCCTACAGACCGTCTGAACAACATACTGAAATTTCATTTTGATTAAGTTATTTTTACGGCAGTTATCGTGCTAACGGTCAGACAGACAGACAAAGAGGCAGAATGAACAAAGCCATAAACACTTTTCAACTTTGTTGTAAGGTGTTGAAAACATGTGATAGAACATCTGAAATGCAAACCCAGTTAAATTGTTGTAATTTACCTTTAGTTTTCTTTTATATCTTGCGTTTCATATATTGCACTGGAGTAATTGCGTACAATGCTAACTCTCACCAAAGAGAGCTAAAACTGATGCTGTTCATGAAAATTTTCAAAGCTGTAATATATATGAAGCATTTTCTGTTCTGTCGCTAGTTATATCTTGGTCAAAGACAATAATAGCGAGGCGATGTCTGTGATTGCAAATATTTGCCAATGCAGTACCATTTTTAAAATAAATTTGCCATTTTAGGATGTTTCGCATCTGCTTTATCTAGGGGACAGGATTGTTAAATACGTGCCCTTGACAACACTTATCGAAGAAAAACAAAATATCCCTGACGGATAATCCCTGATATAATTTTTTCTTGTCCTGGTACAATTTTTAGGCTAAAATCGCACTTTCACAATTCTTTCATCTGCGTTTCCTAGAAGACGGGATTGTTAAATACGTACCCGTGACAGCACTCATTAAAGAAAGACAACATATTCCTGACGGATAGACCTGATAGTGCAATATGGTTTCATCTGGGTTGTTTGAATTTTATGCGGATTTTGTGTTCCATCACTTAAGCCATCTTAGTGCATTTTAACAGCCAAATTGGTCTTATTTGACCTCTAAAACATAATTTTTACTTAAATTACATTTCCTTAAAATTTTATAACGTGAAATGTCACACAAATCGAGATAAATAAGTGCAAATGCATTTCGGAAATCGGCTGAATTTTCTTCTGCAATGCAAAAAGTTTAGCCCTGGGCACCCAAATAAGCCCAGGGCTATGTCGTCCAAACATAAATGGCTAAACGACATCTCAACATTGTGGCGCCACCTAGCGGGGTCAAATTGAAACAATACTGGAAAAGTGGAAAAAAACATGGGAATATATAAAAGAGAAGCAAACAAGAACAAATAAAAAGCAGAGAACACAAATTTAAGGAAAGAAAAATTATATTTGGTTATGCTATACCTAGGAGTCCTAGGACAATTATGAAGTTATCTACAAATCAGTAGCTAGCTAAGAATCTTTACTGGAGTTTTATTAATACGAAAATATGAAAATAATTCAAATCGAGAACTGAAGAGCAGTTTTGAATAATAGAGGCAGAAGACAAGTCAAACTGGTGACTATTCATCCAGAAATGAGTAGCGATAAAATATCTATTGATTTCTAGGGGATTTTTACAATTTTGATGTCCTTTTAAGCGTACTTTAAGGCACGTTTAGTTTGACCTATATACAATAGTCCGCATTTACTCAGTTTTACATAATGCTCTAACTATAGGACTTTTCAATAAGATCCTTAAGCGAAGGAAATTTAATTTTATTGACATGGAAACTTATTACTTTTAAGTCAAACTTACTGAAAATTCAAGAAATTTTATGACTAAATTTAGGATTGAACGTAAGGCATAGAATATTGCTAAATGTTTTAACTGGAGCTTTCTTGCTCTGAGATGGATTTAAATACTTGTAAAAAGAGCGTTCAACAACTTCCGACGAGAATCCCTGGTCTAAGGCGACAGCTTTCAAAAATCCAAAAAATAAATAGTATGGTAGACACAAGAATTGAATGCGTCAATATTAGGGGGATGACAATAATTATTATGAGAGGCTAAATTAACGGCAAAAGGTTTACTATAAACAGTGGTTACAAGTGAATTTTCATTGCAAATGGCCAGAACGTACAGGAAATAGCGAGAATTATTGAATTCCAGCTCCCAAGTAAACTAAATGCAAGAATCAATAGAATTCATAATGGAAAGAACATTGTCTAAATCAACATTAGATTGATCAAGAAGAGCAACATAAATATCCACGTAACAAATACGAGAGGAGAACTGCATAAGATTAAACAATGAAACTTTGAATAAGTGCGTGCAAATATAACACAAACGAGAACACAGAGCACTACCCAAGACATTGCCCATTCTGGAAATCTCTCCATATCTCCTAGACTAATCGTTATTTCGTGAAGTTCCTGGAACATTCCGGAAGTCCCCAAATGTCGACAAATTGGTAAAAAATCGCCAAATTTGGCAACCCGTCTTCTAACGGGGAAATCCTGGCTAATCTGGGCTCACGTCATTCTCACGTCATGGACTGTGTTTTCTTCGCCTGGCCTTCGAGACAGACGAAAGACGATGCACTAAAGGGAATATTGCGCTTTTGCAGCACTGCCCCCTGCTTAAGACTGTATGTCTCGGGTAGTATCAATCTACCGTGGTACAAAACATGGGGCCAATTTATCGATATGGACGACTTTCGGCTTGGTTAAAGACGATTTCGGGATTTGATAAACGGCACTGTTTATTCTATTCTGGATGACGTATGGTCTTTCCCCGTTGTGCAGTAGTTTTGGCGAAAATTCTGGTCGTCGTCGAAGGTTGAACAGCCACACTTTGTCGCTTTCCTGGAATCGTACTTCATTAGCTTTAGTATCGTACTGATTCTTCATTCCATAGGTAGCATTTTTGAACCTCTCACGAACGAAACGATGAACCTCCTCTAACCGTGCCTGCAGATCTTGCACATATTCATCAGTCGATGAAGGACCATCACATGGTCGTCCAAACATTAGGTCACATGGTAATCGTAGATTCCGGCCGAATAGCATTTTTGATGGAGAATGACCGGTTGATTCGTGGACAGCACTTGCGGACAGCACTTCTGTATGCCAGCAGGAACAGAGGTAGGTGACGCAGTCTTGCTGGTTTCTGGATACGAATACAGGGTGTCCAAAAAAAGATTGAAACGCGCTTTAATTCTTTACCTGTTGGAGATAAGTGGGCAATGTAAATTGAAAAATGTTGAAAGTAAGGTAGGAAATAAGACTACGTTAATGAAATAGGCCTCCCGTTAATTTTCAAAAAGTTACACTTTTTAAATTTTTATACGACCCCCTTACGCAAATTTGGGCAATCAGAATTTTTTTATTTTTAATACAACAAGATCATTAAAAAAACCCGCATAACTGTATCTTTAAAATTTAGGGAGTTATATTTAATTGAAAATTGAACATTGTGAATGGGGATCATATATCAAATTAGAAATGTAAATTTGTGACACATCACAAAAGAGATAAAACTGGATGATAATACATAGGAGACATTTTTGCGAATTCCGCATAGGCTTACGATGAAATCATGGATTCTTAAGTATTTTTCACATTGAGACATGCCAATAAAATTTTTTAACACATATTGATGTATTTTTGATCTAAACAATTTCCATCGTCAATTTGTTTATGATCCCTATTTTCACTGATGAAACAACTTTTCACATAGTACGGAAAGGTGGCATAAGTCCAATTTTTTTCTTAATGATAATTCAGTTGATTTTAAAGATACAGATATGCGTGTTTTGTTAATGATCGTGTTGAATTAAAAATAAAAATTTTCTAGTTGACAAAATTTGTCTAAAGGGGTCGGATAAAAATTTAAAAAGTGTAACTTTTTGAAAATTAATGGGAGGACTATTTCATTAATGTAGTCCTACCTTACTTTCAACATTATTATTTCCTACCTTACTTTCAACACTTTTACAATTTACATTGCCCACTTATCTCCAACAGGTAAAAAGTTAAAGCGCGTTTCAATCTTTTTGGGACACCCTGTATAGAGAGCTGATTAAGTACCTTTCTGTCGAATCTCCTTACCATGCCATACGATTGAGGACGTCGAGTTTTATTCATCCCGAGTAGTTTGTATCGTCCCGTGAATATGCCAGAGCTAAAGTTCGTTCCCTGATTAGAATGGATGAGAAACGGAACCCCGTAACGACATATCCAGTTCCGAGTTAGAACTTCACTAATAGGTGTAGGTTCTTGGTCAGGAACTTTTGGCCACTTCGTGAAGTAATCTATTACTACTAGGTAGTATTTGTTTCTGTCTAATGTTCGTGGTAATGGCCCCAAAACGCCGAGTGAAAGTCTCTCGAAAGGAACTCCGCCATTGTAACACTGAAGATGCCTAAGTGTTTTCTTCTTAGGTCCCGCCCGAGCGCCGCATTCCGTGCATTCTTTGCACCAGAACTCAGCATCAGATCTCACCACATTGCACAAAAAAAAACGTTCACGGAATGTGTTCAGCGTCTTGCTGATGCCAAAATATCCTCCAGTGGGGAGGTCATGTATATTTTCCATCTCGTTTTTTGTCACTTCTTGTACGGCTTGTACTGGCGAAAATAATTTCACAAAACATTGACAAAAATCACAGTGCACTGTACATCGTGTCGCGTCTATTCGTCAACTCCACTCCACGGAGGGATGAGTCTTGAAGTTTGTGGAAGTCGCCAAACAAGGCAAGAATGTTCCAGAAACTTCCCGGAATAACGATTATTCTTTTAGATATAGAAATTTCCAGAAGTTTCTATTAAAGCCTATAAAAGGGCTGAGCTACATGAGCTACATTGGGCATGAGATACATTGGACTGTGGTTTTTTCCAATGGTTTGAGAATAGTAGCTGCTGTTTTGTGAAATTATTTTCGCCAGTACTTTGAGAATAATATCGCTTATTCTGTGAAATTAGTGGAGCATTTAAGTGCTGTTTGATTGTACATTGTTCCTGTTTGCTTTGTGCTTGTGAAAGTTCTCTAGGAACTTGGACTCGTTCTTGTATTTTGTGCTTACACCCACGATTTCTGAGGATATGTTCCGTAACAAACTAGTGTTAGAAGTGGGATACTGACCACAATACTAACTAACTTTCTATGAATTTCAATGAAATAGATTACATATATACATCATCATCCTTAAAGTATTTCTCTATTTAGAGTAAGACCCTGTAGTGAACAGTAAGTGAACAGTAACATCATACAAACACTAACACATCGCAAAACATTCTGCAACTTTTGCTCATTCTTTTCAGCTACTTATTAATTGATGATTTCGTCAAACTATAAGAAAAGCAGAAATTACAGGTATTCATGAAAATTCCAGCTTCATTTCTGAAGTATTTAGCAAATTATCGTATGCCGAAGCGCCATTTTGTATTTCTATACATATATTGTCATAACTATCAGGAACCTTACTCCCCATTATACGGACAGCTGATTCCCCTGAAACTTTCAGTAACAGGCTTGCAAATATTTTACAGTGGGAGACCATGGGGAATAACATTTTCAAATGAAAAATTTGCTTAAATGAGCCGCTAGAGAAAATGTAATTGGTATATTTTCAAAAACATCATGATGACAACGTCATTGGCGAAACAAATTAGGGAAAATATCTAGTACTTACTGTGACCGAGTCATAACAATTAGAATGTCACTAGCCGAATACCCGTTGAAAATCAACGGTCTCGCAATAAGCAACCCCTGAATAATGTAAATTTTTTAATAAATCGCGTTTCACATTTATTCGACAAATCGAATATTTTGGTGTGCAGAACCCTCTAAAGAAGAAAATATTGGGAAACTAAATTCGAGCATTTCTTCCTTTCGAATTATATACCCTTACACTACATTAAAGTCTATCTCATCCCGAGGCACTCCTATATTATTATTTCTCCTTTGGAACTTTTTTCTGTGAAGCACATCCATAAATGAACATTTTTGAAAAACTCTGTTTGTCTTGTGTTTTTTATCAAATGATTGGCCCAAATACCAAATATCAAGCCTCTATCACATTTAAAAGGAAGGGTGCCTCATTTATTAGGAAAATCGAACATATTAGTGTGCGCACTCTTTAAAGTAGCAAATATTAGAAATCTAAAATTTCACACTCTCTTCCTTTCAAACTACCTACCCGTACATAAAATTTGAAGTCGCTATCCTATCGAGAAGCATGTTTTTCTATCACTTCACCTTTCGAACGTTTTTCTGTGTAGCACCCCGTTAAAGAACATTTTTGTCAAACTGTATTCATCTTTGGTTTTTTTTGTCAAATGGTTAGCCCATATACTAAATTTCAAGTCTCTATCACATTGTAAGGGAGGCGTTTTTCATTTGTTTGGTAAATAGAACATTTTAGTGAGCGGAACCCCCTACAATAACAAATGCTGGAAAACTGAAATTGCACACTTTCTTCCTTTCCAACTTTTTAGCTGCACACTAAATTTGAAGTCTCTATCTCATTGCGAAGCATACTTTCCTAGCATTTCATCTTTCGAATGTTTTTGTGTTGAAGACCCAGACCGTCCGACTCGTCCAGAGGACTAAGAGCAGCTATTTGGACGGCCGGCGAATGTTTTTGTGTGGAGTACCCATCCCCTTAATTAACATTTTTGAAAAAACTCTATTCTTTTTGTGACTTCTGTCAGATTATTTTCCCATATATCAAATATCAAGCCTCTATGACGTTTTAAAAGGGGCGTGTCTCCTTTATTCCGAAAATCGAACATTTTGGTGTGCGGCACCCCCTAAAGTAGAAAATATTGGTAAACTGAAATTTTACAATTTCTTCCTTTTAAACTATCTACCCTTATACCAAATTTGATATCTCTATCTCAATCCGAAGCATGGTTTTTTATCAATTCACTTTTCGAACGTTTTACTCTGGAGCACCCCCTTAAACGAACATTTTTGAAAAACTATATTTGTCTTGGTTGTTTCCATCAAATGGTTAACCCATATACCGAATTTCAAGCCTCTATCAAATTTTAAAAGGGCGTTTTCTCATTTATTCTGCAAATCGAATATTTTGGTGTGCAGCACCCCCTTAAGTAGAAAATATTGGAAATCTGAAATTGCACGCTTTCTTCCTTTCGCGCGATTTACAAATACACCAAATTTGAAGTCTCTATCTCATCGCAAAGCATGCTTTCCCGTCATTTCACTTTTCGAACGTTTTAGTGTGCGGCACCCCCTTAAGTAGGAAATACTGGAAATCTGAAATTCCACACTTTCTTTGTTTCAAACGATTTACCCATATTCCAAACTTGAAGTCTCTATCTCATCGCAAAGCATGCTCTCCTATCATATCACTTTTCGAACGTTTTGGTGTGCTGCACACCCCCTTAAGTAGAAAATATTGGAAATCTGAAATTGCACACTTTCTTCCTTTCGAGTGATTTATCTATATACCAAATTTGAAGTCCCTATCTCATCGCAAAGCATGCTTTCGCGTCATTTCACTTTTCGAACGTTTTGCTGTGCTGCACACCCCCTAAAGTAGAAAATTTTGGAAATCTGAAATTGCACACTTTCTTCCTTTTGAGTGATTTACCCATATACCAAATTTGAAGTCTCTATCTCATCGCAAAGCTTGCTTTCCCGTCATTTCACTTTTTGAACGTTTTGGTGTGCTGCACCCCCCCCTTAAGTAGAAAATATTGGAAATCTGAAATTGCACACTTTCTTCCTTTTGAGTGATTTACCCATATACCAAATTTGAAGTCTCTATCTCATCGCAAAACATGCTTTCCCGTCATTTCACTTTTCGAACGTTTTGGTGTGCTGCACACCCCCTTAAGTAGAAAATATTGGAAATCTGAAATTGCACACTTTCTTCCTTTTCATTGATTTACCCATATACCAAATTTGAAGTCTCTATCTCATCGCAAAGCATGCTTTCCCGTCATTTCACTTTTCGAACGTTTTGGTGTGGGGCACCCCCTCTATAGAACGTTTTCGAAAAATTCGATTTTTCCAGGGGGTTTTATCGAACGACCGAGCCGTGTACCAAATTGCAAGTCTCTATCTATTCGGTAAGTGCCTAAAAAAAGCGTGACAGACAGACGGACAGACAGACAGACGGACACTTGGCAATTAGTATATACTAGCCGCATACCCGTTGAAAATCAACGGCCCCACATTAAGCAACCCCTGAATAATGTAAATTTTTTACTTATTTATTCGACAAATCGAACATTTAGTTTTGAGGCACTCCCAAAAGTTTAAAATATCGGAAAACTGAAATTGCACATGTTCTTTCTTTCGAACTATCTACCTGTACACCAAATTTGAAGTCTGCATCTTATTTCGAAGCATGTTTTTTTGTATCAATTCACATTTCGAACGTTTTCCTCTGGAAAACCCCCTTAAACGAACATTTTTGAAAAATTATATTCGTTTTGGGTGTTTTCATCAAATGATTAGTCTATATTTAAAATTTTGAGCCTCTATCAAATTTTAAAGGGGCCGTTTCTCATTTATTCGGAAAATCGAACATTTTTGTGCGCGACACCCCCTTAAATAGGAAATATTGGAAATCTGAAATTACACACTTTCTTCCTTTCCAACGGTTTACCTATATACCAAATTTGAAATCCCTATCTTATCGCAAAGCAGGCTTTCCTATCATTTCACTTTTCGAACGTTTTGGTGTGCGGCACCCCCTTGAGTAGAAAATATTGGAAATCTGAAAATGCACACTTTCTGCCTTTCGAACGATTCACCCATACACCAAATTTGAAGTCTCTACCTCATCGCAAAGCATGCTCTCCTATCATTTCACTTTTCGAACGTTTTGGTGTGCTGCACCCCCCCTTAAGTAGAAAATATTGGAAATCTGAAATTGCACACTTTCTTCCTTTCGAACTATTTACCCATACACCAAATTTGAAGTCTCTATCTCATCGCAAAGCATGCTTTCCCGTCGTTTCACTTTTCGAACGTTTTGGTGTGGGGCACCCCCTCTATAGAACGTTTTCAAAAAATTCGATTTTTCCAGGTAGTTTTATCGAACGACCGAGCCGTGTACCAAATTGCAAGTCTCTATCTATTCGGGAAGTGCCTAAAAAAGGCGTGAAAGACAGACGGACAGACAGACAGACGGACACTTGGCAATTAGTATATACTAGCCGAATACCCGTTGAAAATCAACGGTCTCGCAATAAGCAATCCCTGAATAATGTAAATTTTATAATAATTCGCGTTTCACATTTATTCGACAAATCGAATATTTTGGTTTGCAGAACCCCCTAAAGGAGAAAATATTGGAAAACTCAATTTTCGCACTTCTTCCTCTGTTTGTATTGTGTTTTTTATCAGATGATTGGCCCATATACCAAATATCAAGCCTCTATCACATTTTAAGGGAAGTGTGCCTCATTTATTCAGAAAATCGAACATATTAGTGTGCGCACCCCTTAAAGTAGCAAATATTGGAAATCCGAAATTTCACTCTTTCTTCCTTTCAAACTATCTACCCTTACACCAAATTTGATATCTCTATCTCATTTCGAAGCATGGTTTTTTATCAATTCTCTTTTCGAACGTTTCGAACGAATAGATAGAGAGACATCGGCACCCCCTACAATAGCAAATGTTGGAAGACTGAAATTGCACACTTTCTTCCTTTCCGACTTTTTACCCGTACACCAAATTGGAAGTCTCTATCTCATCGTGAAGCATGCTTTTCTAGCATTTCATCTTTCGAATGCTTTTGTGTGGAGTACCCACCCCTTTAACTATACATTTTTTAAAAACTCTATTATTTTTGTGATTTCTATGAGATGTTTCGCCCATATACCAAATATAAAGCCTCTATCACGTTTTAAAAGGGGCGTTTCTCCTTTATTCCGAAAATCGAACATTTTGGTGTGCGGCACCCCCTAAAGTAGAAAATATTGGTAAAGTGAAATTGTACACTTTCGCCTTTCAAACTATCTATCCTTACACCAAATCTGATATCTCTATCTCATTCCAAAGCATGGTTTTTCCTATCAATTGACTTTTCGAACGTTTTACTCTGGAGCACCCCCTTAAACGAAAATTTTGGAAAACTGTATTCGTCTTGGGCATTTTCGTCAAATTATTAGCCCATATACCAAATTTTAAGCCTCTATCAAATTTTAAAGGCGTATTTTCTCATTTATTCGGTAAATCAAACGTTTTGGTGTGCGACACCCCCTTAAGTAGAAAATATTGGAAATCTGAAATTGCACACTTTCTTCCTTTCGAACGATTTACCCATACACCGAATTTGAAGTCTCTATCTCATCGCAAAGCATGCTCTCCTATCATTTCACTTTTCGAACGTTTTGTTGTGCTGCACCCCCCCCCCCCCTTAAGTAGAAAATATTGGAAATCTGAAATTGCACACTTTCTTCCTTTCGAATGATTTACCCATATACCAAATTTGAAGTCTCTATCTCATCGCAAAGCATGCTTTCCCGTCATTTCACTTTTCGAACGTTTTGGTGTGGGGCACCCCCTCTATAGAACGTTTTCGAAAAATTCGATTTTTCAAGGGGGTTTTATCGAACGACCGAGCCGTGTACCAATTTGCAAGTCTCTATCTATTCGGTAAGTGCCTAAAAAAGGCGTGACAGACAGACGGACACTTGGCAATTAGTATATATAACTAGTCGAATACCCGTTGAAAATCAACGGTATCGTAATAAGCAACCCCTGAATAATGTAAATTTTTTAATAATTCGCTTTTCACATTTGTTCGACAAATCGAATATTTTGGTGTGCAGAACTCCCTAAAGAAGAAAATATTGGGAAACTAAATTTGCGCATTTCTTCCTTTCGAATTATTTACCCGTACACTACATTAAATTCTATCTCATCCCGAGACACCCCTATATTATTATTTCTCCTTTGGAACGTTTTTCTGTGAAGCTCACCCATAAATGAACATTTTTGAAAAACTCTCTTTGTCTTGGGTTTTTTATCAGATGATTGGCCCATATACCTAATATCAAGCCTCTGCCACATTTAAAAGGTAGCGTGCCCCATTTATTCCGAAAATCGAACATATTAGTGTGCGGCACCCCTTAAAGTAGCAAATATTGGAAATCTGAAATTTCACGCTTTCTTCCTTTCAAACTATCTACCCGTACACCAAATTTGAAGTCCCTATCCTATCGAGAAGCATTTTTTTCTATCACTTCACTTTTCGAACGTTTTTCTGTGTAGCACCCCGTTAATGAACATTTTTGTCAAACTGCACTCATGTTTGGTGTTTTTGTCAAATAGTTAGCCCATATACTAAATTTCAAGCTTCTATCACATTGTAAAGAAGGCGTTTTTCATTTGTTCGGCAAATCGAAAATTTTATTGAGCGGCACCCCCTACAATAGCAAAAGTTTGAAAACTGAAATTGCACACTTTCCTTCTTTCCAACTATTTACCCGTACACCAAATTTGAAGTCTCTATCTCATCGTGAAGTATGCATTTCTAGCATTTCATCTTTCGAATGCTTTTGTGTGGAGTACCCACCCCCCTTAACTATACATTTTTGAAAAACTCTATTCTTTTTGTGATTTCTATGAGATGATTCGCCCATATACCAAATATTAAGCCTCTATCACCTTTTGAAAGGGGCGTTTCTCCTTTATTCCGAAAATCGAACATTTTAGTATGCGACACCCCCTAAAGTAGAAAATTTTGGTAAACTGAAATTATACACTTTCTTCCTTCCACAATATCTACCCTTACACCAAATTTGATATCTCTATCTCATTCCGAATTATGGTTTTTTATCAATTCACTTTTCGAACGTTTTACTCTGGAGCACCCCCTTAAACGAACATTTTTGAAGAACTATATTTGTCTTGGGTGTTTCCATCAAATGATTAGCCCATATACCGAATTTCAAGCCTCTATCAAATTTTAAAGGATCGTTTTCTCATTTATTCTGCAAATCGAATATTTTGGGGGTGCGGCACCCCCTTAAGTAGAAAATATTGGAAATCTGAAATTGCAGGCTTTCTTCCTTTCGAACTATTTACCAATACACCAAATTTGAAGTCTCTATCTCATCGCAAAGCATGCTCTCCTATCATTTCACTTTTCGAACGTTTTGGTGTGCTGCACCCCCCCTTAAGTAGAAAATATTGGAAATCTGAAATTGCACACTTTCTTCGTTTCAAACGATTTACCCATACACCAAACTTGAAGTCTCTATCTCATCGCAAAGCATGCTCTCCTATCATTTCACTTTTCGAACGTTTTGGTGTGCTGCACCCCCCCTTAAGTAGAAAATATTGGAAATCTGAAATTGCACACTTTCTTCCTTTCGAGTGATTTACCCATATACCAAATTTGAAGTCTCTATCTCATCGCAAAGCATGCTTTCCCGTCGTTTCACTTTTCGAACGTTTTGGTGTGGGGCACCCCCTCTATAGAACGTTTTCAAAAAATTCGATTTTTCCAGGTAGTTTTATCGAACGACCGAGCCGTGTACCAAATTGCAAGTCTCTATCTATTCGGGAAGTGCCTAAAAAAGGCGTGAAAGACAGACGGACAGACAGACAGACGGACACTTGGCTATTAGTATATACTAGCCGAATACCCGTTGAAAATCAACGGTCTCGCAATAAGCAATCCCTGAATAATGTAAATTTTATAATAATTCGCGTTTCACATTTATTCGACAAATCGAATATTTTGGTTTGCAGAACCCCCTAAAGGAGAAAATATTGGAAAACTCAATTTTCGCACTTCTTCCTCTGTTTGTATTGTGTTTTTTATCAGATGATTGGCCCATATACCAAATATCAAGCCTCTATCACATTTTAAAGGAAGTGTGCCTCATTTATTCAGAAAATCGAACATATTAGTGTGCGCACCCCTTAAAGTAGCAAATATTGGAAATCCGAAATTTCACTCTTTCTTCCTTTCAAACTATCTACCCTTACACCAAATTTGATATCTCTATCTCATTTCGAAGCATGGTTTTTTATCAATTCTCTTTTCGAACGTTTCGAACGAATAGATAGAGAGACATCGGCACCCCCTACAATAGCAAATGTTGGAAGACTGAAATTGCACACTTTCTTCCTTTCCGACTTTTTACCCGTACACCAAATTGGAAGTCTCTATCTCATCGTGAAGCATGCTTTTCTAGCATTTCATCTTTCGAATGCTTTTGTGTGGAGTACCCACCCCTTTAACTATACATTTTTTAAAAACTCTATTATTTTTGTGATTTCTATGAGATGTTTCGCCCATATACCAAATATAAAGCCTCTATCACGTTTTAAAAGGGGCGTTTCTCCTTTATTCCGAAAATCGAACATTTTGGTGTGCGGCACCCCCTAAAGTAGAAAATATTGGTAAAGTGAAATTGTACACTTTCGCCTTTCAAACTATCTATCCTTACACCAAATCTGATATCTCTATCTCATTCCAAAGCATGGTTTTTCCTATCAATTGACTTTTCGAACGTTTTACTCTGGAGCACCCCCTTAAACGAAAATTTTGGAAAACTGTATTCGTCTTGGGCATTTTCGTCAAATTATTAGCCCATATACCAAATTTTAAGCCTCTATCAAATTTTAAAGGCGTATTTTCTCATTTATTCGGTAAATCAAACGTTTTGGTGTGCGACACCCCCTTAAGTAGAAAATATTGGAAATCTGAAATTGCACACTTTCTTCCTTTCGAACGATTTACCCATACACCGAATTTGAAGTCTCTATCTCATCGCAAAGCATGCTCTCCTATCATTTCACTTTTCGAACGTTTTGTTGTGCTGCACCCCCCCCCCCCCCTTAAGTAGAAAATATTGGAAATCTGAAATTGCACACTTTCTTCCTTTCGAATGATTTACCCATATACCAAATTTGAAGTCTCTATCTCATCGCAAAGCATGCTTTCCCGTCATTTCACTTTTCGAACGTTTTGGTGTGGGGCACCCCCTCTATAGAACGTTTTCGAAAAATTCGATTTTTCAAGGGGGTTTTATCGAACGACCGAGCCGTGTACCAATTTGCAAGTCTCTATCTATTCGGTAAGTGCCTAAAAAAGGCGTGACAGACAGACGGACACTTGGCAATTAGTATATATAACTAGTCGAATACCCGTTGAAAATCAACGGTATCGTAATAAGCAACCCCTGAATAATGTAAATTTTTTAATAATTCGCTTTTCACATTTGTTCGACAAATCGAATATTTTGGTGTGCAGAACTCCCTAAAGAAGAAAATATTGGGAAACTAAATTTGCGCATTTCTTCCTTTCGAATTATTTACCCGTACACTACATTAAATTCTATCTCATCCCGAGACACCCCTATATTATTATTTCTCCTTTGGAACGTTTTTCTGTGAAGCTCACCCATAAATGAACATTTTTGAAAAACTCTCTTTGTCTTGGGTTTTTTATCAGATGATTGGCCCATATACCTAATATCAAGCCTCTGTCACATTTAAAAGGTAGCGTGCCCCATTTATTCCGAAAATCGAACATATTAGTGTGCGGCACCCCTTAAAGTAGCAAATATTGGAAATCTGAAATTTCACGCTTTCTTCCTTTCAAACTATCTACCCGTACACCAAATTTGAAGTCCCTATCCTATCGAGAAGCATTTTTTTCTATCACTTCACTTTTCGAACGTTTTTCTGTGTAGCACCCCGTTAATGAACATTTTTGTCAAACTGCACTCATGTTTGGTGTTTTTGTCAAATAGTTAGCCCATATACTAAATTTCAAGCTTCTATCACATTGTAAAGAAGGCGTTTTTCATTTGTTCGGCAAATCGAAAATTTTATTGAGCGGCACCCCCTACAATAGCAAAAGTTTGAAAACTGAAATTGCACACTTTCCTTCTTTCCAACTATTTACCCGTACACCAAATTTGAAGTCTCTATCTCATCGTGAAGTATGCATTTCTAGCATTTCATCTTTCGAATGCTTTTGTGTGGAGTACCCACCCCCCTTAACTATACATTTTTGAAAAACTCTATTCTTTTTGTGATTTCTATGAGATGATTCGCCCATATACCAAATATTAAGCCTCTATCACCTTTTGAAAGGGGCGTTTCTCCTTTATTCCGAAAATCGAACATTTTAGTATGCGACACCCCCTAAAGTAGAAAATTTTGGTAAACTGAAATTATACACTTTCTTCCTTCCACAATATCTACCCTTACACCAAATTTGATATCTCTATCTCATTCCGAATTATGGTTTTTTATCAATTCACTTTTCGAACGTTTTACTCTGGAGCACCCCCTTAAACGAACATTTTTGAAGAACTATATTTGTCTTGGGTGTTTCCATCAAATGATTAGCCCATATACCGAATTTCAAGCCTCTATCAAATTTTAAAGGATCGTTTTCTCATTTATTCTGCAAATCGAATATTTCGGGGGTGCGGCACCCCCTTAAGTAGAAAATATTGGAAATCTGAAATTGCAGGCTTTCTTCCTTTCGAACTATTTACCAATACACCAAATTTGAAGTCTCTATCTCATCGCAAAGCATGCTCTCCTATCATTTCACTTTTCGAACGTTTTGGTGTGCTGCACCCCCCCTTAAGTAGAAAATATTGGAAATCTGAAATTGCACACTTTCTTCGTTTCAAACGATTTACCCATACACCAAACTTGAAGTCTCTATCTCATCGCAAAGCATGCTCTCCTATCATTTCACTTTTCGAACGTTTTGGTGTGCTGCACCCCCCCTTAAGTAGAAAATATTGGAAATCTGAAATTGCACACTTTCTTCCTTTCGAGTGATTTACCCATATACCAAATTTGAAGTCTCTATCTCATCGCAAAGCATGCTTTCCCGTCATTTCACTTTTCGAACGTTTTGGTGTGGGGCACCCCCTCTATAGAACGTTTTCGAAAAATTCGATTTTTCCAGGGGGTTTTATCGAACGACCGAGCCGTGTACCAAATTGCAAGTCACTATCTATTCGGGAAGTGCCTAAAAAAGCGTGACAGACAGACAGACAGACAGACGGACACTTTGCAATTAGTATATACTAGCCGAATACCCGTTGAAAATCAACGTTCTCGCAATAAGCAACCCCTGAATATTGTAATTTTTTAATAATTCGCGTTTCACATTTATTCGGCAAATCGAATATTTTAGTGTGCAGAACCCCCTTAAGTAGAAAATATTGGAAATCTGAAATTCCACACGTTCTTTGTTTCAAACGATTTACCCATACACCAAACTTGAAGTCTCTATCTCATCGCAAATCATGCTCTCCTATCATTTCACTTTTCGAACGTTTTGGTGTGCTGCACCCCCCCTTAAGTAGAAAATATTGGAAATCTGAAATTGCACACTTTCTTCCTTTTGAGTGATTTACCCATATACCAAATTTGAAGTCTCTATCTCATCGCAAAGCATGCTTTCCCGTCATTTCACTTATCGAACGTTTTGGTGAGCGACACCCCCTTGAGTAGAAAATATTTGAAATCTCAAATTCCACACTTTCTGCCTTTCGAACGATTTACCCATACGCCAAATTTGAAGTCTCTATCTCATCGCAAATCATGCTCTCCTATCATTTCACTTTTCGAACGTTTTGGTGTGCTGCACCCCCCCTTAAGTAGAAAATATTGGAAATCTGAAATTGCACACTTTCTTCCTTTTGAGTGATTTACCCATATACCAAATTTGAAGTCTCTATCTCATCGCAAAGCATGCTTTCCCGTCATTTCACTTATCGAACGTTTTGGTGAGCGACACCCCCTTGAGTAGAAAATATTTGAAATCTCAAATTCCACACTTTCTGCCTTTCGAACGATTTACCCATACACCAAATTTGAAGTCTCTATCTCATCGCAAAGCATGCTTTCCTGTCATTTCACTTTTCGAACGTTTTGGTGTGGGGCACCCCCTCTATAGAACGTTTTCGAAAAATTCGATTTTTTCAGGTAGTTTTATCGAACGACCGAGCCGTGTACCAAATTGCAAGTCTCTATCTATTCGGGAAGTGCCTAAAAAAGGCGTGACAGACAGACGGACAGACAGACAGACGGACAGACAGACAGACGGACAGACAGACGGACAGACGGACACTTGGCAAATAGTATATATAATAATAGATATACATCTTGAAACACATTGTTTGACGCTTAGAATTCGGTGCTCTGGGCGTTATGTAGGTATTATTAAAGTAAATATGAAATTCCAAATATGTAGACAAAAAACAAATTGATGTCTGAAATCATAAATCACGGAAATATCATTATTTTTTAAATAGTATCACGGGCAATCCATGTTTTGTTTAAAATCTTATTAAGATAGACAATTGAAATTAGATTTACTGTGACACAGCTTCAGTTAAGACTTTGCAGAAGATTAAGACGATGAAAAAACTTTCGTTATTGTTCCCCTTGAAACTCATACTTCCAGTGATGAAGAGGAGGGTGATGAAATTGTTATAAATGACATTACAATTACCTATTATGAGTTTTCCAGACAGTGACTGAAAAAAAGAAAGAAACACTCAGAAAGAAATGAAACACCAACATGGGTGTCGTAGATCTTGTAGAAAATGTAGTAGCTACGTATCGGAACAAAATACGTGGGGAAAATAGTGGTAACCTTTTTTAACACTTTACAACAAAGTTGAAAAGTGTTTATGACTTTGTTCATTCTGTCTGTATGTCTGTCTGTCTGTCCGTTAGCACGATAACTGCCGTAAAAATGACTTAATCAAAATGAAATTTTAGTATGTTGTTCAGACGGTCTGTAGGACCTATGGGAATATAAATGAATAATATCACCCAATTAGTTTTGAATTGAACCCGGGTTGAAAAAATGAAATGCATTGAGCCCTATGGGACCTAATTTTTAAACATTTTTAAGCGGATTTAAAATTCCCAAATTGCTTCAGTAGTTTATATAAAAATAGATATATTCAGTAGTTTTTAAAATAAAAATTAAAATAATAATTACACCTCTTATATGAAACGATCACGTGACCATGATATGAAAAGATCACATGACCCACTTCAAAATGATATATGGCATCCATCTTGTTTCAAAATCGTGATTTTTTAAGTTCTTTTTAATTCACATTGAGTGTTGTATCCGTCCTAAAACTACTTTATTTTTGCTTAAATTCTGTGCATCTACATACTGAAACAATGCAAATACAATATATTTGAGTTTATATGATTATTCAAATGTGATTATTTCTAACAAAGCCTATTTTTCACTTATGTAAAATGCAGCAAATACAGCAAAATATATAGAATGAGTTGTATTAGAATTGCTGTATTTCTTTAACACAAAATAATTTAGCCAATGGAGTGTGCATGGCTGGTACGAATGAAATATTAACCGATTTTATAAAGAGAAGGACGATTTTTTTCGATGAAGTTTTAAGCATAGAGTTTAATTACTTGTAGCTCCATGGTCTTAATTTTTAAATAAAATAAATTATTTTACTACTGTGATGAATGAAATGAGTGGGAGAAAGTTACGAATGAAATGCTGTTTTTATAGAGAGATCCAGGCGTGTTATTTTTTCTATGACGTCATTTGAATTAATTTCAGTTGTTTTCGATGAAGTTTTCAAATATAATAAATTATCGTAGTATTATGATAGTTTTAAAAATATTACCGTGGAATGCATCGCATTTTAGAGATATTTAAACCAGGCAATTTATATTTCAATGCCATCATTTGAATGAAGTTCATTTTTTTCAATGAAGGTTTAAGTTTTCAAATATAATAAATTAATGTAGTTTTGTGATAAGTTTTAAGATATTACCGAGGAATGTATTGCATTTTAGACTTTTTTAAATAAAATTGCATTGAAGTTGGAAAGAGTTTCATAATCAATGCTTTAAGCATGATTAATCTTTCTTGTTAATCATTGACATAGAAGTTTGTATGGTATATATTTTGAAGATATGGAGCAACACAAAACGAAAAAAATTAAATGTCACTTCTCTCATTTTGGAATAGTGTAACTATTGCAAACTCATTTAGAAGAAGATATTGTTAGAAAATCTATAGGAAGGTAAAAAAAGTTGAGTCTATCAATTTCAAAACAAATAAATGTAGGTATGTTCTGTTGAGGGCTACTAATAGGAAAAAACTTCATTGCAAGAATTATCATAGCCGAACTTTTCATCGCTGAAGTGTTTGTAAAGTGGCGTAACATCATGCATTTAGAGAAATTCATCACAGGGAGTAAACCAATTATGTTATAGTACTTTATTTTCCATATCTTTATTGAAAACAAAACATTAAACTTATTATTTATAAACTGTTATAAATATTTCTGACAAATATAAAACATTTAGGAAAAAGAAAAAAGTGTTAAAAAATTGCATTAGAAATAACTGTATTATTTTGAAAAGTATTATAAAATTTTTAAAGTAATGCTATGCCTCCATATAACTGCATTTTTCACGATACAGATAATTATGAAAATGACGCCTTTCAACATTGCTTTCCACTGCGGTTGCGGAAACATAAATGTCTGTTTATAAAAATGTAATAAAAATCTCCTATATTTGTCTTTTGATATGGGATATGTTGTTTCTGAACAACAAATATTACATTTGTTAAAATTTTCGGTTTTGATGGTTAATGGGTAAAATTGAATGAAAAATTATTTTTTTGTAATTTTTACGGTGGGTAATATTTGCAGAAAGATAGGCGGATATAAATTTTATTTTATATACGATCCCATAATCAGCAAATATTCAATTTGAAAAAGTTGCTCTGTACAACTAGTCTAAAGAAAACTAGTCTAAAAAAACGGTGTAATTATTTGCAATATTCATGGAGATATTTACAATCGAAATAACGTAAAAAATTGACAAAATAAGACACAATTAAAAACTTGAACTTTCCCTCGATTCTGACTCGTACTGCAGGGGTCGACCCCAAATTGAAATTTATTAGAGAAAGATCTAAAAGACATCATATTATTACATTTATCTATCCGCTGATTAGAAGTAAGTCCTTCGTTATTGGAATTACTTGGGTATAAGTAAGGCAGATGACATTTTAGACATTTTAAGATTTCGCATAAAAATGTCTGCACTGTTTTATTTGCAACTGATCTCGTATTTTAATAAGAAATTCTCGATTTTTTTATAAGTAATAACTCGACGAATATTGCACCAATTTTTAGATTAGTTACTGCACACCACAACTATTTATAATTGAACTTTATTTGATCAAGGGAACGCATAAAATTTATCAGCCCTATTTTATTTAAATACCTCCTACGAACAAAAATTATATGAAATAATTTAGCATTTAAATTAAACAAACTGTCATATTGAAAGTGTGTGTCCAAAACAAATTGCACGAAAAACAAGGTCAATTATGCTAAAATACTCTGTATACTGCAATATGTAAATGTTGTAAAGAGAATCTTACTGCATCCATCAAATTAACAGTAAGTGATAGATGGTACATTTAATAAGACAGGGTATTTAGTGCTATTAAAATCACTCGAAGAAAACTACCCGAATCTCAGCACATCCTGTGTATAATCTCTCGGGTTATGAAATAAAATACACAATTTATGAAATATATTTATTGTAACAGAAAAGCCAATGGGAGATGCATGTTCAACACCAAATACACAAGCAGACTGACAATGAGAAATAGCTTCATATTATGCGAAGGAGTTTGAAACCTTTCTTCAAAAGGTGTGACACACGAGAGGCAAGCAAATGTGGAAACAATTTTGAGCAAAGAATCGAGGGAACTTCTCGATCAAAATCCTTCGCGGACTCGGCGGATATTCTACATTGCCACTGGCACATTCCGATAGAAAAGTGCTATCATTAAAAAAATACTTTTTCCCAGTCCTTACAAGGGCAAATGAGGAGACTTGTCTTGCGATCATAACTGAAGGCCGCCATTGTCGTGGCTGATTGTAACTCGGCGAGATAAAAACGTCATAAGGAAAATAAATCATTTCGCAGAATCACAGAGAAGTTGGTGTCACTCCTTGCTGAAGATTTCCCACTCCGAAACCTCTGCCGATGAGCTGGCCTGCAAGTTTCGAGGACTTTCAGGAGGACGCCTTAAGAGCACCGTAGTCTCGCTGCTGGAATCATCACTGTAGAAAAGAGGGAAGAGCGGAAGGAAGGGGAAAGGTTACTCGTCTAATCAAGCAGTGAAAGGAAGGACAAAGCAAGAACCAACGTTAACGTGGCCCTGAATAAACAATAAAATATTCAACGAATAAAGATTTAGTTACCTAGCATCATCCTCAACAATAGCCTCTTGCCTTCGTAGACAAGGGTGCTCTTCGGTCGACCGAGTGAAATCATCCTCTGATTCCAACCTGAAATACGAAAAGAAAATGTTATACTTTAGGAAGAGGAAAAAAACGACGAGGTTCTAATAAGGTTTTGTTTGGATGCAGATATTTAATAGGCGATTTTAAAAATGGAACATATGTAATAGACTATTGAAGAATAGCTTTGTGCACACAAGGGTAACTACTGATGTTTATCGGAATTTTCTCTATTGCTCAAACGTGGGAAATAAGAGGAAACATACTATGGAAAAATAAAGCTTTGGCCAACAAGTCCGGTCAACAATAAAAAAAGGCTATTGGAAACATTGTCGGGGGTAGTTTTTGCTCAGAGAAAATTAGCAATATATTTAAAAAAGTAATTGCTTGTTTTATGTTACTGATAAATAGGTTCTTCCCCTACTTTCAGAAAACTTGCCAACTTGCAACGAAACATGAAAATAAATATACTTATGTAGAATTTTGTTATTTTTATTTTATTTTATTTTTTAGTTGTTATCTCGTTTACGGGTGGTTGTTGTTGTTGTTGAGACCCAGACCGTCCGACCTACCAGAAAGGTGTAAGGTAACTATTTGGACGGCTGGGAAGTGCCACCTAATTTAGACCGGAACCCAGTGGGGGAGGCATCCACAGGGACCGTGCCCTCCTTCCCCTACCACCAACCTCTCGGAAGGACTCGTTTACGGGTGATGTGACTTTTCGTTATGTCCTGAGAGTGAAGAGTGAATAAAATATGTAATCAAAAGATGGTCGAGTAGTCTCTCTTGTTCTTCTTGTATTTTATAAAGTATTTTGCGGCCGAGAACCCATTAACTAGGAATTGAAAAATAAAAAAGAGCCCGTGGGTTATACTATAAAATAAGTCAGAAAATTAAGTCAAAGACATAGAAATGCATTTAATGATTATATAGAACTATCAAGTAAGTTGTTTTAATGATAATATGAATAAGTAGTTAATGGGTATTTAATTTTATTTTGAATTAAGAATATTTAAAAATTCCCAAAGTGTTAATATCTAATACTGACAATAATCTTAAAATATTCAAAAGTCTATTTTTTGACGTCATTTCTATTGCAAATACGATAAAATGCACTAAAGAATGAACCAGGTTCAGTCAATAATAAGGAAATCAAACTCGAAACATTGTCCAGTAACACTAAAACACACACCCATTAATCTATGTAAAAATTAGTTTTTTCTCAGAAAACAAGTCAATATGTACCGAAAATAATATTACATATAGATAATGATATATATTCATTGTTAATTAAAATTCATGAATATACAGAATATATATATGAATATACAAAAGCAACTGTGTTTAAATATATAAATATTGATATAAAAATAAGCTAATATATATTTTGTGTTATACAATTAAATATGCAAGTATTTTCTTATCCAGAAGTCTTATATTATCTCTAAATCTCTCGCCCAAAATCATACTGTTTATAAGAGAAATAAAGTGACTATAGATTTAGTGGCATAAAATTCGGCTTTAATAACGCCTTCCAACTAGCGGGATATTGAATACTTCTTATTGTATGCATTGATATTTCCTTCACTGCGTCTCAACAAAAGCTGTATATTATATTCGATATAATTTGCTGTGCTCGAACAAATTCTTATTACTACTGAGGTTTGGACACTGTAGTGACGTATGAATTTGCCAACAGTTACACAACAATCTAAATTAAATTACTCATAGTGCTTAAAAATTAATTGTACTGTAAAACTTAATTTAAAACACAGCCTATAACACATTAGAGACAATGCCAACTGGTTTAGTAAACAAAAATTCTGATTTGAGCGGCATATGACTTTCTCTGCAGATTCAAATTCATTTTATCTTAATTTCTTTAATAATTCATTAAATTGAGTTTAATTACATAAAATAATACTAAATTTACACTTTTGATTCAACTTTTCCTTTTATTTGATAACTGGCCATTTTTTCAAAGACTGCGTAACAAAAATGCGAAAAAATTCAAATATCTCGAGAACGGTTAGTCCTAGAGTAATGGGGTTTGTCTTATACTTTTAGCCGTCAAAAATTATGTATAAACATTTAATTGATACATTTAAGTATACGTAGTATTTTAATTTAGATTTTGACAATTTTTGAGGGCCATTTTGTAAAATAAGGCAGGTTCTTCTTCTCCGAATCGTATCAAAATCTACTCAGCACCAGGGTATCCCACAAGTGACTTATCTACCAAATTTTGTGAAATTTAGTCAGTTAGTTTTTTTAGCTAGAGGGGATACCATGGATTTTTGCGGGTCAGTTCGTAAGGAAAGGCGAGTTTTTTTACGCCTAATCGTACCAAAATGTAATCTGCACCAAGGCCACACACAAGGGATCTACTTATAAAATTTTATGAAAATTGGTCCGTTAGTTTTTGAGTTAGAGTAAATACACACATTGCACAGACAGACACACAGACACACCCACAGACGCTAAAAATAATTTTTTTCTTGTTTTAGAGGTCCCAAAACGTGTAGATCCGTCGAAAACTCCACTTACGATTTTCGACACGATTCCAATACCTATATATTTAATACCAATCCCTATATATTTAATACCATGTATTATTGCAGGGACAGTAAAATAGTTTTCTTCAAAAGCGATGTTACATGCCATGTTAACAGTCGTACAACAATCATCAGATCATTACATTAAATCATCTACAAGTAGCTTATTTTTGGGATTGTTGTCATGATTAAATATGAATTTTAATCTCAATCCCAAATAAAGATACATTATATTATCTAAAGTAGTCGGGCATATTTATCGAATTAGCTTAATTTAAATTCTGCAATACTTTATCTCAGCATCATAAGATTAGAGCTGTTGATTTTTGAACCCATAAAATTTAATTCAGCGTATTATTAGTTATTGTGAACATTATTGCCTCTAGCCACTTTCATGGAACGGATAGTTGTATTTTCTAGCTCTGTCTTTTTGTGTTCTATGTTAAGCGTGACAGTTTAAAGTTTTGGAAGATTACCTAGGCTATGATCAAATTAAGAACTTAATTTTGTTCCAGAACTATTGTGGGGTCTTCAGATATGACCTTTGAATATGATAGTCCAACATTTTCATGTCAATTTTCATAGCATACTCTTCTGCACATCTTGAAGGTTGAGAAGGAATTTTGTTGACTTTAGAAAGAAAACTGCCCATCGCATAAAAATTTCATACTGTGAAAAGATCAGAAATGTAGAGCTCAAAGTATTAGAAATATTACTAAATTTCAGGCTGAAAGCACAGAATGAACACAGTTCCATGCAGCTGGAACAAGACAGTTATTAACCCATAGTATGTGAATTCCGTTAAGTAATCGAATATTTATGATAGTATAGCGTGTTTCCTGATTGTATTCATTCTTTTCTTAAAAGATACATTGCAGGGTTTTTTACCACAAATAGAATAAAAATTATATAAAAGTTTAAATTACTTCGAAAACTTTCGATGCTCGTGTCTCCCTAACAAACTCGTGTATCTGAAAACTATAAACCACAGGCAAAGTTACAGTAAGGTATAGAAGGATTCATGATGTACTAAACGAAACCATGTAATTGTTGATAGTTACACAATAATCAACATTAAATAAAAATTATGAAACAATATCTCTAACGTTTGTCATACATTTTAAAAATTAATAATAATCCTTTTTTTATTTCATGTAAAGAAAATACAAATCGCTTTGTACATTACTGCTTGAAACTGCCATATACTAACGTGCTGATGGAACGTTGAAAATAAGCAACGAAGTAAAACTATTGAGAAGTTGACACTAAAAACCAGATTAGCCTTGAAATAAACTTAAAAATTATCGCGTTTAGATTACAAAAAATAATCTTGGACCGTTTTCCCACTTATGAACTGTTTATGAACCTTCCATAGACGGTTTTCCCTCCGGTACCAAATTTTTCAAAATTGATCTAAGATTTCAGGAACGCGCAACGGTAAAGTTAATACTCACATAATCCGCTTATTGAAAGCATTTCCAGTGTTAGAATTGCACTTTTATTGCGTTTTACGCTTGCTCGTCACAATGAAATGCATGATAGGCGCATAGTAAGAAATGTTGTTTAGCGCCACAATTTTTGTTATGCGCTACGAGCAGCTGCTATTACAGGTACAAGTAAATTTGGTACTGACTACACGACAACAAATCATTTGTGGATTTTCTTACAGGTTCGCAAACTTGTGATAGAAATTTTTTTATGCTGCTATTGCAGGTATTAATAAATTTGATCCCGGCTACATGACAGATCGGAATTTCTTGCTTTCCTTAACGATTATCAAAACTGTGGTATATACTTTTTTTTTTGCTGTAATTGCAGATATCGGCGATTTCACGCTTACGAGCGTATACAAATCTGAAACTGGACAGTAGATGTTGCAGCGATCCAAACTTTAGGAACGTCCATTTTAGTATGTCCTGTGAGTATGGAAATTACTATTTTCTAGTTTCGCTTCTGCTGCTAAGGTACTTCTTCTGAAATTATTATTGCTTACCAGACTCCGAAAGCCGCAATTAACTTTTGAAAGATCCTGTATGAAATAGGAAAAAAGTAGATAATAGACTCATTTTGATATTTACTGCAGTATAGGAGGCTTCAGTGTTCTTTTGATTTCAAGTTTCGACATGGTTCCTTTGCTGTCGTCTTTGTAATGCATCGTATCTTGAGATGGGGGAGGAAATGACCGGGCGTGTTCCAAAGTGAACTTGTGTCGATTGCAAAATGTCTAAATTAAAAAAAAAAAATGTATATTATAATACTATGGTATTAACACTCTGCAACATCAACGTGCAAAATTATACTATACTAGTGAAACCTATTGCGATAAACATGAAAGTGTAAAATAACTTAGGAAATAATGTTTACTGGTAATTAAATTAGAAGGTTAGATCTTCTAGGAGTTTGTCCTAAAGTATCTTGTACCCCATTTTAAAACCGTACTTGGATTTTTTGTTACGGCGTACACATATACATGTAGAGACAGCCATATTCTCTTTCATTATCTAATATTTTTATAAAATTTTATTGAAGAATGTCTGTTATGAATGGAAGCTCAGTTAATTCTATTAAACTGTAATGAATTTTATATGGGCAAGTCACGTTTAACTTAAAACTCATCTAACTTATCAGCTTATGCGTAATTTATCTTAAACTTATAAACGCAATATATCTAACATATGAAATTATGTCGAACATAGGTAAAACTTATAATCATGAAACCCACACCGGCCAGTGAATTAGTACCCAAATTCAATATTTTATTTGACCGCTTTTAGCCCGAATTACAGCACGTATGCAGTTAGGTATGGTTTCTACATGGGTTTTTTTTAGTGCATTTAAGGCAAGAGAATTCCAGGCGTTGGAGAAGTAGATCGTAAGTTCCTGTACAGTTGGTGGCAGAAGAGATTATTGTCGGATGTGTCTTTTCAATATGTTCCAGACGTTCTCGATAGGGTTTAAATCTGAACTTTGTGGTAGCCAGGGCGTACGATGGAAGTCAGAGTCGTAATGTGCCCCCATTGGCACGCTAACAGCAGTGATCATGGCGAGTGTTCGAACTAATCGAAGCTCCAGAGTCGCAGGCGGACGGTTCATGACGGCCGCAAGGCGTGTTATACTGGTTGTTGGAAATGATGTAGGGCGTGCAAATATGAGTAATATTCACGGATCGTCGACGGTCAGGGTATCAGGAATAATATGAAATTGGACGAGGGTGCTGAAGCGCTGGCACGAGGTCCTGTTAGGATAACGGGAAACGTCGATCATGGTTACCAGGATTGAAGAATTCCAATGGAAGACTGGGTCTCACGAGCGGAAACGAAGTGCTGAAGTGATTCGATAAATGGAGAGGCAGGAGATGACTCATTTTAATTATCTTCCTTTATTTGACATCTTTTAAATTTAATTTACTCAGACAATAAAGATATTTGGCGACTACACAATTTACATGGCGATTTGAAGATGGACACTTACACTTCACAAAAACGGAAGTACATAAGCTATGCTTTGAAGGACTTGAAAAATACAGACAATCTCGTGTTAAATACAATTTTCGCAAATTTCTTCGTTAGCGCCGAAGGCGCGTGATAATTTTGTTTGCTTTTCCATAAAATTTAATATCATGCGAGCACAAATTCTCAAAAATAAAGTTATCATGACTGCCGCGAGGGCCACACGCGTCTTACCCCTTCAGGTTTTCATCGCCAACAACACTAATTACAATGTTTATAAGTGAGCGTCTTAATGTGAATACACGCGCTTGTGACGACATAGAAAAAAGTTCCAATACATTTCAATATGAAATGTGTATTGGGGTAAACGTACGAAGCGCCAGAACTGTATAACAAACAAAGCAAGGGTTACCGATACAGATATTTGGAAACTCCAACAAGTCGAAATAACACAATTGGGGCTTCATCAATTTGGAATAACTATACAGAACAGATTTTAGAATCGAAACGAAATTAGAATTTGCCGAATGTGATAGAATAAAATGGAATTTGAGAAATAGAGTTGCCGAAAATGAAATTAATTAATACATGGGAATAAATTTAGCAAGAGTTCCATAACATATCCCCGCCGGATTCGATGATTTGTTCTGGAACAGAACAAAGAGAGGGACTAATCTAAAAAAACTGAAAAGGATTATGTTATGAACCCCTTGCTACCTTTATTCCTATGTATTAATTAATTCCATCAAAATTTCATTTTTGGCAACACTATTTCAAAATTAATTTTATTCTGTCACATTTGGCACATTCTAATTTCGTTTCGATTCTGAAATATGTTCTTAAATGTTATTCCAAATTAATGAAGCGCCAGTTGTGTTATTTCGACTTGTTGGAGTCTCCCTGTCTGTATCGGTAACCCTTGCGTTAAAATACGGTTCTGGCACTTCGTACGTTTACCCGGATACACATTTCATATTAAAATGTATTGGAACTTTTTTCTATGTCGTCACGAGCGCGCGCATTCACATTAAGACGCTCACTTATGAAAATTGTAACTAGTGTTGTCGGCGATGAAAACCTGAAAGGGTAAGACGCGTGTGGCCCTCGCGGCGGTAATGAGAACATTGCTCTTGAGAAGAATCGCTCACATGATATTAAATTTTATGGAAAAGTAATCAAAATTATCACGCGCCTTCAGCACTAATGAAGGAATTCACGAAAATTGTATTTAACATGAAATTGTCTGTATTTTCCAAATCCTTCAACGTATTGTCTATATACTTCCGTTTTTGTGAAGTGTAAGTTTTCAGCTTCAAATCGCCATGTAAATTATGTAGTCATCAAATATATTTATTGTCTGAGTAAATTAAATTTAAAAGATGTCAAATAAAGGAAGATAATTAAAATGAGTCATCTCCTGCCTCTCCATTCATCGAATCACGTCAACACTACATTTCCACTCAGTGGACCCAGTCTTTCATTGGAATTCTTCAACCGTTGTAACCATGATCGACGTTTTCCGTTATCCTGATAAGACCTCCTGCAGCGCTTCAGCACCCTCGTCCAATTTCATATTATGGCTGATATCCCAACCGTCGGCGATCCTTGGATATTTCTGGTATTTGCAAGCCCTCCATGATTTCCAACAAGCAGTGTAGCTTGCTGTCGTCATCGACCGTCCGCCTGCGACACTGAGGTTTCGATTATTTCGAACACTCGCCATGATCACTACCGGTAGCGTGCCAATGAGGCACGTTACAAGTGATCCTAATCACGGCACCATTTTTAACGTGCCCCAATTGGCACGCTACCGGCAGTGATCATAGCGAGTGTTCGAAGTAATCGAAGCCCTAGCGCCACAGACGGACGGTCGATGACGGCCGCAAGGCGTGTTACACTGGTTGTTGAAAATCAGGGAGGAAGTGCAAATACCAGGAATAACCAAGGATCGTCGACGGTCAGGGTATCAGGAACAATATGAAATTGGACGAGGTTGCTGAAGAACTGCAGGAGGTCTTATTAGGATATCGGGAAACGTCGATCATGGTTACCAGGGTTGAAGAATTCCAATGAAAGACTGGATCTAACGAGCGGAAACGGAGTGTTGACGTGATTCTACGAATGGAGAGGCCGGAGATGGCTCATTTTAATTATCTTCCTTTATTTGATATCTTTTAAATTTAATTTACTCAGACAATAAAGATATTTCATGACTACATAATTTACATGGCGATTTGAAGATGAACACTTACACTTCACAAAAATGGAAGTACATAGGCAATACGTTGAAGGACTTGGAAAATACAATCAGGTGTTAAATACAATTTTCGCGAATTCCTTCATTAGCGCCGAAGGCGCGTGATAATTTTGTTTACTTTTCCATAAAATTTAATATCATGCGAGCAAATCTTCTCAAGAACAAAGTTATCATGACCGCCACGAGGACCACACGCGTCTTACCCCTTCAGGTTTTAATCGCCAACAACACTGATTACAATTTTCATAAGTGAGCGTCTTAATATGAATGCGCGCGCTCGTGACGACATAGAAAAAAGTTCCAAGCATTTGAATATGAAATGTGTATCCGGGTAAACGTACGAAGTGCCAGAACTGTATCATAACGCAAGGGTTACCGGTACAGACAGGGAGACTTCATTTAGTCGAAATAACATAATTGGCGCGTCATCAATTTGGAATAACACTGAAAAACAGATTTCAGAATCGAAACGAGATTAGAATTTGCTGAATGTGATAGAATAAAATGGAATTTTGAAATAGCGTTGCCGAAAGTGAAATTTAGATGAAATTAATTAATACATGGGAATAAAGGTAACAAGAGGTTCATAACAGAGTCATGCTCCGTGAACCCCTGTTTCACGGTTCCTACGAGGTTGATGGTAGGCTCCTTCAAATGTGAGGTAAAAATGCAACATTGTTAGGTGGACGTGATAGGCAATAACGATCAAGTACTCCATGGATGGCACGCGACTTTCCGTAAATACCAGGGAATCAGTACTAAACCAGCAGAAAATTCAGCACACCATGGTATCCCCACCACAACTTTGAACTGTGAGAACAATATAAGACAGGTTCATGGCTTCATGGGTTTCTAGCTACACTCTCCGCTTACCGTCTGTACGAAACAAGGTGCAGAATAATTTGTCTGACTACATAACATTTCTCCAATCATCGGATGTTCAGTGACGCCGTCCCCGGCACCGCTGTAAACGCATTTTCATGATCTTCGCTGACATGAGGGGTTTTCGCACAGGCATGACACTGGCTATAACGATTCGATGCAATTCCTTGGGCATTGTTCGAGTTGAGATCGGTTGGATTGAGTCTTGATATTGAAGTTGTCTGTCAGTTGCTTCACAGTATTTTCCCTTTTCTGCCGTATAAGCCGTTTAAGACTCTGCCGATCATGGGCTTGATTGATGGTTTTCGATTCACAGTTTCGCCTTTTAGACAACGCCTGGGTGTTTTTTCAACTGTTATACACTTTGGATATCTCATCTTTCGAGAAGCCAGTGAGTTGTTCTATTCTAGCAATCGTGGCTTCTGCCAAGCAGGCCCCACAATAAGACTGTTTTCAAACTGAGACAAATCTGCCGTTTTCCACATTTTGTTTCACTTCTCTCCGAAAACAAACCGACAGCAGTCTTATAGCGGTGTTGCGATCACGTGTACCTCCCATGACCAACATAATGTGCAAACATCCAGCTGGGACCAAGATTTGATTACATGTCCCAGGTTTCTCATTCAGTGGACGGTGTGTGTAGCACCTAGTTTCAATTTTTATTTGAAAACGCAGGTATATATTTGGTCTAATTTAACTAATATATGCTGATATGTAGGTCGATTTATATAGTGTTAATGATTTTTTCATTGTCTATTTTCAGAGTTGGCTTTTCAAGTTAACGTTAATACATTCTAATTATGAGCAATTTTTGAAAAACTTTTATCTAAAAAACTCATGCGTTTATGCGAAATTTATCTTTAAAGTAATATATCCAACTTATGAACTTATGTGAACTTAAATCTATTATAATACCTTTTCTGGAATTGCTAAGTCTCTTGTGGACGGGAGGGATTCTGAGGATGATGATGCGGGTGACCGGGAATCCATCGGGGCGGAATCACCATTACTCTCTGATTGAGGACTGGAACGGCCTGTTGCATCCGAGCTTTTGTCTGTTTTGGGCCCACTGCTATCTTGAGAAGGCATTGTAACTAATGGCGTTTTATGCCCACTTGCAGCAATTTCATGCTGCTTCTTTGACCGTCGACTTTGGCTCTTTTGACGAGTACCTAAATACCCTTCAGGATCATCACTTTCTGAAGAAGATACCATAGGCCCACTCATACTGGTGCGTGAAGAATTACGAGGGATGCGAGATTCTGCATTTTCAGAATGATCTTTCACCGGTGTGCTTGCTGGTGACATCACAGGACTACGACGGTGTTTTTCGCTATGTTTTTTGGGTTTGTCCCCTTTTCGTATTGCTGTCCTTGGACTGCCCTTAAAGTTACCACCGTTTACAGGTTGTTTATTAACAGAACATGTTAGTAAATCTGGTTTACTGGATTCCATCAATAAAGGAGGTGACGGCACTTGGGGACTTGTCTTTTCGGCAGCAATAAACATTTCCAAATCACGTGCACTACGTACTTCACCCTTGCGTATTTTAAAATCTATGGTGTCCATTCCAATACCTTCATCATCTATCGAATCATCCGTACTAGTTGTCTGATACGAGTTGCGTTTGTAAAGAAGTCTATGTTTTCCTGGTGTCCATACAGTTGGTACTGCAGTGGTATTTTTAGCGTCAAACACGACAGGAGCAGATTGGTTTGGCGTATGGCAATGGCATGTGATCGTTGGAGGGAAGAAAAAAGCTTTATCGTTCCCTCCGACGCTCAAGTACGTCATTTGCAGTCCGTGAGGCTTTTTTGGCGATTGCAGTTCAGTTTTGCGAGTACAGTTTGGGTGATGATGATGCTCTACGTCGTCAGATATTGGGCTGCTTGAATTACAGCGTGACAGACCAGGGCTCGATATTGATGAATAGCCTGATGTGCTTAAATTAGATTCTGAAATTGTCCTGTCTGTCGATGAAGATATTACAGCTAAAGGGCTTAAGTACATCATGGATTTGTTAGGATTTGGCGTTCTAGGAGGACTAGCTTCATCGGAATCACAAGAACTCATATTGGCAGTTATTAAAATTTTTGGCATAGGTAAATCAACAGAATATTTTCGAGGTTGCACAAAATCTTTTTTGCAGGGAGATGAACAGGAATGTTCATTTCTGTCTTTTGGAGAACAGTTCGCAGATTCACAATAGTTTAGAGATTCATCTCCATCAGCAGAGAACACGTGAATTGCAGGGATTGGATGAGGCACTTCGAGGTAGGAACTCTTCCTTGATATGACAGGACTTAAAGGTCGAAAATTCTCACTGTTTTCTTTAGTTTCACTATCACAGTTTTTTTCATCTGATTCAGAATCATTTTTTGTCTCTGAGTCACACTGATCAATTATGATAGAAACAGAAGGTGGAATAGATTGTTCCGTAGGAGTTGGACTAGGATTTCCAGAATGCAATGAAAGTATTGGACTTTCCGGAGATTTTCTAATGCTTTCTTCATCTTGACTTCTGGAATCATATGGGGGGTGAGGGGACACATCGGCTTGGATTTCACTTGTACTGGGTTCGCAGTTTAAACTCTCAGAAGAAGACATGTATTCAATAGATTGTTCTCGAATGCTCTGGATTTCTGAGAAAGATTGTCTCAGGGTTTTTGGAGATGGTATAGTGATGAAACTGGTTTCTTTCCTACCTAAAATTATTGATGTATAAAATTAGAATTGGTTTAATAAATATAACTAGCAAGCAGTAATTTCCATAATGCAAAAAAAAATATGATTTAGATATTACCTTCAGAGTCAGTGCTTTCAGCGTTGCTATTCGCTCTTTTAGCGCTTAGTTGCAACTTTCTTTCGCTCATGCGGAAAAACTCATCCAAGCTCATGCGGCGTGACACAGATTCTTTGTTAGAGGTGACAAGAGATGCTAAAATCCGTGATTTTTCCTCTTCTTTTTTTGCTGCATCTTCTCTTGATACATCTGAAGCTGCAGATATATTTGCTCCACTATAAAAAAAAATATAAAGCAATAATTAATTTATGTTTATATGTATGCATATATATTTTCTTAACTAAGTTTAATTTATAAATTATACAGCGTATCTATTACTTATTTTCAAAGTTTGGCTGCCACTTTTATTATATGTCCAGAATTTTAAAATATTTTGAAAAGATACAGGTAGTATACAGCATAAACAAGAAATATTTATCATGCCTAAACCATTGATTATGAAACACTTTCCAACAGAAATGCAATTTAAATTAAACATCTCTAAAATTCGATACATTCAGCGGTGATATTTTAAAAATTATCATAGTACTACAATAATTCATTTTACTTGGAAACTTAAAACTTCATCAAAAAAGCAGTGCTATAAAATTGTCTGCTTCCCTATGTAAAATCAATGAATATATCATTCATATCACCTATATTCTAGACTCCAAAGCTAAATAATTTTGCGTTAAGAGAAATTCAGCAATTCTTAAGCAACTCAGCTTATAATCGCTTGATTTGTTTACATTCAGCATGCGTAAAAATTAGGCTTCGTTGTAGAAATAATCAAAGTTTAGTGATCATTTGAAATAAATTTATTGTAATTGCGTAGGCATAGAATTTAGATACACAGATAATTTGTGAAAATGAAACGGTTTTAGAACGCATGAAACACTAAATACAAATGAATCGTTCCTTAAAAATCACGATTTTCACTGAGCAAAAAAAAAAAAAAATCGATGCTATATTTTATTTTGCTATGAGTTACGTAATCTCTTCATATAATATGTATGTAATTAATATTTAAATTTTTATTTAAAAAACTACTTAACATATTTTGATGAATTTTTTTTTTACACATTTTACGTGATAATTTGAATATTTATTAAAATTTTCAAAGCAATTTCTGAATTTTAACTCCGCTTAAAAATGCTTAAAAAATTTGGTCCCGTAGGGTTCAATGCATTTCATTTTTTCAACCCGGGGTATATCCAAAAGTAATTGGGTGATATTATTCTTTTACATTCCCATATGTCCCATAGACCGTCTCAATAACATACTAATATTCCATTTTGATAAAGTCATATTTACGGCAGTTATCCTGCGAACTGACAGACAGACAGATAGAATGAACAAAGTCATAAACACTTTACAACTGCGTTGGAAAGTGTTAATAAAAACTGATGTTTTATTAAAACCATGAATATGATCATTGAAAAATATATTGAACATTGTTTAAAAAATATATATTTTTATAAACTAACTCCATTTTGCGAGGTTCGATCATTTGTTCTGTTTATCCTAAAACTGTATATGTCTCCCTCAAACTCTGGCTACAGCGATTTTAGGATACAGGTTAATATTAATAGTGTTTCTAAGTTGATTTATATAATGTTTTCCGTTAAAATATTATATTCTCCTAACCATATGCAACAAACCTCATAAATAAAATTTGCTGATATTTTCTTTGAGAAATAGCAAAATATGTTCTCCAAAATCTCTCGGGTCTTGAATTTTATAATTTTTTTGACTAAAATTCTTTAAACTGAAATATCTTCAATCATATTTATAGTAGCATTCTTCTGTTTAAATTATGTATGTGAAAAGAAAATAGGACAGTATATTATAGCATAGGTTTTATATTCTATTAGTCAATATCATATTTGAAAGCTGGCGATTATATTTATTTAAAATAGAATTTTATTAAAGTTAATATTCAGCAATATACATTTTAGGGTAAAACTTTCGACTTATTGAAAATTTCGAATTGTCAAAGCTCCACTATATGTTCTCTAAAATATGCAACGAACGTTTAGGAATATTTAAGATATTTAGCAAAACTATTACACAATACTTAGTCAAGCTTGCCATTTTTCTTTGGAATGTTTGGATTAAATTGAATAATAATTAAACTTGACAAAGTACATTTTTACACGTGTGAAGATAATTTTGTTTCGCGTTCTTAAAATTTTACACCTATTAAGCCATGTGTAACTCAGTTGAATGTATTACATTAAACAGCTGTCAATTTTAACACTTTAGTTGAAAAGTGTTTATGATTTTGTTCATTCATTCTGTCTGTCTGTCCGTTTGCACGATAACTGCCGTAAAAATGACTTTATCAAAATGAAATTATAGTATGTTGTTCAGACAGTCTGTGGGACCTATGGGAATATAAATTAATAATATCACCCAATTAGTTTTGGACTGAACCCGGGTTGAAAAAATGAAATACATTGAACCCTATGGAACCTAATTTTACAAACACTTTTAAGCGAATTCAAAATTCCCACATTACTTTGAAAGATTTAGGAAATAGTTAAATTATCCCATAAAATATATGGAAAAAATATCCGCTAAATATATTCGGTAGTTTTTAAATAAAAATTAAAATAATAATTACACCCATATTATATAAAGAGATCTCCTGACCCACTTCAAAATAAAATATGCATCCATTTCGTGTCAAAATCGTGATTTTTAGAGTTCTTTTTATTTTATATTTAGTGCTGTATCCGTCCTAAAACCATTTTATTGTTGCTTAATTTCTGTGCTTGTATATTCTAAAACAACGCAATTACAATATATTTGAGTTTAAAAGATGAATGCCATCCATCTTGTGTCAAAATCTTGATTTTTGAAGTTATTTTTAATTTATATTTAGTGTTGTATGCGTCCTGAAACCGCTTTATTTTTACTTAATTTCTGTGCATCTACATTCTGAAACAACGCAATTAGAATGTATTTTAGTTTAAATGATCATCAAACTTAGCTATGTATTAAGATGTAAACTATTTATAATATATCATTCGACAATATCCTTATTGGAGGCTTAGAGTTTTTCTATAACTCTCTGTCGTCAAGTAAGTCTTACAGCAAGTATACAATTGCTGTCCAATTGCTGATAACAGTGTCCAAGTTCTTAGTGCTTATTCTGTGCTCGTCAGATTGGTATACTTAATATTTTCGATACTAATAAGAAAACGTTCTATCCGCCATAACTTTACCAGCATTTATGGGCCTATAAGATGCGTTCCCACAATTAAGACCTAGTTGAAATCGAAGATAACAGCATTTATAACATCCTTTAATATAACAATCACATAATGTTTTAATAAATATGAATCCGGCTACGTTGCAGGACTGAATTTGTCGGTATCTATCGTGGTCCGCAATTTTGTGTTACATATCAAATTTCCATTATGCCGTTGAAGGAATCGGCTATTTCACGCCTATGTAATGTCGAGATTCAAACTCGCATTACTTTTGTGTGAAGTGTACAAATTCATATAATGTATTTCTGATCAAATAATTTCATATACAGCTATTTATCTATTTTAATTCTGCTTTGAACCCCCTCTTGTCATTTTATGTAATTTATATTTTAGAACATTTATATTTCTTAATCCGCAGTATGAATCCTTTTTAAAGTATTATTTAAAACGTGCGAGCATCGGAAAGTTATTTCTTCCGTTAAATTCGAGGTCACCGTTTTGGCTGATGTAACAGGAAACTGAAAGTTCATTTCACATACAATATATTCGTTTCTGCTGTGAAGAATAGGTAGAGGTTGCCTTCGTCGCGTCAGCTTGCGCGTTTTGGCGCGACTTTGTGGAGGCATCTGGAGTTGATGTGTGAGAAATGTTTTTTGGCGGGAAGATCGTTTTGAGAGCTGCATAAAAGTTGGCCGAGCATTTTTCTGCGCGCATTTCCTCCATTTTGACTGCTTACATCTGACGGCTCTCCGGGCACCGGAGTTTTCGATGCTCACTTCGGGTCTCGGGAACTGGGCCTAATTGCCGTTTCCTTGGTTCATGAGCATTTGATTCCTGTTGCTTGGGACTGAGGAAATGTGGCCCTGAGACGTTCTGGATGATCCTAGACCCACCGGATTGAGGACCTGAACCGTCACTCCTGTGGGAATGACCCGAGGCCCATGCCGGATTTGATTCCGTTCGAGTATGTGCCTGATGGAGCCCTGGAAACGACTGAGGGTTTAGCGCCGAGCCTGTCCGGGCCAAGAGTCTCCTGTAGACCCCTCTGGTGCGCCGGGTCTGTTTTATATGGAGCGACGATTGTGTCGCTAGGTTTTCTCCGCTGGTGTCCTGTTTCCTTCGTAAGACCTTGGTTTCTGTTTTCAAAATCAACGCTGGCGTCTCAGAATATTTTCGTATCAACTGAGGTTGACTCATAAAAGAACTGCGAGCCGAGCATGATTGGCAGCCCTAGCTGGTTCGACGAAATGTCTGCTCTTATAAATAATATTTAATTCTAATTTATCAATTTATATGAAAAAGCCATAAATCCTAATTTTTAATGCTATCCGGGTGCTCGCCCCAGTTTGTTTGACCATACCATAAATTTTTATGAAATTTATAATTGTTTTGTTTGCCACGGATTTATTTAAGATTGGATAATTACTGTTTGAAGCTTGTAGCATTGGTTAAATGAAGTCTTTGCGCCTGAGTCCAATGGCGTGCTGAAAGATTCAGCTGTTGTGTTTTAATACTCTTATTATAACTTTAATAAATTATATTATTTTAACTTCTAAATTCTGGTGTTTATTCAGAGTTTTATTTTATTTAATATTTTGACTGAAGAAGTTCCTTAAAGAGAGGGGTTTTGGTTTTAAATATTTTTTAAATGTTTTGGTTCTTCTGTATTTTCGGGTAAGTCATCTTGGAGATTTACTTCTCCGAACAGGAGGGTGAACCTGAGGGTTGTTATTTGCGGCTTTTTCGATCACGGGTTTGTAAGTGGTGCTGGTGCTTGTGTGTGTCTTCTAAATTCTAAATTTAGGAGGTCACGTTCGCGCGTTTACGCCTATGAGAGAATAAGAAGCACCAGAGTACCATATATGCTGATTTCTGAGATGGGAGCGCAATCCTAAATGTGAAAAGCATTAAAAATAATAAAATGTCTCTCTGAATATTAGCTAATTTAAATATATTTCACTTCATGAACGATATAGAGAAGAAAATTGAAAATCTTCCATATTTTCCGTCATTTCCTACACTGAGAATGATTTTGAGCAAAATTTCCCTCTTTGTAGAAAAATTTCCCTTCTTTGAAACATTTCCCAAATAAAGACGTTCTATCTATAGAAGGAATAATAAGCTTATTCTTCTCTTCATGGTTCTATCCCATGGAGGTAAAAGTAAGGAGTTAAATCTTCATATTAAGAAAACGCCAATATCGCTTGAGACAATAATTCAGGTGGCGCTGGGATAAGATAAGTAGTCCTGTATTGTATGCATTTCTATGGCGAAAGACCTAAAATATTTATTTAAACTGTCAATTTTGTAAAAATTAATTATTAGTACAACGCAAAGAATAACTGAAGCTATACAAAATATTCCTACGTATTCAAAATTATTTTACGTTCCAATACATTTTTATCTCCACATATTGTGTACTCTATCCTACAACTATGAAAAAATACTGGTTAATTATACTCATAATTAAGGAATCCTTAATTTAAAAATTATTAAAAATACATATACTAAATACTGCGCCTTTCTATAGTGTCAACTGACAATAGCAACTACTTCACAAACACTAGCGACACCTAGATATAATTCTCAAAGCATTATGGCATTTTCAAGCGTTTCATCCATAGGAGTTTTATCCCTCCTTTCTAACTCCATGTTCCATCCACTGGACTAAAGAAATGTGGATCAATCTCAGAAATGTCTGACTTTGCTGTTTTCCTTAGCTCTGCGCCTTTTTCTTGATGTCATTGGCCGACAATGTGGGCGCATTTTCAGGTGAATTTTGTCCAATTATCTATAGAAGGTAATAACTACTGGTGCTGCTACTTACACACAGATAAAGGTTATAAAACTGTGAATAAAGTTAAGTGACTGAAACACAGATCAGTGTTAGTTTCTAACAAAAATAAAGTTTTGTGTGTCGTTAATACGTCTAGCAAACATAACAATGATTCAATGGGAAATATTTATTTTATAAATTGCGCTCTTCTATACTTAAAGTAATTTAGATCTACTACGTTAAAGTCACATTAATCAATGCAAGTTCAGAATACGAAATATACAGTATGATTCTCTCGCCAGGAAACCCAAACATCCCCCAATAACTGATTAATTTTGTATAGTTCTATATGAAAATTGACTTGGACGAAGTTTACGTCTATCGAAGCCTTTATCAAGTGGATCCCCCTTTACGAAGTGGACTGTACCTGTGACCTCCAGACGAGATAGCCAGGTATGAATCACATTAGTATTTATCTCCATCAATATGTAGACTCGCATACAAAGATGTTTGAATGCTGGAGGCGGCCATTTTCAGTATATGCTTTAGGCAGACCTTGTTTGTAACATATGAGGTAAGTACATTCCAATTTTCATAAGGAACCATACTAAGATTTAAGAGTTATTGAGAAATATTTGACTTTCTTAGCATGAGAATTACACAGCATATTTCCTCGTCATTAATTGAAAATGAAGGATTTTGTATGATCCCAGATACAATTATATTTAAAATTTTGATAAGAAAAAATCAGTAATTTAATAATTATTCTGAAATCGTTATGTAATTTGATAAAGAATCATCTCCTAATGACGCCCAAGCTGGACACTTTTTGACTGGGTGCCCGGCTGACGGTGAAACATTATATCAGTGTTTCCACGATCGGCGACTAATCACCTGACAACAATGCCTGTACGCTTTATTATATCTGCAATTGGTAAACATATATTACTTATTTAAAAGAATAAACCAACCAAACCTGGTAGATGGATTGTTCGAAGATGTTCTATTTCTTTTCGAAGAATGTACTCGCCGCAGAATATCGTCAAAACTGAAAGTGCGTGACTGTTCCCGGTCTGCCGTAGGACTTGGACTACAGTTAGCACTGAGCAAGCTGTTCTTTCGAATACGGTTGAATAATGATTTAGGATTGGTTTGTGGACTTTGGGTACCTGGCGTAAGACTCGGCTGTGTAGAACTTAAACTGTATCTTGTAGCTGGAGGAGAAGGCTCTAAAATGGAAACACGTATAAAATTAGATAACTGTGAAATAATATACAGAGCATCTTGTAATATGAGGAAAGCAGAAATGTAAATAATGTTATACGAGCATGTAAAGCATGCAAGTGTCACTATTAAATTCAACCATTTGTTTCATTTGACATACATTTTGAGTCGATTCTTCAATCGACACCAAACTTTATTGCTTTATTTATACAAAATTTTGATTGGTAAAAAAATGAGGCAATCGAATGCGATTAGAATTATCGCTACTTCGAAAAGTTAAGTTTAGAAGAAGAAAAAATATTTTTAAATGTTCCTTAATAAGTCTTGATTTTATTACTTCAATTTGATTTCTAGTATAATTGTTTAGAATAATCAACTGCTTTGGACAATTAAGTCTAGATTCATAAATAATTTTTTCGATTTAATAAACATATAATTAATGAACATATAATTAATATCTGTTTAATTTTCCTAATATGTAAGAACTTTTAAGAAGTGTCAAGAAAATAATTGCAGATATTGTTAATATTTTTATTGTGCAAAAAACCATCCAAGCTACAGTTCTGTGAATTATCACTTAGAGTTCAAATAAGCGTTTAGAGCTGGACCCGGTACACGAGTACACTGTAGTCGATTGTTAAATTGGGGTAAACGCCTAATATTATAGAATGAATAAACTTTAGTTAAGTTCTAAAGAAATTTTAAAATGCACAATAATTGTGCGTTATACTTTCCTATCCCCTAAAAGAATTTTAAAAAGCTAAAAAAAAGTTAGGAAAAAAGTTAAAAAACCCAAACAAAATAAAACCCCGCCGATCTTAAGAAAAAAAAAAGAAAATCATCACCAATAAAAAGAAATAGAAAGTTGTGTTTAAAAAAATGTTGTGATATCAGATTGCCAAGTTTATTCTGGACAATCGACCAATTTTCAATTCTGAACTGTCGGCGGCCATCTTTTCATATTTTAAATATATGTATTATGTCTGTACTATAAAACATTGAATGCAACATAATTGTATCAATTTTTTCTCAAGAAATTTACGCAAATAACGTAGTAGCATTTATTTATTTATTTATTACTGAATGTAAAAATTTGAACTTTAAAATCTCTATGAAGTTTTATATGTATGTATGTATTCGGTAGAAATTGTTAAATATTGCTCTTATACACGTCTTCGCCGGCTGCGCAAGCTCATACGCGGCTTCGCCACCCCCGAACGAATGAGACGAACGAATAAAGCGAATGAGAATTATTGTATTATTATATTTATTATTATTTGCAAAGGTGGCCGCCAAGGGCAGAGTGTACTAGAATTAATAAAGCAACTCTTGGCAATTTGATATCTCAACAGTTTTAGACACAACTTTCTATTTATTAATGATGGCGTGTTTCGTCCAATTTTAAAGTTTGGAGTTTTTCTTTTATTTTTAAAATTTTTTTGAGGATATTAGATTTTTTTAAACAAAACCTATTTTTTCCCTTATTTAAGGAGCATCAAAGGAGCTTTTGTATGTCGTATTACGCTCTCGAAGAGGTATAAAAACATACGTAGGGAATAAATCATAGTTATATCCAGACGTAGCGGTAAATATTTCCTGCGCCAGCGCCAAATGTGTATTAAGCATTTGCGAAGCGGGGGTGGCGAAGCCGCGTATGAGCTTGCGCAGCAGGCGAAGACGTATATAAGCGCAATATTTAGCATTTTCTACCGAATATATACATCTACATATAAAATTTCATAGAGATATGTGCAATCGTTCTTGAACACTTGTATACGCACTTAACAGAAAAATACACATGTAATACAGATGGAAATATTTCCAAAAATATTCGAAATATGCTCAAGATTTCTTTAAATACATTTTTTCGGCTAAATATCAGGTTAAATAATGAGTCGGGAACTTTATACAATAGTATGAGAAAATAGTAAAATATTATTTAATTTAGCCAATAGTGAATTAAGTTAATTCTAATCTAAGAGATAATACATTTGAGATGTGTCTAAATTGTTATGGATGAGTGAAGCAATGTCCATTCTGCATTCCTAAAGAAAAGAAATCAACATTTTCCTGAATCCTTCCTTTTCCTTATCTTTTTTACACAAAAATTACAATAGGTAGGAAGAAGAAATTTTACATACATACCTGAAATTGCAAGTAGACTTGCAGAATCAAAATTGCAATTCTTAGAACAAACTGTAACAGGACGAAACGTCCGCTTTTAAAGTGAGCATGCTCACTTTTAAAAGGTGCTCATGCGTTTCGTGCAAATAACCGTTAAACAACAACTTTTAAACACTTATGTGAAATTGTAATTTAAACGTGCTCTTGTATATTAAATACGTATTTGAAATTTAAATGTGTTATTTTGATTTCATTGTTTTCCCGTATTCTATTCTGTTTAGTTTATAATTCAAATTCGCAAATAATTTTATTGAGAGAAATAAATGGCTTCTCGAGCAGTTTAATGGTTTATTCTTACTCATTAGGCAATGCTCTGAAACTTTGTAATTGGTTTTGTTTTGTATATCTCGCTTTGTTGCCGAATTCGTTATACTAATATTTTTTAACACTTTACAACAAAGTTGAAAAGAGTTTATGACTTTGTTCATTCTGTCTGTCTGTCTGTCTGTCTGTCCGTTAGCACGATAACTGCTGTAAAAATGACTTAATCAAAATGAAATTTTAGTATGCTGTTCAGACGGTCTATAGGACCTAAGGGAATATAAATGAATAATATCACCCAAAGAGTTTTGGATTGAACCCGGATTGAAAAAATGAAATACATTGAACCCTATGGGACCTAATTTTTCAAACATTTATAAAGCGGATTTAAAATTCACAAATTGCTTCGAAAATTTTAGGTAATATTCAAATTCTTCCATAAAATATATAAAAAAAAATTCAGCAAAATATATTCAGTAGTTTTTAAAATACAAATTAAAATAATAATTACACCACTTATATGAAGCAATCACGTAACCATGATATGAAAAGATCACGTGACCCACTTCAAAATGAAATATGGCATCCATCTTGTCTCAAAATCGTGATTTTTAAAGTTCTTTTTAATTCATATTGAGTGTTGTATCCGTCCTAAAACTGCTTTATTTTTGCTTAAATTCTGTGCATCTACATACTGAAACAACGCAATGACAATATATTTGAGTTTAAATGATCATACAAATTTGATTATTTCTACAACGAAGCCTATTTCTCACTTATGTAAAATGTAAGCAGCAAAATATGTAGAATGAGTTGTATAAGAATTGCTGTAAATTCTTTAAAGCAAAATTATTTAGCTCATGGAGTCTGCATAGCTGATATGAATGAAATATTCATTGATTTTACAGAGAAAAGGACGATTTTTTCGATTAAGTTTTTAGCCTAGAGTTTAATTACTTGTAGCTCCATGGTCTTAAGTTTTTAAATAAAATAAATTATTTTAGTACTGTGATGAATGAAATGAATCGGAAAATGTTTATGAATGAAATGCTGCTTTTATACAGAGAGCTAGGCGTGTTATTTTTTCTATGACGTCATTTGAATGAATTTCAGTTGTTTTCGATGAAATTTTCAAATATAATAAATTATTGTAGTTTTATGGTAATTTTAAAAATATTATCGAGGAATATATCGCATTTTAGACATGCTTAAACCAGGCAATTTATATTTCAATGCCGTCATTTGAATGAAGTTCATTTTTTTCGTTGAAGGTTTAAGTTTTCAAATATAATAAATTAATGTAGTATTGTGATAAGTTTTAAAATATTACCAGAGAATGTATTGCATTTTAGAGATGTTTAAATAAAATTGCATTGAAGTTGGAAATTGTTTCATAATCAATGCTTTAAGCATGATTGATCTTTCTTCTTTAATTCTTCACTAATAGCACTGCAACTACTTTTATTCGATCGGGTATGGTCACTTTAGTATGTATAAACCTAACATGTACACTCGTGAAGTTTTCCTCACAAAATTATTGGGGTGCTTAAAGATTATCTCAGGAACCTGGTATAATCAATTATCCTATTATAACATGCAAGTATGGAAAGAAATCAATACTTCTGTTTACAGTTGAAATGCATCCACATCTAAATATTTATAGACATGCAAGTTACAAAATAAAATGTATTTATTAACCATCAGTATGAAAAGCAAATAAATACAATTAAATCTCTGGTATATTATCCTCGTGCAGATACATATTGGGAAATTAAGATAATTTGACTAATAGTTGTATGTTGAATACAACAATGAAGACATGCAGTAGTCTTCCTCGTTGGTTTCAAATAAAATAAACATACAAACAAAATCAAATACAGAATACATTCATGAGACAGCAGTGAAAGCCAGTAAATTTTGAGTTAAATTTCCTTAAGTTATCAAGTAACAATTTGTTTGAAATTTTCCACTTTTTTAAATGCATTTTTCACAAGATTGAGGTTGTATTACACATTTAAAGTATTTTTAAAGGCATTTAATTATCCCAGTATTATACAGTGTATTCGATAAAGTTGGTAACTAGCTTTATTTCTTTAAACATTGATCTTAGCATTTTCGAAGTTTCTTAAAATTAATTGCTAGCATTTACAAAGTTTCTTAAAATAATTCGCAAAATGTTTTGAAAACAGACATTATTCTATGAAAGTTTTTTGTAACATTTCAAAAATATAACTTGTCATACATGTTCTATAGATTAAAAGTTCTAATTGATACAATTATTTGATTAATTTTGACCATATTACTTTTGAAATCAGTTTTCCTTCTTTTTAACACTTTACAACAAACATAGTTTGAAAAGTGTTTAAGACTTTGTTCATTTTGTCTGTCTGTCTGTCTGTCCGTTCGCACGATAACTGCCGTAAAAATGACTTTATCAGAATGAAATTTTAGTATTTTGTTCCGACGATCTATGAAACCTATGGGAATATAAATTAATATTATCACCCAATTCATTTTGGATTGAACCCGCGTTGAAAAAATGAAATACATTGAATCCAATGGGACCTAATTTTTCAAACATTTTTTAAACAAATTTAAAATTCTCAAATTGTTTCGAAAGTTTTAGGAAATATTCAAATTATCCCATAAAATATATAAAAAAAATTCAGAAAAATATATCCAGTAGTTTTTAAATAAAAATTAAAATAATAATTACACACATTATATGAAGAGATGAAGAGATCACGTGACAATTATATGAAGAGTTCACCTGACACACTTCAAAATAAAATATGGCATCCATCTTGTGTCAAAATCATGATTTTTAAAACTCTTTTTAAGTTATATTTAGTGTTGTATCCGTCCTAAAACCGCTTTATTTTTACTTAATTTCTGTGCATTTATATTCTAAAACGGCGCAATGACAATACATTTGAGGTTAAATGATCACTGCTGTTCATCTCGTGACCAAATCGTGATTTTAAAAATTATTTTTAATTTATATGTAGTGTTGTATCCGCTCTAAAACCGCTTTATTTTTGCTTAATTTCTGTTTATCAATGTTCTGAAACAACGCAATTACAATATATGCCTATGAGATTAAATGATCATCAAACTTTGATTATTACTGCAAGGAAGCCTAATTTTCACGTATGGAGATTGTAAACACATCAAGCTGTAAGATCAGTTGTATAAGAATTGCTGAATTTCTTTAACGCAAAATTATTTAACGCGCTGGAGTCTGCAATACAGCTGATATGAATGAAACAGTCAATGATTTTACATTGAGAACAGACGATTTTATAGCAGAGTTTTTCGGTGAAGTTTTAAGCACAGAGTTAAATTACCTTTACCTCCATGGTTTTAAGTTTTTAAGTAAAATGAATTAGTATTGTGAAGAATGAAAATAATAGAATAAAAGTTTATGAATGAAATATTTACTGATTTTTCATAGAGAGCCAGGCAGTTTATATTTCAATGAAGTCATTTGAATAAAGTTCATTTTTTTCGATGATGTTTTCAAATATAATAAATTATTGCAGTAACATGATCATTTCAAAAATATTACCGCTGAATGTATCGCATTTTAGAGATGTTTAAATAAAATTGCATCGCAGCTGGAGAGTGTTTCATAATCAACGCGTTATGCATGATTAATCTTTCTTGTAATGTTATATTCTTTTTTGACCACTCCCTTTTTCAACCACTCTTAATTTTATAGTAGTTTGATTAATGAAATTAACTTTCAAAACCGGCAACTTCCTTTTGTTATATTTTTCCTTATTACTGCCCCATTCCACTGTAATTTTGTATCTTTCTTCTTTTACAATTGTTTTGTCTATCATTTCCTCCCTCTAAGTACATTAAATTTTTTTTACCAATAATTTTACCGATTCACATTTTTTCTTCCTGTTTTATTTTAAATCTCATATCAGTGCTTAAGATTTCATTATTAAGATTTCAGAATTAGCTTCCATCATCTTCTCATGCAAGGGTGGGAGGGAGGAACCTTTATCGGCTTTATTATGTTGATACGATTATGGTAGTTTTTTCAGCGGCTGATACCACATGGCAGCGAATTTTCCCTTTAGGTGTTCTTGCTCTGTTTGAATCTCCCTTTATCTGCCTCCTCGCAGTTCGTTATTATCGGTTGTTAAGAGAGGATACTGTGTTTTTAACCTGAGGAAGGGGGCTGAAAATGACCTCGTAACAATTGTAATCACCTAACCTGCCTACTTTCTTTAATGAAGTATTGTTACGATTTATTTTGACAAGCAGCAGTTTTATTTCTTGTGAATTTATAGATTGTTAGGCAAATTTAGAAATTTCTTTAAATTTGGTGAAACATTTTATTAAGAATATTTGAAAGTAAAGAATGAAATATTTTAATTTAATTATCGATGTGGTGATGAACGTTCTACTAGTTGAGACTTTAAATCTAAGGCACAAGATATTTTTATTTATATAAATTTATATAAATTTTTATAGAAATTCCACCTGTTATGTACCTTAATATTAGAAACTTTGTAATTGTAATGTAAGTAAATCGTTTATTTTTAAAAGCTGGCATGCCCCTATTTTTAACACTTTACAACAAAGTTGAAAAGTGTTTATGACTTTGTTCATTCTGTCTGTCTGTCTGTCTATCTGTCTGTCTGTCTGTCGGTCTGTCTGTCCGCTAGCACGATAACTGCCGTAAAAATGACTTAATCAAAATGAAATTTTAGTATGTTGTTCAGACGGTCTGTAGAACCTATGGGAATATAAATGAATAATATCACCCAATTAGTTTTGGATTGAACCCGGGTTGAAAAAATGAAATAAATTGAGCCCTATGGGACCTAATTTTTCAAACATTTTTTAAGCGGATTTAAAATTCACAAATTGCTTCAAAAATTTTAGGTAATATTCAAATTCTTCCATAAAATATATAAAAAAAAAATCAGCGAAATATATTCAAAAGTTTTTTAAATAAAAATTAAAATAATAATTACACATCTTATATGAAAGGATCACGTGACCATGATATGAAACGATCACATGACTCATTTCAAAATGCTATATGGCATCCATCTTGTTTCAAAATCGTGATTTTTTTAAGTTCTTTTTAATTCATATTGAATGTTGTATCCGTCCTAAAACTACTTTATTTTTGCTTAAATTCTGTGCATCTACATACTGAAACAACGCAATGACAATATATTTGAGTTTAAATGCTCATCTAAATTTGATTATTTCTACAACTAAGCCAATTTTTCACCTATGTAAAATGTAAACAGCAAAATATATAGAATGAGTTGTATTAGAATTCTTGTATTTTTTAAACACAAAATAATTTAGTCCATGGAGTCTGCATGGCTGATATGAATGAAATATTAATTGATTTCATGAAGAGAAGGACGATTTTTTTCGATGAAGTTTCAAGCATAGAGTTTAATTTTTTGTAACTATATGGTCTTAAACAAAATGTTTAAATAAAATAAATTATTATAGTATTGTGATGAATGAAATGAATGGGAGAAAGTTATGAATGAAATCCTGTTTTTATAGAGAGAACCAGGCGTGTTATTTTTTCTATGACGTCATATGAATTAATTTCAGTTGTTTTCGATGAAGTTTTCAAATATAATAAATTATCGTAGTATTATGATAATTCTAAAACTATTACCGAGGAATGTATAACATTTTAGAGAAGTTTAAACCAGGCAATTTATATTTCAACGCCGTCATATGAATGAAGTTCATTTTTTTCGATGAAGAGGTTTAAGTTTTCAAATATAATAAATTAATGCAGTATTGTGACAAGTTTTAAAATATTACCGAGGAATGTATTGCATTTTAGACATCTTTAAATAAAATTGCATTGAAGTTGGAAAGTGTTTCATAATCAATGCTTTAAGCATGATTGATCTTGTTTTAATTCGTTTTTTGTTTACGATTTATTGCAAAAGAAAGGCGTTTACATTCGCATTTGAAACAATATAAGTCTGGCTTAAATACATCCGTTGTTATAACGATGCCAAATCAGAACATGGCATGCCCTGGACATAACCATATTTTGAAAGTAAAACAAGCCATATGTTTATACATCATTAACATTTAAAATGTTTACATTCCAATAGATGGCGTGTTATGTTCGTTAGAAATTGATATGTGGAAGTACTGGTGTAGTTAAAGAATGTGTGCGGGTGCATACAAATTCCCCTCCTCCATTAAGCATTTAGTGATTTTACATAAAATTTAGATTTAAAATTTCTTTAATGTAAAATATCTAAAATATTTATGCAAAAACAGTTTTTTCACTCTGACTGTCATGAGAAAGAATAAAAAAATATACCTTTGTATGTTGTTTACTAACAAGTTCTTATTTTTCAGATATGTTATGTATATTTGTCTCATAAAAATTCATTTACATTTAATATAATTCTAAATTATTAAAATTCTAAATAAATTTTAAGATAAATAGAGTTTACAGAATTTCTGCACTATACACTCATGTCCAAGTGTTAAACATAATTCGTAAAATGCGAAAAATTCGGAGTTAATATGGATTTAATGGTTCACAATCAGTTGTGGAGAATTGTGTGATGAAGGTAAATCATTGTGCATATGCAAAAGAGTTCAGTCGACGTCGACATGATCAAAGCACCGGCGCACATTGTAACGAGTATAAAACGGCCTCGAGCAGCATGGCCAGTTGAGGCAGAATTTCGCAACTGCTGTAGTACGGAGCGCTGTTAACAAACAAAAAGGACTAAAGATGTCACAGAGATGCCAATTGGACATGTGTTTGAAGGGACGAATTATTGGAATGCTGGAATCCGGTCGATCCCAAAACGAAGCGTCTAGAATTCTGGATGTGCCTCAGTGTATGATCTCCAGACTATGGCACAGGTTCCAAACCACTGAAGATGTTACCCGACGACCTGTACCAGGTTGGCCAAGGGTAACAACCGCTCGGTAAAACCGATATTTGGTGATAACTGCGCAACGTCAGAGGAACCGTTCTGCCAGACAACTGGGTTCAGGCTTGACAGCAGCCACAGGAGTCACTGTTTCGAGACAAACTGTTTACGAGGTACTCAGTCACGTTGGTCTGTCTCTATGTCCAGACGACCAGAAGTTTGCATCTCCGCGACGTCTGCACAGAAACGCACACGCTTACAGTGGAGTTTGGAACATCGGCAGTGGAGTGGACAACAGTGGGGCAATGTCATGTTCAGTGAATAGTCCAAGTTTAGCCTGCAAACTGATTCTCGACATACAACGATCTGGAGAGAACGTGGAAAGCGTTTTCACCTGGGAAACATCACGGAAAGGCATTGTTTACTGTTTGGGGGAGTCATGGTCTGGGCAAGCATCATGATGGAAGGCCGCACAAACCTCCATATCTTTGACATGGGGTCGGTTACCGCTCAAAGATACAGAGGCGAAGTACTTGAGCCTGCCATTCGATTGTTTCAAGGTGCTGTTGGTCCTGATTTCATATTTATATGAATGATAACACGCCTCCTGACCGTGCGGCCTTGGTCGACGACTTCCTTCAATCTGAAGATATCCAGCACATGCAGTGGCCTGCCAACTCTCCTGATCTGAACCAATAGAGCATGTGTGGGATATGCTCGGGAGACATCTTGCAGCTCTCGGCTACCCACCAAGCATCGTTCCGGGATTGAAAACTACTCTCCGTGAGCCTTGGAACTCTTTGAGAGCACACAACTCATCCAAACCCTCATCGAAAGTATGGGAAATCGTTAGGCAGCATGAGTGGCTACGCTAAGTTCCCACACACCGCATTAAACTGCAGAATCACATTGTTTTAATCATTATGTTTCACCGAGGTTGACATTCGTATTGTGACCCCATTTTTTCAACCTTTTTCTTTGGATAATAAAAATCGTTATTAACCTTGTTTTGCATTGGTTTCTTCTTCTATAACCCTATTACATCCGCATATCGCTTTTTCCTCCATTTCGATGTAGATTTCCTGAAATTTTCACATAATCAACAACTATGCTTAATTTTTGGACATGAGTGTATTATATATACATAAAAGACACGCTTGAACATAAAATATAAAGAATAAATAGCGATATTCAGACGTTACTTTCGTTTAAAATTCGTGACTAGACGCACCTATTTATTTTCAAAGCCTCACAAGTCCATTTTAGTTTTTCATTTTTATATATTTTGTGTCTAATTTAAAAATAAACGAACAAGGCATTTTGTCTAAAATGGAATTCTCTGGAATAACATAATCGACTCAAAAAACAAAAGAACACATGCATCCCGCAGCTAGTGATATTAGTGTAACTCCAAATTCTGAAGCCTTACTTCGCCTTGAACCTCGTGCGGGTTTTTAATGTGGCTAACAATGCGGAAACGTGCAGAAAATTTCTGAAAATTTGAAAAATTTAACAGATTTTAAAATATTTATAAAAATCTCTAAATTCAGAGTAAAAGGAAAAAACACTAGTACTGTAAACTATCTCCTCTATCAAAAATCCAGTTAGAATCTTTATTTTTTTAACGGGTGACAAATAAATTTCCAAAAGTCGATAATTTCTTTTATGCAAATTTTTAAAAACGGGTTAAAAAGAGTATTTCAAAAATAGCGGAATTTTCTGAAAGTTTTATTATAATATTCAAAATTTGTCGGCATAAAATATCATTCCTTAGCTCTTGAAAAACCCATTCTTTTTCTTGTAACTTTATTTAGTCATTTTTACAGTTAAATTAACAGTTCAATCTTTTTAATTTCAAAACATCTTCCATTTCTATCCGCATATCCACTCTGTCTTTGGGTTCGTCTCATTCCTACATGAGGGAGAGAATTTAAAAGACATGGATTCTGCCGTGATGATACGATATTGTCTTAAAATATTTCCGTTGAGAGAATGTATGCATTTTTAATTCCGTGGGTGACGTCATGACTTGTCGTATTACAGGAAGTTTTTAACAGTGATGAGTTTTGAAAATGAGGGGTTTTGTTGTTAAATTTACGTGGTATTTAGCGTAGGGAGGGAGTGTCTGTGGTTTTTATGTATTGAAGGGAGATGGTGTTTGTGCCCCCCTGTATTTTTCCGCAATTTTATTAATTTTTAATAATCACATGTATTACTCGTAATAAATGTTTTGCAGATGGTGGAAAATTTAACATTTTGGACATATTATCTTTATTTTCGTTTGAAAATAAACTATCCAAAGCTTGTCTATTCTCGATAATTAAAGAAATAAAATTCGTTACTACATTTTTTAATAATTTGTATACTGCATAAATGTATGTTGATCTATATTTGTATGATTAAACATGAAATATTATTATATTATTTGAGTAAAATCGTTTTGCAGACTGTATTTGTGTCATGAGGATGTTGGTCTGAGATGCGACATAATATTTAATTATGATCTGTTCTTTGTTCTGTTCTTAACTTGTTAAATACACATAGCTGTCTACAATACATTTATAGCAGGTTTTAATGTTTGAAAGGATCAACCTAGTTTTTTTAGTGTAAACGTGTAAGTATATATTTATGTTTAATAAATTTCTCTTTTACACTTTTTATATAACTTCGCTTTTACACTTTTTATATAATTTCTCTTTATAAATTTATCTTTTACACCAAAATATTATTTAACAAATGACATATGTTGCCAATTATCTGAAACTTGGTCAAAACAAGCCCATAAGATCGAAGTCCATGGTAAAGTAAAAGAGATTGCAGCCTCTGTTGGTTCGAAGACCCCAGACACTCAATGGTAGAAGTATGACTTTTGCCTAATATCACCCAATTTAGACCAGAACTTAGTGCGCGTGGCAGTTATAGGGTTCGTATCCTACTGTCCTAACCCATCACCCATCGGTAAATAAAAGACGAATTATAGTATATCGCTACAATAAGATATCTGTATACCCAAGTAACAACACTGTTCCAAAACACACACACACACACAAAAATAAAGTTAAAACAGTACCAGTGTGCATATATTCTGCACTTCATCGTAGACGATGCAGTTTCGATCATTAGAACGAATGCAAAGACCAAAATGCTAAGGTCTTTGAAAAATGCAAATAGCTTTAGTGGAAGTCATACCCACGAGGAAAACATCCATCAACTTATTGTTTAACAAAAATAACTTACGGTACTTGCTTCTTTCAATTTCTTCCGCTAAAAACTTTTCAATTTTATCCGCAAACTTTCTTTTGATGCAATAGACAAATAAAATAATTATCAAAACGGTAAAAACTGTTATCAAGCCAAGCCAGAAGGGTTCTTCTAACATCCTTTGACTTAATGGTTTGTATGGAATTCGGATGACAAACTTTTCACAGTGAGTACCTGAAAAAAAAGTAGTTTTTTAATATTCAGAAAATATTGCTCAGAATACACAGGAAATGAAACACCCTTTTCACATGGATTGAATAAACCACACTTTGCCCAAAGAATCTATTAAAGTCGACTAAAACCTGCGACCTCTAAAACATTAGTCCAGTATCCACTGGCCGATCTACCCGGGGATCGGGTCAGAAAATTTCTCCTCTTCTTCTTATTTTGAAGCAAGAACTTATTGATCTTAACTATTCCACCTTTTCCCCTTTTTCGTGGATTTCGTCATCATTCACTTTTAGATCCATACTATGTTGTTTGGAATTTTTCCTTAATAAATATGTTACGAACACGACACCAACCAACCTATGTTGTTTCGCAAACTAAGGTCCTTTATTTAGTATATTTTTTCGCACATCAAGGATCGTTATTCAATACCTTTATTTAATACAAGATCTATGTTATCATATATTGAATACATTCATTGTGACGATTATATTGTAATTATAAAATATTCCTGCAGATCAAACTGCTGCTAATACCAAGAAAGTATTAAAATTTCATATGAAACAGTATATGGCAATATTTTTTAATTTTGTGTTGTATACTACTTTATACGAAGCTTTGTTACCTTCTTAAAATAATATATTAATTTCTAATGTTATTCCATAAAGAAATCGTAACTGCACAAGTACGTTGTGCCATAGAGTTGTGTCAAGGTCATCGATTTCCAGCGTACGTAAGATTAGGGGAAAGTCGCTACACATCGTGGAACAATTTAAGAATTACAAATAAAACTGAAACAATAATAGGAAAATTAACTACAATGGGGGTAAAAATTAAACATAATTATGAAAATAACAGTACATTTTTAACCACTAGCCGATGTAGAAGAGAAAAGAGCATAGGATAAAATAACTAGGTTTAAGTTAATTATTGAGCATGCTGCTTCTGTCTGTCTCATCTTTCATCATTTCCATAATGGTGATTTTTCTTAATTTTCAAATACTTACCAGTTTTCGAAGTTGATTAACCTCCTGAGATATTCCCTGGCATATTACACTAAATGTATCTTGAATACTTTATCAACCATAACTCTTAATATGGCCGCATTAAATCAAATCTTATTCATTTGACATACATTATGGAAATCCATATAAAATAAAATATTAGTCATCCCAGGTAGTTTATTCTTAAAGTTGAATTTATTGAGCCTTAAAATTATAAGGAAAAATAAAACAGGCAATAAAAGACATACCTCTCAAAATGTGTGAAATTAAGCTAGGGATATTGTGGTAATTGACATAAAATTAAATTAGAAGACTGTCCATAAAGATGATTGAAGAGGCACCACTTCGTGAGTGGATTTAAAAATGGTGCAAACTGATATATTCTCTGATCTGGCATAGTACCCCGACATACTCTAAATGAATAATTTCAGTGCAAATTTAGTGGGCACATAGTAAGAAAACATTCCACAGGTTTACAGTCTAGTTTATAAGATTAACACTTTTGCTTGTTACCTAATTATATATATATATATATATATATATATATATATATATATACAGAGTGTCCCAAAACCATTGACCTCATCTTTTATTCCTTAAATATTGATCTTAAAAATATATAATAAATTGCAAAGTTGCGTAAAAAAAGGTACAGAATTTTATGAAATCGATACAAATTTTTATACGGCCCTCGTACAAAAATCATTCCCAATGAGTAAAATGTGCCCCATACACTAATAAGGTGATGTACAAAATTTCAGCATTTTATCTTAAAAAGTCCCAGAGATATGTTTAAACACAGTTAGTGAGGGATTAATCACAAATTAAAATGTAAATGTTTACAGCAAGAGTGCAAATGACGCAACGCAGAAATGCATCATAGGCAAATAATATCTGCCTCTTATCTTTAATGGATCTTTGACATGGAAGGAAAACATTTTGAACAAGCTTTGTAATCTTTGTGTAAAGTTATTATTTCTACACAGTGTAGATACTTTTGTACCAATCAATAAATAACAGTATTATTATTTATTTATGTAATCATTGTTTTCTTTCGTAATTTGTGTATGAACCCTGAAACGCGATCTGTCGACATGATTTTTCCTTTCTGAGAACCCATTTCGTTAAATCGGAAAGTGGTTTAAGTCAGCATTTTTGTTTTTTCATATCTCTAGGACTTTTTATGATAAAATATTGAAATTTTGTACATCACCTTATTAGTGTATGGGGTGCATTTTACTCATTGGAAATGTTTTTGTACGAGGATCGTATAAAAATTTAAATTTTGTATTTCTTCAAATTTAATTCCCTTGAAAATTTTAATCCATTTCATAAAATTCTGTAACTTTTTATGCAACTTTGCAATTTATTAACATTTTACAACAAAGTTGAAAAGTGTTTATGACTTTGTTCATTCTCTCTGTCTGTCTGTATGTCCGTTAGCAAGATAACTGCCGTAAAAATGACTTTATCCAAATGAAATTTTAGTATGTTGTTCAGACGGTCTGTGGAACCTTTTGGAATATAAATAAATAATATCACCCAATTAGTTTTGGGTTGAACCCGGGTTGAAAGAAAGAAATACATTGAACCCTATGGGAACTAATTTTCAAATATTTTTTAAGCGGATTTAAAATTCCCAAATTGCTTCGAATGTTTTCTAAAATATTCAAATTATACACAAATTGCTTCGAAAATTTTAGGTAATATTCAAATTATTTCATAAAATATATTAAAAAAATTTCAGCAAAATATATTCCGTTGTTCTTTAAATAAAAATTAAAATAATAAATATACCTCTTATATGAAACGATCACGTGACCATGATATGAAAAGATCACGTGACCCACTTCAAAATGAAATATGGCATACATCTTGTGTCAAAATCGTGATTTTTAAAGTTCTTTTTAATTCATATCGAGTGTTGTATCCGTCCTAAAACCGCTTTATTTTTGCTTAAATTCTGTGCATCTACGTGCAGAAACAACGCAATTGCAATATATTTGTGTTTAAATGATAATCCAAATTTGATTATTTCTACAACGAAGCCTAGTTTTCACCTATGGAAAATGTAAACAGCAAAATATGTAGAATAAGTTGTATAAGAATTGCTATATTTCTTTAACGCAAAATTATTTAACTCATGGAGTCTGCAATATAGCTGACATGATTGAAACATTCATTGATTTTACAGAGAGAAGGACGATTCTCTAGATGAAGTTTTAAGCACAGAATTTAATTACTTGTAGCTCCATGGTCTTAAGTTTTTAAATAAAATAAATTATTATAGTATTGTGAAGAATGAAATGAATTGAGAACTGTTTATGAATGAAATGCTGCTTTTATAGAGAGAACCAGACGTGTTATATTTGGACGACGTCATTTGAATACATTTTAGTTGTTTTCGATGACGTTTTCAAATATAATAAATTATTGTAGTATCCTGATAATTTTATAAATATTACCGAGGAATGAATTGCATTTTAGAGATGTTTAAAGCAAGCAATTTTTATTTCAATATCGTCATTTGAATGAAGTTCAATTTTTTATGAAGTTTTAAGTTTTGAAATATAATAAATTAATGTAGCGTTGTGATAATTTTAAAAATATTACCGAGGAATGTATCGCATTTTAGAGATGTCTAAATAAAATTGCATTCAAGTTGGAAAATGTTTCATAATCAAAGCTTTATGCATGATTGATCTTTCTTATTATATATGTTTAAAATCAATATTTAAGGAATAGAAGCCGAGGTCAATGGTTTCGGGACACCCTGTATATATATATATATATTCGATAACATTATAGCAGTGCGCAGTGCTGCCTAATTTTTGAAGTGTGGTAAAAACGTGAATTGTTTTTATACATTGATACCAAAGACTGAAATGTATACTAGACCTATATATATATATATATATATATATATATATATATATATTCATATATATATATATATATATATATATATTTGAGTCACGTGGATCGATTCCAAGTGTGCACCTACTACACATATCTGGCCCTGTAAGGAATTACTACCTTAAATCTATTATGATTACATTTCAGGGTTACTCTTTTACTGATATATGGAAAATTAATAACACCCAATCTTATCACAATTCACCAATTCTTTGAGAGTCGTCATGTTTACTGTGGAGAAAGTAAAATTTCTCATATCTCTAAAGTGCTTTAGATTGATTTTGAGTAATATGGCATATTCTGATTAAAGCTATTAAAAATTTTATTCATTTGAGAATGTAATGCATATTCATTTTTTTACGGATTTTTATTGCTCCAGATAAAAACAGCAGATAGAACTGTCTATGGTGAAAGTCTATAATATAAAATCAGTCATTCTTTCTTATGAAAGATGTCATTCGCTGTTAAATATAAAATTATGTATGGAATTACTTTATTTTACAATATACGATTCTGTTCTTTTGACTTTCAGTTTCAAAATTGCAACGTTAGCATATTGAGTACTTCTCTACCTTTTCAATATCAATGAAAATCAATATTTTATGTATACCGCTTGAAATAATTACACTACATGTCATTTAAACTGCACAATTTATTAAATATAAGGCTCATAAGCACATTGGCATAAATCAGTACATATCATAATCAGTCATAAACATAAATCAGTTAAATGTCGGTTGCTTCGCGTTTTGTCACGCGTTTGAAACCAATGGTGAAACGTTTCTCTTACATACTCTCCTTATATATCCTCCTTACATTTTTCCCATACATAGTCACCTTACAAATATCCCTTTCTGTCCTTTACACATTCTCATTACTTTCCTTTTACACTTTATTTTTCCTTACTTTCCTTCCTATTTTTCCTTACTTCTTTTTCCCTGTCTTTTACTTACACTGTTCCCTTATATATTGTAAAGAAAGTAAATATGGTACTGGATGATTCAGAAGATATGAGTTCCTCGTAACATTCACAAACTTTTATTTTATACATATTTACATGCTAAAATCGCATAATTCCATTAATTCGAAAGGGCGCTCATCTCACCAGATACTTTCATCGCTCCTTTTCCGACACAGCGAATATCTAACCTATAGCACTGTGACTACTAGCAGGGACTTTTCTCTCAGTTGGGTTGCCGGATCAAGCACCTGCTGTGAATTTTGGCGATAGAGAATTATTATAAGAGAAATTTTTTGCACGCACAGTATACCAAAGAACAATTGATTATATACATACCCAATATAATAGAATTACATTTGCTTAAGAATGCGAATAAAAACTCATGTAGGTATATATAAAATTTACGAAAAATATAAAATTAACATAAATTAATCGGCTCATAATGTCAATTAAAGACCTTTTAGAATTCAAGTTGACCATATTTATTCATTACTCATAGTAATATGAAATTTGGTATGTTGTTATGCTTTGCGGTACATTTTAGTTTTATTTTGAACCTTATCGCGCTAGCCCGTCCTGCATTCGCCATATGAATGTGCTAGTCCTGCATGCGCCTATGGATGTACTCGAAAACCGGAGTAGCTATAACATCCAAATTTAGTATATCACTTTCTTTTACGGTATATTTTATTTTTACGGTGTTTTTGCTGTTCAACTATGTTTGTATATCCATTTTCTTGTAGTTGTCTTTGAAATGTTTTTAAAATATACATTATGATAAGGAGCAGTGTCGATAATGATCACACTGTTTTGTTCGATATTCGTAAGGATCTTTTTCCCCGAGCCAGATTCCATACGATTCACCATTCATTTCCCCGTGATTGTAGACTATTTTTTGACTTATGGCATTTCGCAAGCATTTTGCACAAATGCATTGTCGCTTCCAAAGTGTATTAAAATAAATCTGGACCCTTTTCCTGATGGGGCTTTCATTCCAGTTGACAAATCACTTGAGAAAAGCTTGTTTCGCAGTCTGAAATATGGGAAATTTTGGAAAAATAAACATGTTGGATAAATAAACATAGAATATCAAATCACAGATCAAAACTAAACTGATTAATAGAAACAGCGATCTGAGATATGGCTTGGCTGTAAAAGAATAAAAAACTTCGCCGATCAAACATATCCAAATCTGCCGATAATAATTAAACGAAAATATATTTATATTGTTTATTTTTTTAATTTGAAATATATTTTATATATTTCTATATCGGGTATCTATATAGGGTGGCATTTTCAGAAAATTCCAAATCCACTTGCATTTTGGTTCTATTTTTAATAATTTTAAAAATAGAAAGTTTGACTGGAAATAAAAAATAAATCTTAACTTTTGCAAACCCGATTGAGGTCTCCTCCATAGGTTTGCTATCTCGCACGATAAGGAATATTTCCACGATATCTCGCCAATATCAAGACAACTAATTTTGCCATGTAAGGGGATGAATACATATATTTCACTTCCCATTATATGCAAAAAATAATTAAATTTTACCCTAATTATACTTTATTTTATCTTTCCAATTGAAATATTAAATAAATCTGGTTATAAATGATTTTTATCAACTTTTATGGAGCATTATTTCATTTGGCGGAAGAATATATCATACATTCTAGTCCACTATATGCTAAGTGTTCGTCAAGTATAACTAATAATCTTCACTGCGCATCGCCTTTTGCGCAAACCAAGTTATCGCGCGTTGGTGAAGTCCACTATGTTATAATATAAATAATTACCTTCATAATCGGGAGCACAGATGCAGAAATAGGTTCCATTGCGCAGAGTGCATACACCATTAGAGTCACATGGATTAGGGGAACAAGGTGAAATAGTTTGTTGGCAGTTAGGCCCGGTAAATCCAAGAAGACAGTCACAAGTCCACCCATTTGATGTTAAATTGCAAATACCATTATCTCCACACACATTTACTTCACACCACGTCAAATGGCAAAATAAACCTAGAAATTTAATATGACATAATCAATATAGGATAATTCCATATAAAACCAATTCAGAAAAGGGGCATCTTCAACCCGACCCCTCCCGATTTTTTTAAAACTTTGGTTATTGTATTTGTCCACTCATGTATAAGATACTATGCAAATCTTAGCCTTCAACTTGCATTAGTATTTTATTTATAAAAATTTGAAGTTTGAAAATGTGGTACATTTTTCACAAATCTAGACATGTTTAAAAGTTCGTATCTGCTGACCTAATGAACCGATTGTGTCGACTTATTTTGTAGTTTTATATATGGCCTTTTTGATGATATGTTACATGATCCTGTTAATGATGTTTTTTCATTTCAAGGTCCAATTTGATCTTTGACCTTGAATTTTAAGAAATGCGTTACTTTAATTTTGTTGAGAAAAATGCTATTTGTAGCTGTCCCATTGCTGTTTATATATATATATATATATATATATATATATATATATATATATATATATATATATATATATATATATATATATATATATATATATATATATATATATATATATATATATATATATATATATATATATATATATATATATATATATATATATATATATATATATATATATATATATAGGGAATATATATAGAAAAAATTATTAATGTCGACAGATTACTATAATAACTTAAAATCATAAAAGATAAGATCCTTACGTCGTCTAAAGTAGAATAATTTTGACGAATATCTATCTGACAACTGCAGAGAAACAAGACAGATATTTCATGAACTTTGTACAGTATTAAAAAAACTTTGTATATTCTGTGTATTCTCTCATTAAGTTGTAAATACATTTTCAAATATACTGAAATCCATTGAACCACCCTGTGGTGTGACCAAGAGCCGTGTTCAAAGTTTGTCGCTTATGGTTCTATGTCGTGTGATCGATAGACAATAGATTCTAAACAAATAGGGACTGCAGTTCTCCTATAAAACACCCTCTATCGAATTACAAGAGCGCTTTCTATCGAGTCACGGTCTTACAAAATATTATTGCTAAGCGTTACAGACAAATGGAGGAAAAAGCATTTGTTATATATAAATGACTGATATCGAATTGCTAGGCACCAAATCACAAAACTATTACCCAAAGTATCTTCTCTCGTGAATGAAATGAACTAGATCCACGAGAATGTTTTTAATAAATTTATCGCATAGCATTACATGTGAAAAGTGAACATATTTCACAACAGTTAATATTTTTTTTTCTAATTTTATGGAATTTTTGTTAATTTTATTTGAAAAATGTGAAATATCTCAAGAACGGTTCACGCTATCGCTCTAAAGTTCGCATCAATCGATTTATAATAAAAAATTACATAAGCAATGATTATTTACCTATGAATATATGAGCGAATGTGGTGGAAAGGTTCTGATTTCCTTACCCAAGAGATCTCAGTCGAGAATAACGATGACTTAGCCTCTACTACCGAGGAGACCTTTTCTAAGAGAGATTAAACCCTTATCACCTAGTTTGGCCACAACAATAAACTTGAATGACTCTAAAGACACTCATGAACTATTGAACTCTGCATTGACTGCGCAGACTGACTTTTTGTCAAACTTTCTTAATCTTAGTAATAATTGGGTTAAACTAATTAGAATTTTAAGTTTTCTTTTCAGATTCATTAGCAACTACAAATTCACTGGTCACCAAACAAGTGGACCCCTTTCTGCTAAAGAGCTAAAAGATGCAGAAATATTTTTAATTAAGCAGGTCCAGGGGATTTCCAAGAGAAATTAAATATCTAAGACAAAGGGAAGCATTACATGTAACAGTCCCTTAAGGTTATTAAATCCTCTTTTAGAATCTGAGGAAATAATTAGAGTAGGTGGACGTTTGCAAGAAAAATTGAATTATTCTAGTAAGCATCCAGTTATTCTGCTTCATAATTACAGACTGAGTGAATTAATTGTAGAATGTTATCGTAAAAAAATTTTGCATGTAGGACCACAGCCACTTTTGAGTCATGTAAGACAGAATTTTGGATTTCAAATGGTAGAACTCTAGCACAAAAGATTGTACATAATTATGTCATATGCTTCAGAAACAAGCCTTTAGTAGCTAGTCAAATAATGGGAAATCTTCCTTCAGAAAGAGTAACCTCTAATCCCCCTTTTTTTAATAGTGGTGTCGATTTTTGGGGACCTTTTCAAATTAAATACCGAAATCAAAGAAAAGGAATCTATAGTAAAGTTTATGTAGCCATATTTATTTGCCTTGCTACCAAAGCCATCCATTTAGAGTTAGTGTCAGAAGCATTTTTAGGCACTCTCAAAATATTTTTTGCTAGAAGAGGTAAACGCTCAACCATTATGTCTGACAATGGTACGACATTTGTCGGAGCTAAGTCGGAACTAAAAACACTTCACAAATTAGTATGCAAACCGGATGAAACTTTAGCTTACTATTTTCATCCGAATAAATCATTTGGAAATTCATTCCCCCCCCCCCCGTTCACCAAACTTTGGCGGATTATGGGAAGCGGGAGTGAAATCGTTTATGTATCACCTTAAGAGAACTTTAGGCACTACCGCAGTAACAGTTGAAGAGTTTTTAACCGTTGTTACTCAAATAGAAGGTATTCTAAATTCAAGACCTTTGTTTCCCTTATCATCTGATATTAATGAATTTAAAGTGCTAATACCAGCTCATTTTTTGATTGGTGGTGCAATTGACTCCTTTCCAGAGCCTCAACTATTAGAACTAGCCGATAATAGACTATCTAGATGGCAACGAGTAACCAAACTAACGCAAACTATTTGGAACCGATGGCACCGGGACTATCTTAATCATTGGCACAAAAAAAATGTATATTTGAAAAGGATAATGTCCAGACCGGTTACATGGCACTCCTAAAGGAAGATAATTTACCTCCTTTAAAATGGGCTCTGGGAAGAATTGTAGAAATCATACCTGGTCTGGATGATAAGGTGAGAGTAGTTAGAGTTCAAACTACCACAGGTGTTTTTATTCGAGCTATCTCTAAAATTTGCATATTACCTATTGAAGATATGAAAATGTAGTATAGTATTTGAACTTATATTGTATTATGTGTTTATTATGTAACAGTTAAAGACAGGCTGAAAGTTCTAATCTTGGAATTGAAATTGTCTTCAAGGGTGCTACTAGAGATTTACTACTAAGGAGTTTTGACGAAATGTGCAACTGATTGATGCACTGTACGTAAACCACAGATCCTTAAGAGGACTCGGATGCATCGGTGAACCCATGCAATACTAGTTTTTGAGCATCTGGTACTAAGATATAGCGATCAATATGAAGACTCTCTATAGACTTTAAAGTTGTGGTGAACTGAAGCAAAGCATTTGCAAGATGTTCAGGAATGATATCGTTCCAGTCTAACTTGTGAAGCCAAAGCTTATGCATAAATATTTTAGCCTTTATAATTACAGGCCTTTACAATTACCTTATTTAGCCTTTACAATTACCCTATTAAGCCAAGCGGATCAAATATCCGAGCTATATCCGAGTAATAATAAGTACGGATATGATAAGTACGATAATAATAAGTAGGATATGATAAGTACGGATATGATAAGTACGGATCTCTTAGTTATCCTACCTGGTTGTTCCATAATAACTTTGAATGAACATACATCCATGTTCGATTTCCATAAAATTCCCAGAGCTTTAGTTTCATGGGCAGATGTCAAGGAATAGTCTTCATCATGGTTGGCAAGATTAGTCAATAGTTCAGAATTATTGGCATTCCATTTATGCAAGGGGATCCATCCACATCTCAAAAGTCCAATGAGCTGGGATTGAAGTTCCTTAGTAGCAAACAAATTATCTCCTCCCGACAGTATATCGTCCATGTAGCAGTCCGTAAGGATTACTTGTGCTGCTAGGTGAAAATTTTCCTCTTCATTTAAGGCAAGCTCTTTGAGCGTATGAATTGCTAAAAAGGGCGCACTTGCAATCCCATAAGTAATCGTCTGCAATTCATAGACATCTACGGGATCGCCTTCACCTTTCTTCCATAGTATTCTCAACAGTTTTCTTTGTTCGGGATCTATGAGAATCTGGCGGTACATTTGCTTAATGTCCGTCGTAAATACAAATTTATGTTTTCTAAAACGTAACATAATGTCGTAGACATCCTCCCTCACTTCTCCTTTTTTAAGAAGATCATTTAATGATTTTCCATTCGTCTAAGGCGCGGATGCATTGAAAACGACACGCAGCTTCGTTGTTGACTTTTCGGGTTTGTATATCTCGTGGTGAGGTAGATAAAAGCTATTCGAATCATTATTGTCCTTTTGAATTTTTTCCATGTGATGGAAATTGTCATACTCTTCCATAAAGTCTTTGTAAAGAGGTAACATTGCAGAAGTTCTCACCAGACGTTTCCACAACTGTTCCAATCTTTTCTCGGCTATATTCTGAGAATTTCCTAAGCTGGAGGCATCTTCTTTAAGAGGCATTTTTACTACAAATCTACCTGTATTTGTCCTTCTATAATTTTTAGAGAAATGTTCTTCACAAAATTGTTCTTCGAAGCCGAGAGGACGTGGTTCCATTTCTACATTTTCAACATTCCAAAATGTTTTAATATTTTCCTTCAAATTATCTGTTTGTTGAGAAATACCACTATATTGCTGGTTGGGTTGTCCCCCTACTAAACCACTGGCAATAAATCTGAAAACTGTTTTTTGGAATATTAGCTGAGATAAATATTTTTCGTTCTCTATTATTTCTTAAAATAATTCCGCTCCAATTAAAATATCCACTTTGCTTGGTTTTCCAAAATTTGGGTCAGCGAGAATTATTTCTGAAGGAATGTTAACTAGCTAAATCTATACAGTGAGAAGGAGTTAAATCAGTTATCTTAGGAATAATTAAAAGATCCAGTGTGTTTCTAAAAGATCCATCTTCATTCGTAATGTTCACCCTTAGTTTCGAATGCAAATTCGTCAAATTACCATTAACACCGGAAATCAAAACATTAAACTTCTTTTTATTTATTCCCAACACATATTTATTCCCACCCTCCGTAGTTATCAACGAACTCATGCTACCACTATCCAGAATGCAGCGTACGGGGATTTTTTTTTCCATAAACATTTTCAACATACACTATGCAGGTCGAAAGCAGAGCATTTCGAATTCCTTTTTTCGTTTCCCGAGCTATTACTATTACATAAGGAGACTTCATTCTGCTGTTTATTTTGTTTTTCTATTTGTTCCGCAGAATACCTATAACTCGCGACTAGTGTCGGCGAGCTAGAGGGGGAAAGACAGCGTTCAACCACAACAGAAGTAGTTTTCTCTAAATTACGATGTAGCAATGAACTATGTTTTGAATTACAATAACTACATCGACGTGTTGAAGGACACTGTGCAATCTCATGTTGCATACTAAGGCAATTTAAACACAGGTTATTTTTCTTTACTAGGTCATATCTTTGAAGTTCAGTAAGTTTCAAAAACGATTCACACTTAAAAATAGGATGATTCATTTGACATATAACACAAACTTTGTTATTATAATTTCCCGACTTGACAAACACAGTTTTCGATCTTTGATTTCGCTCCGAAATATATTTGAGTTTACCACTTGGATTAGTATTTGTTTGTAAATTTTCGAGAATTAAGTAACGCTTCTACAAAAATTCTATAAAATGCTCCATTCCAGTAATTCGGTGGAAGCTAAACTAAGTTCAAACTGCTTTCTAGTTTCTTTATCTATTTTCTTAAGAATTAGGTGTATCAATAACACTTCCAAAAATTGATTAAGCTCCAAACATATTGCTTTAAGAGCTCGGATGTATTTTTGACATCAATCAACTAAGATTTTCAAACTTTTTGCAGATTCTTGAGCTGGTAATTCTATAGCTAATATTTCATTTAAGTGACAATTTACAATCATTCGTTTATTTTCGAATCTCGCTTCTAATGCCTTAAACAGTGATATATATGAATCATCTAGAGTTATGATATCCACCGCAGCTCCGCTAAGAATGAATTTTAAATAGTATAATTTTTTAGCGTCATTCAACTTGTCATTAGAATGAATTAAAGTAGAAAATTGTTCTTTAAATGTGTACCAATCTTGATACTGTCCAGAAAATTTTAGCAATGGAATATCAGGAAGTTTTACATTTATTTTGTCTATATTAGTGTCACTAAGTAGACTATTGTTTTTAACCTCACTTAATTTCTTACTAGAGGAAAGAATAAGTCTTTTAAAACTTACCTCTAGATTTTCGCATTGTTCCTCTAACTCCACTACTGCAGTTTCTAGCGATAGCAATTCATCATCATCTTCTACTATGCTGAAGTATTCCAATTTTATTTCTTCTAACTTCTTTTCTAATTTTCTCAAAGTATCCAATGTAGTTTCGGATTCTACATTGTCTTTCCACCAGCGTCTTCTATACAAACTGCTATTCTAGTTATTTGTCCTTTGACAGACCCGCTCTGTTTGTTCAAAACTACTATTTTGTCTTTGTTGGACATATATCGAACAAACTAAGGAACTAAAGTTCGACAGTTTATATTGGTACTTACTAATTACTAATTTTCTTCGCCGTATTTCTCCGGCTCGTACTGACCATGTTCTGACGATACTAATGGACTGTAATTTTATTTATTCGTAATGCATAGAAGCACACAATTAAAAACTAAACTATTTATTTACACTATTATACAGTATACACTTACTACATAACATTCTTGCCCCATGGCAACTAAACTACAGACCATACTGTAGATAATACTAATAAGAAGTCGACGATACGACAGTTACCTCGACGGAGGTTCTAAGCAGACTAACTAATTTTTCACTGGCTTTTAGTACTTAGTCGGGACGTAGTACTTAGGACGCCATGGCGCAACAAATACTAATGGTTGTGATTTTTTGAAGACTTTTTCAAAATTTCGTTCGAAAAATTGGGAATCTTCTAAACATTCGAGCATTCGATTATCTTTAATATCAATAGGTTTTCACTATTCATTGATTGTAACTTCTGTACTAAATTTCATTTGAAACGCTTTATTCGTTTGAGGGATTTCGTCTCCACAGTCTCTCGGACATACACACACACACACACACGCACGCGGGCGCGCAGCCATCATCTCAAAAACGTACTATTCAAGTTCAGGGATGCTTGAAACTTGCTTTTCCATTGAATTCTCGAAATCGAATTTTCGACCATGTCATAATACTTTTTCTATATAGATAGGAAAAGTAATAAAATGTATTTCCCATTACTACATGTTGCACCCTAGTCTCTGGCAGCGTCTCTCGTAGCCTCACTCGTAGTGGTACAAGATGGTTTCAACAAGCAGCGCAGACAACCATTCCCTCTGAACATTTTCCCACGGAACCTACTTCACGGAACTCAAGCCAATCCGCGATTTCAAGTTCATATTCTTAACTATCACTTAAAAATTAGTAAGAATAGCTACTTTTGTCTCACAGGTATCTTGGCAGTTGTTCAGTGTTATTTGTTTCTTAACTCAACCTTAAGAAGACAATTTAAATGTCCATCCTATTGAGGTCGTAGTAAAATATTTGCTAAGGGTAAGCGCGCAATTATTTAATTCGTTCTTCTGAATGTCGTTTAATGTTTATCATTTTAGCACGATCAAACAGGATTCAAGGCGTGTCCTCAGAACATCTGTAATCTGAAATTACTTTTATTTGTGACTAAAAGTTGCTTCTTTAGCAGTGTTACCTGTATATTGTCCGAAACAATGACATCGATAACTTGTTCCATTTCTAATGCACCTTCCTCCATGTTGACAAGGACTTGGTCTGCAAGACTCAACCGAATCAGACGCCAGGGCTAAGGTCGTATTAGCAAAATGGTCATCTGAAAATAATGCGCATATACAAAATATGAATTTAAATTGTAGATAAACTGTTTTATATAGGAGGAGAATATTAGTAATGTAAATAAAATTGAAATATGTAGTTCAGATACTCGGGTGTTTTGCAATCATTACTATGTTAAATAAAAGCTAAGACTGATATCATGACGTTTACAATTTATAGTATTTTCTATGTCTTTAATACTTTGATTCAATTTATATGATCTTGATAACTAAACTGTAATGCAGATATTTTCATGCAAAGTAAATACTCTTTTGATAGAAAATCATGCAACCTGCTGAATTTCTGGAGAATTTTGCTGTAATTTTGTGGATACTGAACTACACCAGTAGTAATTTAACTAATTAATATAGCAGGTAAATGATTTAACGAAATGTTTACAAAATTCTAAAATATCACTAGTGCTTTTAACTAATTTTTACAAATTTTCAACAGAATTGTTGTCATATATATATATATATATATATATATATATATATATATATATATATATATATATATATATATATATATATATATATATATATATATATCTCCAAAAGGAATATGAAAGGGAAGAGAATAAGACAGGTACCACAAAGTGGCCGGAGGGGGTTGTGACCTCCACTCCCTGGTTAAAGCATACTTAGAGCCGCGGCAAACACTCCCGGAGGCCGGGACCAATTTGAAAAGGTAGCACACCAAAAGTATTGAAAAATACCAACCAGGTAACCTTTTACGAACCTTTGAAACTTTCGACATTTTGTTAAATGTTATCTAGTGTATAAATTTTATTTAGATAAAAATCCCTTTTTTAACACTTTACAACAAAGTTGAAAAGTGTTTATGACTTTGTTCATTCTGTCTGTCTGTCTTTCTGTCTGTCCGTTAGCACGATAACTGCCGTAAAAATGACTTAATCAAAATGAAATTTTAGTATGTTGTTCAGACGGTCTGTAGGACCTATGGGAATATAAATGAATAATATCACCCAATTAGTTTTGGATTGAACCCTGGTTGAAAAAATGAAATACTTTGAGCCCTATGGGACCTAATTTTTCAAACATTTTTTAAGCGGATTTAAAATTCGCAAATTGCTTCGAAAATTTTAGGTAATAGTCAAATTGTTCCATAAAATATATAAAAAAAAATTCAGCGAAATATATTCAGTAGTTTTTTAAATAAAAATTAAAATATTAATTACACATCTTATATGAGACGATTACGTGACCATGATATGAAATGATCACATGACCCACTTCAAAATGATATGTGGCATCTATCTTGTTTCAAAATCGTGATTTTTTAAAGTTTTTTTTAATTCATATTGAGTGTTGTATCCGTCCTAAAACCACTTTATTTTTGCTTAAATTCTGTGCATCTACATACTAAAACAACACAATGACAATATATTTGAGTTTAAATTATCATTCAAATTTGATTATTTCTACAACTAAGCCTATTTTTCACCTATGTAAAATGTAAACAGCAAAATATGTAGAATGAGTTGTATTAGAATTACTGTATTTCTTTAACACAAAATAATTCAGTCCATGGAGTTTGCAAAGCTGATATGAATGAAATATTAATTGATTTTATAAACAGAAGGACGATTTTTTTCGATGAAGTTTTGAGCATAAAGTTTATGAAATGTAGCTCCATGGTCTTAATTTATAAATAAAATAAATTATTATATTATTGTGATGAATGAAATGGAGAAAGTTATGAATGAAATCCTGCTTTTATAGAGAGATCCAGGCGTGTTATTTTTTCTATGACGTCATTTGAATTTATTTCAGTTGTTTTCGATGAAGTTTTCAAATATAATAAATTATCGTAGTATTATGATAGTTTTAAAAATATTACCGTGGAATGTATTGCATTTTAGAAATATTTAAACCAGGCAATTTATATTTCAATGCCGTCATTTGAATGAAGTTCATTTTTTTCAATGAAGGTTTAAGTTTTCAAATATAATAAATCAATGTAGTATTGTGATAAGTTTTAAAATATTACCGAGGAATGTACTGCAGTTTAGACATGTTTAAATAAAATTGCATTGAAGTTGGAAAATGTTTCATAATCAATGCTTTAAGCATTATTGATCTTTCTTGTTTACTTCTTAAGATCAGAAATGTTCCAATACACAATTGATAGCACTATGTATGGCTGATAACACGAACAATTGATTAAATATTGTGAGCTAATGTACTTAAACAATTTAATGATGCAATATGTTACGTAAATGTCATGCGAAAGGGGTAGGCAAGAGTTATGGAATAAGGGGATTCCCCAGTAGTTTCTGGGGAACCCCTTATTCGATAACATTATAGCAGTGCGCAGTGCTGCCTAATTTTTGAAGTGCGGTAAAAACGTGAATTGTTTTTATACATTGGTATCAAAGACTGCAATTATTGTAATTTTAGCTGCATTAACAGTGTAAAAGAATTTCGGAGTAGAACATTATATTAACAAGTTGTAGTACAAAAATTATTTATATCTAATGTAAAGTAAACTGAATTAAAAACATCTTCGATAAAATGAAGAAGGCATAAATCATTTTTGATTTTTCTAAATAAATATTATATTATACATGGAGCAGAATTATTTGATTGGATTAAACTATGCAATTCTTATATGACATTAATGTAGCTTAAAAAGCATAAGAATTATGTATCAAAAATGATTTTATAATTTAATGATCTATAGTAGTACAGAAACTCAACAATATTGGATAATTTCCTCTATGTCCGTGCTGTCTGGACACAATATTAATTCTAAACTAGTTTAGAAGCAATATTAATTTTAAACTGAAAACCTCAATACAACTGAAACCTCAATACTACAATTAAACTGAAACCTCAATACCACAATTAAACTGAAACCACAATACTACAATTAAACTGAAGCCTCAATACACTATTAATTTTAAACTGAAGCTTTTATGAAATCAAAAAAGTAAAAAAAAAATGCTGTTGGTCATTAAGATTGCATTTCCCTTCAAAGATCAAGGAAATATTTTTATTGGAAAATCTGGACCCGTAGGGCTCATACGTCTGTAATTTATCACTGTTTAGATATTTATTAGGCTGAATGATTTTAATTAATAAAATATGTCAAATGATAAAGTTACTGTGTAGGGGGATATTAAGGTGCAAAATTTAGGAACAAGACCAAGATCAGAAAGCAGAAAACAAAACAAGTCCACCGTAGGGATCCATCACAGCTTGTTTCATATTCCCATATTAACCTGTGTTGTTGTTATTGTTGAGACCCAGACCGTCCGACCTACCAGAAAGTTGTAAGGTAACTGTTTGGACGGCCGGCATATTAACCTGTGTGAAAATATGTACAGTTTAAACTGTTAATAATGTAATAAAACTAAAAATCCTAGTTCAAATCAAAGTCCAACACAAAATTAAAAGTGCAAACATTTCAAAGGCAAATAGCAGCCTCCTTCTTTAGGACAAACAAAAAGGGCAACCTTGGAAGTAGAATCGATGGTGTTGATCTTGCTTTGATGAGTGAAGGTTGTTGTCCTGAATTTTGCTTGTTCTGACAAAATAGGTTGTTTTCTGCCTTCAAAACCCCTTGACACTAGTGATTTTGTACTGGATTTTCTTTACACTAAGATTTTTAGTTCTATGTAAAAATCCTCCCGTCTCTAGCTCAATGACAATTTTAGCACAGTTTATGTCTAGCATACCTGCTGAAAACAAGGTATTTGTAATTGATAAAATGTAGTAAAATAATTAATACATTTTATAACATTTATCTAAATATAATACCTTCTGTTGCAAAAATATTAGAAATACGTATAATCAATTTATCAATATTTTAAATAAATGCACAGCCTTCCTCTTTTCAAAACGTCTAAGGTTAAAGAACAATTCTGATGGAAAGTCCCCAAAACTAAATATTCTAGAAACATAGGACTTTACCGAAAGGTTAAAACGGGGAAATGGAAACACATGACGGAAGGTTCGTATTCTCGCATATTACTGTTTTATTTGTTAATTTTATTTACTTGTACTGTCATCTATTAAACAAAATCTGTATTAATATGTATGTTCCCTATTTTATTTGTTATTAACAGCATTATGCTTTGCGTGCAAACATTTTCTTAAGTATTTTAGTAAATAATACAGTTTGATATTTAACATTCTGATTTAGAACTGATGACTATGATATTTAATAAAATAGCTTAGGGATTTCAAAGAAAAATATGAACCCAAATTTGCAATCGCTTTAGAAAACTTAAACTATATATGATAACCTAACTTTATAGATGATAAGGAAAATTCCGGAGCTGTAATTGAACTACTTTTAAATGACAATTTCTTTCATTTTACTTAAGCGCTCTGTTTGATTTTAATGAAGCTTAAATTGTTTCTTATCTTTAATGCGGCCGCTAAATTATATAATATATTCTAAAATAAATTCTTAAATTATTCTCAACAAACGTTTCATTTGGAAATACCTTTGACCACAACGTAGTCAAAGAAAAAAGAAGGCAAACCGCCATCATAATTCCATCCATGAATGTTAAGAACGTGGAGAGTTGACCAAAATCCATCTTCTTCATCCAAGTTGGTTGTTCTGCAAGGACTCCAGAAGACCAGTGTCTTTTGAACAGCATAGTTGTCGTACACTGCCAGTCCACTTCCTTCACATGTAGTTGTCAACTGGAGTGAAGTGTGGCTTATGTTCGGAGCACGTAAATGGATTTTATAGCCGACAGGGGCTACAATCCTTTGACTATAATTGAGACCAATTGGCTGCTGATGATTGAAATTAAGACTGTAAATTCTTCCTTTCGGCTTTGAATTCAGGTAGATGGTGCTCTCAAGAGTATTGTCTCCCCCTAAACGAATTTAAATAAATTAAAGAAAATTATATAATTCATGAAAGTGAGATAATATTGCAGAATATTCTTTAAAAAATAATAATTTAAAATATCTGTATGTATCCAATGCAAAATAAGTGATAATTAATAATCGTGTGTTTTAATGATAATTACTGGTGCAATATGGTACTTATAATTAGTTAACTAAGATAACATCACAATGTTCAAGTAAATCTAAAAGAAAATAAAACGGATTTAATATCATGCCATTACACAAAATATTTCATTTGATTCTCATTTCATTGTGTTAAAATTATTTATGTAATGAAGATTATCAGCAATACTTAAACAATAATTCAACTTACATAATAATTCAACGTATAGTACACAATAATTCAACGTAGTACCAATAGTTACACAATAATTCAACGTAGTTCATATATTACAATAGTTCTTATTATCCTAGATGAGTTAATAAATGATGTATACTAAAGTTTATCTATCTTTTCATCGTTACTTTCTCACAATATACATTAACTTATACACAGCCCATATGCATTGACTGCAGTGTGGTAGCAATTAGTGTTAATATATTATATTACTTGCTTTTCTAACGGAAAATATTAATTTCGTAAAAAAATTCTTGCCAATCCAATTGAAAATACATTCGGTTTTAGGGATACTGATTGTGGAAATTCCTTTTTAACACTTTACAACAAAGCTGAAAAGAGTTTATGACTTTGTTCATTCTGTCTGTCTATCTGTCTGTCTGTCCGTTAGCACGATAACTGCCGTAAAAATGACTTAATGAAAACGAAATTTTAGTATGTTGTTCAGACGGTCTGTAGGACCTATGGGAATATAAATGAATAATATCACCCAATTAGTTTTGAATTGAATCCGGGTTGAAAAAATGAAATACATTGAGTCCTATGGGACCTAATTTTTCAAACATTTTAAGTGGATTTAAATTTAACAAATTGCTTCGAAAATTTTAGGTAATATTCAAATTGTTCCATAAAATATATAAAAAAAATCAGCAAAATATATTCAGTTGTTTTTTATATAAAAATAAAAATAATAATTACACCTCTTATATGAATCGATCATGTGACCCTGATATGAAAAGATCACGTGACCCACTTCAAAATGATATATGGCATCCATCTTGTCTCAAAATCGTGATTTTTAAAGTTCTTTTTTATTCATATTGAGTGTTGTATCCGTCCTAAAACCACTTTATTTTTGCTTAAATTCTGTACATCTACATACTGAAATAACGCAATTACAATATATTTGAGTTTAAATGCTAATCCAAATTTGATTATTTCTACAACGAAGACTATTTCTCACTTATGTAAAATGTAAACAGCAAAATATGTAAAATGAGTTGTATTAGAATTGCTGTATTTCTTTAACACAAAATTATTTAGCTCATGGAGTCTATATAGCTGATATGAATAAAATATTCATTGATTTTACAAAGAGAAATACGATTTTTGTCGATGAAGTTTTAAGCATAGAGTTTAATTACTTGTAGCTCCATGGTCTTAATTTTTAAATAAAATAAATTATTATAGTATTGTGATGAATGAAATGAATGGGAAATTGTTTATGAATGAAATGCTGCATTTAGAGAGAGAGCCAGGCGTGTTATTTTTTCTATGGCGTCATTTGAATGAATTTCAGTTGTTTTCGATGAAGTTTTCAAATATAATAAATTATCGTAGTATTATGATAATTCTAAAATTATTATCGAGGAATGTATCGCATTTTAGAGATATTTAAACCAGGCAATTTATATTTCAGTGCCGTCATTTGAATGAAGTTCAATTTTTTCTATGAAGGTTTAAGTTTTCAAATATAATAAATTAATGTAGTATTGTGATACGTTTTAAAATATTACCGAGGAATGTATTGCAGTTTAGACATGTTTAAATAAAATTGCATTGAAGTTGGGTGTTTCATAATCAATGCTTTAAGCATGATTGATCTTTCTTGTTAATGTATCTTCCGCTTGCCAGTTTATTGGCCAATTGATTTATGAATCAACCGTTTTTCTCCAAATACAGTGTGACTCAAAATAACGTGACGGATTTCTAAATATTATTGTGAAAAAAAGGTTAGCGATAGGAAAATTCAACATGCAGTATTTGAAACTGTAATTCAAACTGTTACAGGTTGACCATGTGCTAAATAAGTATATACACACAAACAATATGGGTAAAAATACACATAAAACTGGATTTACTGCCACTAGACTGATACTTTTAAACAGGTAAATTTCACATTTACACATTTCAGTTTCACACTTAGAAAGGTAACTATATCAATATGTTTCTTATTCTTTTATACGATAATTGCATGGAATAATGGGTATATTTTATTTTACGCTAAAAAGAACCTTTTAAGGTAAAGAGGTAATATGAGATTTTGCACTTGTTTACCTGCTTAAATGGGTCCCTTTCAAGCAGGTGAGTAAGTGGGTAGCAGGTAGACAGGTACGTAAAGTGAACATCTCATGTTACCTCTTCACGTATTTAAAACGGTTTTTTCAGTAAAAAATAAAATATACTCATTATTTCGTGCAATTCTCATAGAAAAGAATAAAATAACACATTCATATAGATATAGTTACCTTTTCAGGTGTGTAACTGGAAATTTACCTGTTTAAAAGTGTTATTCTAGTGGCAGTAAACCCAGATTATTGCATGTTTTTACAGATAGTTTTTGGTGTGTAGGTGCAACTACGACATTCTATAGTTATAGAAAAAGACAAAACAACAAGTGAACTGGAGTTTTTCTTTGGTGTTTTGGAGTTTCATGCCGAAGTCCATTAATATCATGTAGCAAGTATTTAGAAGAAAGTACGGAAATGATCATCCTGCTGCGAATATTATTAAAGTGCTATAGCAAATTTCAAGAGAACGGTTGTAAAGGGATTAGCCCCAGTCGACCGCAATTAAGTGTGTACATTGAACTTTCTTAAATAAGATGCAAAAACTATTTCAGTTACTAAATTTCAAATCTTATAAGTTTCTTATTGTTTTTGTATTCAATAGTTTTTTCAAAATACTTTCTAATCGAGCACGTCATTTTGATTGATCATGCATAATTAACAAATTTGTAGCGAACTATTTGTTATATGAATGTGGAAATATAATCGGATATTTTTTATTCCTAAATGTGCCTCCGTCGGTCATAATACTACCATGTCTATTTAAAAGTCGATTTTCTGTATATTTTATAATATAACAAAGTAATTTGTAATAAGAATTTACATTTATATACAAATATGAACTGAACTGACTAACTGACTGTGTGAGGGGGCGATGTATCAAAATTATCAAGCTCTTCCACTATAACTAGAGTTCTGGTTCTGATTCCATTAGGTCCATCTCAGCTTCAAGACTAAGGGAAAAATTTAAAATATCAAAAGTTCGAATGACGGTGCAATATAATAAAAAAGAACTGAAAACCAATTGGAGTAATTAGCGAGTATATCCACTCAAGCTAGAATCATAGTTTTGATATTTTTCAGTCCGTCTCAGCTTTCAGATTAACGAAAAATCTAATATTTAAAAAATTAGAATTAGAGGTGATTATACAAAGACATAATAAAAAAATTCAAAAGCAGTTTTCAAAATGATCGAGAACTGCCTTTTAAGACATATAATTATGGTTTCTATCTCATTTGATACGGTTCAGCTTCCAAATTAAAAAAAACAAGAAAGATCAATCATGCCTAAAGCATTGATTATGAAACACTTTCCAACTTCAATGCAATTTTATTTAAACAAGTCTAAAATGCAATACATTCTTCGGTAATATTTTGAAACTTATCACAATACTGCATTAATTTATTGTATTTGAAAACTTAAACCTTCATCGAAAAAAATGAACTTCATTCAAATGACGGCATTGAAATATAAATTGCCTGGTTTAAACATCTCTAAAATGTTATACATTCCTCGGTAATAGTTTTAGAATTATCATAATACTACGATAATTTATTATATTTGAAAACTTCATCGAAAACAACGGAAATTAATTCAAATGACGTCATAGAAAAAATAACACGCCTGGATCTCTCTATAAAAACAGGATTTCATTCATAACTTTCTCCCATTCATTTCATTCACCACAATACTATAATAATTTATTTTATTTAAACATTTTGTTTAAGACCATGGAGCTACAAAAAAATGAACTCTATGCTTGAAACTTCATCGAAAAAAATCGTCCTTCTCTTTATGAAATCAATTAATATTTCATTCATATCAGCCATGCAGACTCCATGGACTAAATTATTTTGTGTTAAAAAAATACAGGAATTCTAATACAACTCATTCTATATATTTTGCTGTTTACATTTTACATAGGTGAAAAATAGGCTCAGTTGTAGAAATAATCAAATTTAGATGAGCATTTAAATTCAAATATATTGTCATTGCGTTGTTTCAGTATGTAGATGCACAGAATTTAAGCAAAAATAAAGTAATTTTAGGAGGGATACAACACTCAATATGAATTAAAAAGAACTTAAGAAAATCACGATTTTGAAACAAGATGGATGCCATATATCATTTTGAAGTGGGTCATGTGATCGTTTCATATCATGGTCACGTGATCGTTTCATATAAGAGGTGTAATTATTATTTTAATTTTTATTTAAAAAACTACTGAATATATTTCGCTGAATTTTTTTTTATATATTTTATGGAACAATTTGAATATTACCTAAAATTTTCGAAGCAATTTGTGAATTTTAAATCCGCTTAAAAAATGTTTGAAAAATTAGGTCCCATAGGGCTCAATGTATTTCATTTTTTCGACCCGGGTTCAATCCAAAACTAATTGGGTGATAATATTCATTTGTATTCCCATAGGTTCTACAGACCGTCTGAACAACATACTAAAATTTCATTTTGATTAAGTCATTTTTACGGCAGTTATCGTGCTAACGAACAGACAGACAGACAGACAGACAGACAGACAGAATGAATGAACAAAGTCATAAACACTTTTCAACTTTGTTGTAAAGTGTTAAAAAAATGAAAACTTGAAAATCTGAATTAGGGATGACGGTACGGGATTTAAAAAAATATCTACACTACATTTCCTCTTAAAATTCATAACGTTTTTTAAGTATTGTGAATTGTAAGTATTGTGCTAAGTATTGTAATTATTAACTTCGATTAAGTATTGGTGTTACATTTAATGAGCACTAGCCATTCAGACACCACGAAGCGTGTGTGAAATGAATAGTTTGTTATATATTGTCTGCGCATGCGTATTTCTGCTAATTCAAATATTTATCCGATTTATGCCATTTATAATAAATGAAGGTAATTTGTCATTATAAGAAATTAATTATGCACCTAGCCGGCCACACAAATAGATACTGTAAGCCTTCGAGTCAATCCTGTGGTCTGGGTTTTTCACATTATGCACCTAGGAAAGTTTTAGGGTAATCTCAATAATTCCTTACAAAGCAAAAGTATGTTTGGTAAGCAGCACTTCCATGCGCTACCTAGGAAGCTCGTGTTCGACCCAAGTCGATTGTTCTTTTAGCAGCTAAAATTAAGACCAGGGAACATTAATGTCATCCAACACAACTGTTTTTCCTCTTTTGATAAATATCTTCAAAATACACATCACCTTAACTGCGAATAAGTAGCATTATTTATCAGTTGTTTAAATTTCAATGTTTTACTAAATTATAATTCAGTATAATATTGAAATTTATAGGTGATATATGTTAATTTAGAAGTAGAGCAAAACTAACACTAATACTAAACATTCTACATAACATTAAATATATATTTTGCTTCAATATGTACCATAGATAAATTTAATGAGCCATATTTTAATGTGTAGTGTAATAAAGAATTTCTACTTCCATTTTTAGCAAATGCCACTTATTTTTCCAAAATTCATTCGATTCGTTCAATTTGTTCAAGTGATTTTGTATACACAGAGTCACAGATAGACGCATCTACACAGAAACAGACATATAGACAATTTTGAACAAAAAAAAAAACAGTTCAAATATAGAGAGCTGAAAAAATGTAATAAATAGTGCAAAAAATACCTCCCCTTTAAAGTAGAATAAAGAAAGAATAAGTATCTAGCAAATAGAAAAAGAGGAGAAAAAGTTTAGTATCTGTGAAAGGGAAAAGGTCACTCACACGTTTGGCAGGTTACATTATATCCTCGATTTCCCTTGCTTCCAATCGTATCTCCTTCGGTTGTATGAAAGAATAATTGAGCTTCATTTCCATACGCCATCAATTGAGTGCCAGGTAGAAGATCGCTTCCGCATAACCGGATTTTTTTAGAATTCTCAGTTGGGTCTAAATTAATCTAAAATATAACAAGAAAGATCAATCACGCTTAAAGCATTGATTATGAAACACTTTCCAACTTCAATGCAATTTTGTTTAAACATCTCTAAAATACAATATATTCCTAAGTAATATTTTAAAACTTATTGCAATACTATAATTTATTATATTTGAAAACTTAAAACTTCAACGAAAAAAATGAACTTCATTCAAATGACGGCATTGAAATATAAATTGCCTGGTTTAAACATCTCTAAAATGCGATACATTCCTCGGTAATGTTTTTAAAATCACCATAATACTACAATAATTTATTATATTTGAAAACTTCATCGATAACAACTGATATTCATTCAAATGACGTCATAGAAAAAATAACACGCCTGGCTCTTTTTATAAAAGCAGCATTTCATTCATAACATTTTCCCAATCATTTAATTCATTACAGTACTAAAATAATTTATTTTATTTAAAAATTTAAGACCATGGAGCTACAAGTAATTAAACTCTATGTTTAAAACTTCATCGAAAAAAATCGTCCTTCTCTGTGTAAAATCAATGAATATTTCATTCATATCAGCTATGCAGACTCCAACGCTAAATACTTTTGCGTAAAAAAATACAGTAATTCTTATACAACTCATCCTATATATTTTGCTGTTTACATTTTACATAAGTGAAAAATAGGCTTCGTTGTAGAAATAATCAAATTTGGATGATCATTTAAACTCAAATATATTGTCATTGAGTTGTTTCACTATGTAGATGCACAGAATCTAAGCAAAAATAAAGCGGTTCTGGGACAAATACAACACTCAATATGAATTAAAAAGAACTTTAAAAATCTCGATTTTGAGACAAGATGGATGCCATATTTTATTTTGAAGTGGGTCACGTGATCTTTTCATATCATGATCACGTGATCGCTTCATATAGGAGGTGTAATTATTATTTTAATTTTTATTTATAAAACTACAGAATATATTTTGCTGAATTTTTTTTTTATATATTTTATGGAATAATTTGCATATTACCTAAGATTTTCGAAGTCACTTTACAACATAGTTGAAAAGTGTTTATGACTTTGTTAATTCTGTCTGTCTGTCTGTCTGTCCGTTAGCAAGATAACTGCCGCAAAAATGACTTTATCAAAATGAAATTTTAGTATGTTGTTCAGACGGTCTATGGGACCTATGAGAATATAAATGAATAATTTCACCCAATAAGTTTTGGATTGAACTCGGGTTGAAAAAATGAAATATATTCAACACTATGGGACCTAATTTTTCAAACATTTTTTAAGCGAATTTTAAATTCACAAATTGCTTCAAAAGTTTTGGGAAATATTGAAATTATTACATATATATAAAAAAATTCAGAAAAACATATTCAGTAGATTTTTAAATAAAAATTGAAATAATAATTACACCCTTTATCCGAACCGGTCGTCCAAATAGTTGCTCAAGTCCTCTGGATGAGTCGGACGGCCTGGGGTTTCCACCCATTATCCGAAGAGATCACCTGACCCACTTCAAAATAAAATATGGCATCCATCTTGTGTCAAAATCGTGATTTTTAAAGTTCTTTTTAATTTATATTTGGTGTTGTATCCATCTTAAAATCGCTTTATTTTTGCTTAATTTCTGTGCATGAATATTCTGAAACAACGCAAATACATTATATTTGAGTTTAAATGCTCATCAAACTTTGATTAATTCTACAACGAAGCCTATTTTTCACTTATGGAGTTTGTAAACACACTAAGCTCTAAGATGAGCTGTATAAGAATTCCTGAATTGCTTTACTGCAAAATTATTTAGCGTTGGAGTCTGCAATATAGTTGATATTATTGAAAGAGTCATTGATTTTACATAGAGAACAGACGATTTTATAGCAGACTTTTTCACAGAGTTAAATTACTTTAACTCCATGGTTTTTAGTTTTTAAATAAAGTAAATTATAGTAGTATTGTGATGAATGAAAGGAATGAAATAAATGTTTATGAATGAAATTTTTACTGCTTTTTCGTAGAGAGCCAGTCAATTTATATTTCAATGCGTTATTTGAATAAAGTTCATTTTATTAGATGAGTGAAATATGCCCCATGCACTGATAAGGTGATGTAAAAAATTTCAGCATTTTATCATAAAAAGTCCCAGAGTTATGTTTAAACAAAGTTGGTGAGCGATTAATCACAAATTAAAATATAAATTTTTACAGCGAGAGTGCAAATGACGCAATGCAGAAATGCATCACAGGCTTGTTATCAGGCGAATGCAGCTCTGTATTGACATGGATGGAACACATTTTGAACAAGCTTTGCAACCTTTGCGTAAAGTTATTATTTCTACACAGTGTAGATTCTTTTGTACCGATAAATACCAAAATTATTATTTATTTATGTAATCATTGTTTTCTTTCATAATTTGTATGTGATCCCTAAAACTCGATCTGCCGACATGATTTTTCCCTTCTGAGAACCCATGGCGATGCATCGAAAAGTGGTTTAAATCAGCATATTTGTCTTTTCATATCTCTGGGACTTCTAATGATAAAATGCTGGAATTTTGTACATCACCTCATTAGTGTATGAGGCACATTTTACTCGTTGGAAATGTTTTTGTTGGGGTGGTCGTATAAAAATTTAAATTTTGTATTTCTTAAAATTTAATTCTCTTAAAAGTTATAATCGATTTCATAAAATTCTGTGCCTTTTTTACACAACTTATTATATGTGTCTAAGATCAATATTTAAGGAATAAAAGCCGAGGTCAATGTTTTTGGGACACCCTATATATATATATATATATATATATATATATATATATATATATATATATATATATATATGTATATATATGTATATATACATATATACGTACACACACACACATATATATATAAAGCAACAATTATAAAATCTGCGTAAATTTGCGTTCAAATCGGGGCAAAAAAAATCAATGACAGTATTTGATAACTTTGAAAATTTAATTCATGTTAAGTTTTTATTGAAGGGATTAGTTTTTAGCTAAATTCATATGAATTTATTACATCAAAATTTATAAGGTGTAAAACACTATAAAAGTTTAGGTCCATTATAAAGGTGTAGATCCACTAATGTATGTACGCATGTATATTCTCCTTATTCGAAAGCTAATACTTGTCCTAAAACCTACGGGAACGACAGAGACAATCCAAAACACTGCATAAAAGTTTCAAAAATTCAAGGAAAAGAAATATTTTTTTAATTTCAAAATACATAAATTGGAAAATCTACTTATTTTAATAAGCGACTTCTTCCCTCAATATTGGAGTTGTGATCTCGATTTTTTTAAACTAAAGCTAAAGGTGTGAGAAAAAAAGGATAGTGGTGCAAATTTTCCCAAATGTTACTAATTTTTGTATGCAGAATTTTACAGATTGCCAAAAGAAAAAAAATAAGAAGTTCTCAAAAAATGTGAGAGTTCCATTTTTAACTTACCGTATATATAAAAGTTAATACAATACAATCATAGAAATGTGTCTGCATTAATTGCATTTTTTATCTTGCTAACGAAACAAACATATAATTTCTAACTTTATTTGATGACTTTTGCAATAAAATCAAGAAGTTAAAGAATTAACATTTTTCTATTAAAGTGTTTATACCGTATCTCATTATTTTCTCCTTTTTAACTGTTATAGGAACATGCGTGGCATATAGAGACAGCTGATTCTTATTTGATCACGGTTTCACACCTTTCTGCAGTTGTAGTTTTGCTCCAAAATAACAGCTGCAGTTCTTTAAAGAAAGTAACTGCTAAAGAAGTGAACGCAATAAAATAGTGATCACTGGCTGCGGGTACCGCAGCTAATAAACAAAAAATTTTGTTGTTTTCAATGGATCAGGACGTGTGTAGCAAATACCTTAACTTTTTACGTCTGATTTTAAACAACATTAAAATCTTAGTGTAAGCTCTACACATTATTTACAAATAATTAACTAAAATAAACTGAAAAAGAATTTGCAAAAATCTCTTTTGCACTCATTCATAAAATCCGTATACAGCTATTTTACCTCTAGAGAAGCATCTGTGCAATGTCCAAGATCTAGATCCACGATTGTTAGCAGAAGTCTCTGTATAGCCGCTGAAGCAATAACAGTGACTCTACATTCCAGTCCATTGAGGTATGAACGAGGGTATCGAAGACTTGTTATATGTGTCGGCTCCAAAATCAACAATCGTCTGTTTAGGCACACTGAAAGATCAACAATTTCCCAAGAAGCAGTGTAACCAGTAGCTGTGATGGAAAAATCCGAATGAAAGCTGACGTAGGCTTTATTCGCTTTGGATACAAATTCACTAGGAAAGAGAAAAACTTTTAAAATGCGAAAACAAGCGATAAAAACATGTTAATTACCTCACATTAGAATTCAGTTTTATAATAGTCTATATTCTTTCAACAACTAAATTTAAGCGATTACTTCTAATTACTGGGGTTTCTTTATAGGGAAAGTAAAATTTTGCAGCAGCATCAATATGGAGCTAGCTTATTTGCGATTCTTTTTAAAAAAGCGGGTACCTTTGAAGTTTATTAACTTCTTTAAGCGCTCTTCAAAAATGGCCACCATTTTGACGCAATATCATTCTTTCAACTGGAACCCACATTATTGCTATAGACATATGAGAAACGCAAGTTAAGCAACTGTGATAACATATTTTAGTTTGCTGTATTGATTTGCAAATTAATGTCAAAAGACGAACTTTAAGGAAAAGACAGATACTACGAAATGCCAAACACTGAGCGCAAGAAAATGAGCTTAAAAGTTAGCTATTAATGACAGGAGATGAAGTGACTCCTGATTGACACTAGATAGGCCCTGAAATATATTTGGAACGTATCATATGATATCCACTTGCATACAAAAAGATGACGAAGTACCACTCCAAGAGAAAAGAGAACAAACAGTAAGCAATTTCATCGCATGAGTATGTGCAAGAAAATGACGTTGAACCAAAGCCAACGCGGAAAACAGTGCAGCTTGAGGCAAAGAAGGAACTTAAAAAAATCCCATACGCTTCTGTAAAATTAAAAGTAGAGAAAGTACTCGAGAAAATATCATTACTCAGGCTATTAAAACAATCTATATTCTTTAGGCCTGGGGAAGGGGACTTATAACGCCCACGCAACAACTGCAGTTACTTAACTGACATATACCTGCTTTTTTCAAAAATGTTTTGTGAGTTATTTTCTTACAGGCAGCAGTTTTATTTATTGTGAAACGTGTTATTGTATGGGCGCAATATATAATCTCAACGAGAAACTTCATGGTAAAAAACTCCCCGTCAAGTACAAGAATCATAAAATTCTCTTTTCAAAAAGTTATGAAGTCTCAAAATGGTTTGAGCAAAGTCCCAACAGGACCGAAGCCGTACTTTCAGGTCTGGGACTAACCCTCATTCGAAGAAAGTTTATGATCCTAACGCCATTTGACTAAAAACTATAGAGTTATTAACACTGCTGCAATTTTCCCCTGCTGCCAACAATCCCGGGTGTCGCCCATACGCTTATTAAATAGCTGAAGAAAGGAATTGCGCTTCATGAATACTAAAGCATCCATAATAAAAATATGCCTGAGTGTGTCGGTTTCAGCGAAATATAAAAGTTTCAGACAGCAGTACATGAAAACTTCAGGTACAGGGAAGCTTCAGGCCATTGGGTGATACGAAATTTTTTTCAATTCGAAATAGTTTAAAAGTTATGAAAATTTAAATCCGAAAATCTTTTGAAATTTCGGATTCAAGACATAGTTTATTCTAGCACTGGAACGGGTGTGTTATTATTAAAATTCAGCAACAACTGATTGTGCTAACTATGGCAACATGGGAATATATCTTTCGCAAAATATCATCATTAGCTTAGATTGTCTGATTTATCCCTTAACATAGACACTGTTAACTAACAAATTCATCCAGTGCAGCCAACGGTTATTTGCTACAGAGGAGCTCTCATAAATAAATTTAAATGGTCGCTAACTTGATTATCTAATCATTCGTCACTTTTAGCTGCCAGATCGTGAACCATTTTGCCGTAATATTACGTTGCCTTAGTGTACCATGGGAGACGGATCACATTTCACCCTAAAAGGACACCACAACATTCATGACCTTAGTTGGGATTCGAACCAACAACGTGACAGTAGAGAGAGCACAACTCTTGCCTTATAACTCTCAGCAACCAGCTCTGATAAAATAAAACACGGAGACATCGTTTCTGTCGCATCACCTCAGATTTTTGAATGGATCCAGGAAAATTTTTGGATTACGAAATAAAACATCTGATTTAACATTATCCTTATATTTTATCTATTTTATGGGTAAATGTTTCCTTATTTCCGTATTTATTAAAAAATCAGAACAAACGCAATCAAACATCATTTACATGCTCAAGAGTAAACTGTTTACTTTGTGCGGGTGAAAAAACGTGAATTATCCAGAAAATTGGAATAGTTCTTGTATTCTGTGTATACACCAACGATTCTAGAGGATACGTTCGTAACTATATATTATATGTCTGACTTCTTCCGGGCTATAAAGTTTTATCCTGACATGTTGGCCACATCCGGACTGTGAAAAAAATTTGTAACATTTGAGCCTAGCACACTTTTAAATGAAACATATTAAACAAATTTAATTATTTGAATTTTCTATAATTTTTTACCATAAATTAACGAATTTTAAACCCGACTTTTAACAGGGACGTGTTGGTAATTCCTATTTCTAAAGTATTTGCAAAATGTATTAAAACTTTATTTTTTTTTTTTTTATTTTTCTTCTAATGTTTTTATAAAACATATTTTAATGCTGCGGTGTCCGCAACTGGTGGTTAAAATTTTTAGTTTTCAATTTTTAAGGATGTATTTTTAGCAGCCACAGATCACGATAGATACACATGCTGCATGGGGGCATGAAATCGTAAAGCGCTGAATCTTCAACTATTTCACAAAAGAACAACAGTATGCTCAATATGGCATTTTTTTAACGTAGGCAAAGTAGACAAATTCTGTAGGCTCGGAATTATTTTTTAAATGGCCTGTTTCCCTTTCCTCATCTACATTTCATATATTTTTTGAAATACACTCTTCTGCAGAAAAAAAGCACCATGAAGAAAGTGACTGTTTTTATTGAAATTAAATATACGTACAGTTCATACACAGGCAATCAGATGATTACAAAACCAAGGCTGCAGAACCCATGAATGGTTAGCACTTGCACATTGAATTTTCAATTCAGTAATTGGTGAAATCCTCATTGGCGTGAAATCCTCATGCCTGTATACTCCTAGATAAGGAGTGATAAAGTTTTTAATGTTATCCTGTGATATATTCTGATAGGCATTCCTCAATTGTTGCCTCAGATCTGCTACGTTTCGGGGTGCACGAATCTGGCGGCCTAGCATGTTCCATACATGCTCGATTGGGGAAGGTCTGGTGATCTTGCTGGTCAAGGAACAGTATCAACAGCACGGAGACAGTCCACAGATATGCGAGCCGTATGTGGCGTGGCATTATCTTGCTGGAAAATGGACCAAGAATTACGTGCCATGAAGGGTAATGCAAATGGCCGCTGGATTTCGTCAACATATCGTTGAGCTGTTAAAGTTGTACACATAATGATTAGGGGCGACCTGCTGTCGTAAGGGATAGCACCCCACACCATCACGCCAGGGGTAATGGCTGTGTGCCTGTGTAAAACAAAGGCTGATTGGGACCGCTGGCCCTGGCGCTTCCACATACGTGCCCGATGGTCATCTGCTAAAACAGTGAAGCGTGATTCATCGCTGAACACTATGCGATGCCTGTCTTCTGGCAGCCATGATGCTCGCCTACGACACCACTCCAAACGACTCTGTCGATGTTATGGGGTAATGCGCAGACGGCTTAAAAGCCGCCGTGAGCGTAACCTTCACCTCAGTCAAGCGCCGTGAGATAGTGGAAGGTACCACTGGTGGTATGGAAGAGGCTGTAGCACGTTGGATGGCGGGCAATGATGCTGTTGGACCAGTTCAGGCCTGTTGCACAACCATCCGATCTTGCCTGGCATTCCTGCCCCTTGACCTTCTAGAGCCTTCATTTCGCCAATGAGTTCCTTGTAGCAGCCATTGCTGACAGCACCTTTGCACATCAGTGTCTATTCGGTGCAGGTGGCGGCCAATTGCTCGGTATGACCAGCCAGATTCACGCATCGGACTATACGACCACTTTCGAACTCGTCTAATTGCTTACAAGGTTTTCGGCAATGTCGTAATGGTTGTGTCTTCACGGAACTGTAACGCTAATAACGAATATTGGTTGTGTCTTCACGGAACTGTAACGCTAATAACAAACAAAGATACACACACGTCCACATTTTTAACCTGTTTTATAAGATGCTAATTGCGCCGTAGAAATGGGTGCTATGACCGTAGTTAACACTCATTGTCCCTGCAAATTTAATCATTTGCACACTTGGTATAAAGGAATTTTCATGTGAAATTTCGAGATGATCGAATTATTTTTTACGGGTGCTTAGTTTTTCTCTTTGCAAAAGAGTGTAGCTTTTATCCGTTCCTAACTGTATTTTTGGGGATGAGAACTCGTAGAAATTGTAGGCTATGCAGTCTTTGGCTGTTTACTTCTATATTTAAAGCATTTATGCTCTTCCTACACTTTTACAAACGCGCTAGTGTTTTGATTCGCCAAGACATCATGTTCAAATACTTCATTGTCAAGTGTATATCATAACGGGACAAATCCCAATTTTTAGGGTCTGTCAGCCCCAAGAAACTAAACACGTTATTATTTTTTTCTCTGTAATACATTGATATAGCCAAGATAAATAAGAAACATTACAATTAATGCGGTAACACCCGAGAAAAAATAACTTTAAAATGAACTTTTTGCGATTGTCGTTCCAGTTTACTTTTTCTTCAGTATTGATTTTCTTCAGCCTTTCCTACTGAACGGATTGGAATGAATGATGGCTCATGTTTAGTGTTCTGGTGAGAGGGTCATATTTTTCTTTTAAAACTTAAATCTAAATTTAATGTAGAATTTTAATAATTGAAAAAACCATTAATTGAAATATGTGTGATTGTAAAATACAAATTGCAGTACCTACTATATCAGTTTTGTATAATCATGTTTATATGTATTTCGAAAAAAAAAATAGTGAAATTTAACAATACAGCACTGTATGGTAAAAAAAAATCTACTTGTCCAGTAAAAAAGCAAGGACTTTTTAAAAAAATGAAATCTGAAAATAGTTAGAGTCAAGTTTCTGGAGCCGTATTTTTATGTCTAGTATATCCTAAAGAATTCTAACCCTCCTTCATATCCCATGAAGGCCCCTTTACTCGTAATCAATTATGTTTTTAATTAACTGCGATTTAAAAGGGCTACATGTGAATCATTGGAGAATGGGGATCCTTCAGCAGAGTAACATAGACCTGAATGTAGAGTTCCGGTGATGCAGGAACTTGGCATTAAACATTTTGATATTTCATAACTTTCGTGGAAAGTAGTTATTGCTTTTGTTCTTGGGAGCTTTTACGTTTTATTTATATATTTATTTATTTATTTTACCATGAAGTTGTCTTTTTGTGAGTTACATAATAAAGTATGTATAGGAAAAGTATTGTAACAAAGTCGAGTAGTTGGAATAGTGGAATAGAGATGTTGTTAAATTTACACATTTTGTCTATGTTAGAATGCGATTCAACTATTTTAAGAGGTATGACTGTTTTATATATGCTCCTGTTGTGTACCTATCCGTGCTTTTGAAATGTATATTACCTATGTGCCAACTGTAACTCAAGAACTATTAGGTTTTAATGAAATTCATGGTGATTTATTTTGGTGATCATAAGTGTGTCGTAAAAATAAAAAAAATAGCAGTAGTTCATTTTTGTACCATGAACTAAAAGATTCAAAATATTGAAATAAAGGATAAAGTATGCACATCTATATTTAAAAATAATTGTTATCTATGGAATTTTTCATCAGAAATCCCATGCAATCAATTCCTATATGTTAAGGTAATTCATTATGACGAAATTTCATGCTTATAGGAATTTTGACAATTTGACGTTAATAAAAATAGCTAGAAGAACTGACAATCTAATGCAATTATAACTAAACTTATATGAAATTGAGTTTATATGTAAAAGGGAACATATAATAACTCAACTAATATAAATAGCAAAAGAGAAAGAGGGAAAAGTAATATATATATATATATATATATATAATATATATATATATACATATATATTATACATATATATATATATATATATATATATATATATATATATATATATATATATATATATATATATATATATATAGAGAGAGAGAGAGAGAGAGAGAGAGAGAGAGAGAAAGAAATCCATGTACTACTCACATATTTTAGATTTTATTTATTAATTAGACAAATCGTTAAGATACTTACACTACCTCCAAATTAGTACAGCCCAGCGTTTACTTTTGCAATGTAAAATTACATAATTGAACGCATAACCATCATTAAGACGGTGAAAAAAATATATTTGGTTGAATATTTAAGATTTCGAATATTAAAAGGAACACAGATAAAAATAAACCATATTTTCAGCAAAAAATGACCATATGTTGGTTAAAATGACAGTAGTTGTGAAGATTATATGCAGTTTGATCAAACATAATATTTAAATATGGTAATCAAAAATGAGACTTTTTTTTCGTAACTCAAAAAACAGTGAAAAAATAAACGACGCGCAAATATTGTTATGGGATAGTGTAACATAGAATACGAGATCATTTTTAACAAGTAATAAACACTTTGTGCAAAGGACAATGAAAACTTAAGTAACCTAACTAAGCACAAATAAAATAATAATGCAACCCCTAGTAGCAATCCAATATTGGCCCAATATTGGCTTACAACACTGGGGGCAATATTACGCCAATATTGGCGTTTCATTGGAATTATTTCCAATGTAACAGCAATATTGGCTTAATATTGTAATGGAAATATCTAGCCAATATTGGAGGCCAATGAAACCCCAATATTTTCCGAATATTGGGATTACATTGGAAATATTTCCAATGTACAGATAGATACAAGATAGATTATTATCAAGAATGCCTGCAACTGAAGACACACACTGGTCTAAAATCAACATTTAAATTTCTTTCAGTTAATACATATCGTTCAGCTTTTTTCAACGTTATCAATTTTTCGCTATCAATTTATCACCATAAGTATCGCGCTAAAAATTATCGAAGGTATTATGCAGTATAAGTACTGCACAAAAAAAAAACCCAAGATAAACTTAAATTTTTAGTGTTTTATTTGTTTTAATTTTACTGCATACTTTAATTTCACCGCATAGTTTTAATTTTACTGTATACCACAGAAGTTGTTTCTGAATAATGCTAATCAATTATTTCATCAATATAACAGACGCGTTTAAACATCTCAAATCATTTACAGTTGGGTTATCTTGTATTTCGATTTCACAATAATGATATATATAAAACATTTAAAATTACCTGCAAAATTGTTGGTATATATTATATTCTGTTATTTACTTACTTGGGGAAATGTACTGTAACGTTATCAACATATGACTAAAAACAAAAATTAAAAAATATAGTCAAAACCACTGACCTTATTTTCTTCAAAAATTCATAAGGATATAAAGCAAAAGTCCTGTCAGTTATCAATGGCATAGGAGTATATTTCTATTTGATTAATTAAAGTTAGGTAATTTCATTCTCTCTATATAATATTAAATTGAATAAAATGCAAAAATACTTCGCTCAAAAATCTGTCTTTAATATTCTGAAAATGAAAATTGTCTGTTAGTTGTCGCAGCATAAGAGAGCACATTAAATTCGCCAAAAGCCTCTAAAGCCAAAACAGAGATTTCTTAGTTAGAATAATTGAGACAGAACAGTCAATGCAGAAAAAGCAAATGTAGGAAAATTTAAGTCTACAGAAAAATTCTCTCATGGAGGATAGACGTTGCCATTCCGAAAAAATCGTAATACAACTTAAAACCAAGGACGTGTGTAACAGAGTGATTCGTAAGTAACATCATAAAAATGTTCATTAGCTAGCATTCTATGGCATGTTCGTGTTATTTTATCAAATATATCCATGGTTTATTATTAACTTTTTCAGATTAGTAACTCTTGTTGGGCCACTTGAGCATTTTCGGAAGACATAAATTTCCCCACTTTTTTTTATAGAGACTGTTATGGCTCAATTATCCTGACGGTGAAGTCCTTTTTACGTTAGAAACAAGTCGATACATTTAATCAACTATCTTATGCTGGTAGAAAGTATTTTTATGTACAGACTATTTGATTATTTGATCTTCCTTAGTTTAATGGGTGAAAAGTGGTTAAGAGGAATCTGCTGAAATTCGATATGTGCTTTTCTTATCAGATGATTCTATTTTCGTGATTCAAAAATTTTCAGTCATTCAAAAGCATCATTTAAAATACATTTTTACAAAATGTGAATAAATTTTATCCAAGCTATATATCATTAATTTATATTAAATTGCTAGCTATTAATATTTGCGTATGCCTAGCAAAAAAGCGACTTTAACATTATAGGGATAGTTATCCACTCCGAGGTTGAAGTTCAAGACTAATGTAAGCTATTCTTTGAAAATAGATATACGAAAGCCATAAAAAAACGTAAAATAAAGGTAAACTATAGATATAAAAATTTTGAAACTAGGACGAAGGAACTAGAGCGATCAAGTTATTATGATATATCTGAAGGATTAATTTTCTGAGCTTACACTATAACCAAGAAAGTCGTATCATGAAATGCTTGATTCTATTTTATTAAATGATATTGTGCTAAATGGTATCAAAATGCCTAATATCGTTCTTTCAAAATAAAATTTGGTAACACCAGGCTCCGTTAAATTTTGTTCTATTCACTAAAATCAGCAATACCTTCCAGTGATGTTTTACTGTCATGAAAAACCTATGGAATTTCTTTCTGGAGATTGTTAGTTCATTTATGTTTCTGAGCGTATCTTGGGACTAGACTCCTACATCGGGTAGTGTACTGGTGACATGCTTTGCGGGTTGATTTAGGATCGGGTGTATTTTATTGTTACAAGTTGAGGAGCAAATGTCTTTTATTTTTCAAGCTACTGGTCTAGTTGCTGCTCTACCCACAAAAATATTTTAAGAGCTAGCTATGCCTCATTGCATTTATTTTTCATGAGTGTATCTGGATAAATGCGTAAACGGAGGTTACAAAATGCAAATACCAGAAAATTGTATATATACGTTAGAGATTTAAAACTACTGCAAAGGTTTATTGAAATACAATTCCATTTCGTTCGGACCGCGAGTACGGTATTCAGGTCACAGCCCGCGGGTTCGAGTAGCGTTACGGGTCGTCAATTTTCTTTATTGCGGTTTTCTACTTGGGACTGAGACTGAATATTCATCACATTAGAAATGTCTCTTCCTTTAGGAACTGTTTCAACTTTTCAGATACGAAAAATAGCATGCAGCAAAACTTGTGAAGGTAAAGTACAGGTGGGTCAATGTGAAGTGAAAGTTGATAAATGTAAAGTAAAAGCTGATAAATGTGAAGTAAAAACTGATGAATGTGAGGTAAAGTCTGATTAATGTGAAGTAAAAGTTGATGAATGTGAGGTAAAAGTTGATGAAGATAAAGTAAAAATGTGTGACTAAGTAAATGTGTGTATGTAAAGGGTTTAACTGGTATGTTAAGTTTGTCTAAGAAATATTGCACAGGCAGCGAATGGTACAGTAGCACCAGGGTCTGAATGTAAAATAACTCCTCTGTTTCAATATAATTTAGGCGATTTTCAAATTAAAAAGCACGTGATGTGTTAAGGCTCAAATTTCAAACTTTTTACTGGACCGCGCGATTGCTCAGGCAATCTCTGATAGACAGCACAGTGCACTGTTGTAAAGCAACCAATCCACCTGTATCCATTTGTAAGAGCGTTTGTGGTAGATAAAGAAAAAGCGCACACACTGATTTTAACCTGATGAAGAGAATGAAAATAACAATCTAAACAATTGTAGTTCCCTGTTTTCCCTATTCTTGCTTTCTTCAAGGAAGTATTAGAAAGTTATATTCATTGATACAAAGAAATGCTCATCCTCATCTCAAAACTTGATATAATAATGTTGGTTAATTGTTTTACTTTTCGGAATGTGAAGTTTTTGCTATGAAAGACTGATGAGCATTATCGGACTGACTGATTCATGGTTTCATATTAATGTCTGTATTAACTGTTTCAAAACCTGTAACATCTCTAAATGAAAACTACATGCAAACCTCAAATACTACTTTTCCAAGCTATAACCAACATTTTATATGCAAATGTTGCATCTTCAAAGTCAACTTTACTTTGGAAAAGCAATAACTATAATACGATTTTAAAGACATTTAACAGTAATTTACAACTATCAAGACATCTGGTAGGCAACTGCACAAAGGAATATATAGTATGGAGTTCCATAGTATAAAGAAGCGCAAAAAAAACTTGTATACTGACTTAAGAATCTTTTTCATCACACATTGTGTAGCGCACTAATGAGCATTGTGATGAAAACTTATACTAGTTTAACATGCAGTCTACCATTGAAAGCATACTAAACATTTTCCTTATAGCATCTTCACTTGGTATAAAACTTCACACAAGGCCAAGAACTTTCGAATCAGCCATGCAAGATTTTACAAAGTATCATATAACGTTTCTTTGGTAAAAATATTTACTTGTATGAATACTAATATATATTTATTTGTAGTCTATGTTAGTATTTATTATTAATATAATTACTAATATACATTAACACCGACATGGATTGTTCTTATATACATTTCTATTATTGACGATATAAAGTAAAAGCCGTAAAATTTTAAATACGTTTCATTACAAACATTGCACCAGTCTTTACGTAAATATACCTCATTATATTTACCCTTTTTGAACATGTTGATGGCAACTATAAAATTAATGGCACATGCATAATTACCTCTCACTAATGTGTTCTCCACACAGCTTGATCCCCTTGTCTGTCATATCAGTTCGCAACAGGATGAAGTCGTAAAGACAATCCTCCTGCCATTCCAAATCAAAATGGTGAAATGTCACAACTACTCTGGAATTCGGTGGACCGATAATCTCAGCGATATAATCGAGATCATTGAGGTAGTTGGATGGGTAATTCACTGATGTTAGATTACCTTTCATCTGACTCACCGTTTTGTTTAGTTCTTCAGGAATAACTGAAAGACAAAATTGCTGTTATATATATATATATATATATATATATATATTATTTAATTAATATATTTTTCAGGGAAATCAATTATAAAGTATCAGGAGACCGCAAGGTGGTTGTAATAGTAGTATTTTGACGAATTTTTATATATTTATCAATATGAATGTACATTTAGATCAACTGGTTTACAAATATATCGATATGTAGACGATCTGATCGGTGTTGTTGAAACGGATTCAAATAATATCAACATTGATTTCTATCCGAATAATCCGGAATTGTTGAATAATGAACCTTCTATTAGTGCTAAGGTTAACTTTCTGGATTTACATCTATGTATTGAATCTTCTACTAGAATTATTTATAATGTATATCATAAAAGTTTTATTTTAATTTTAATATAAACTAATTATTACCCTTTATTTCTTGTAATTCGGTTCAAATTTTTCGTAAAATCATTAAAAATCAATTGTTTCGAATTTATAGATTATCAGATAAAAAGTTTCATTAATTACATATAAAAAACCTTATTCAAGCTAGTAAATCATACTTTTACCCATTATATTTAGTATAGTAAAAAGTTTAGGGTAACTCAGCGTTGTTAAAGCATTTTATTGTGGCCAAATCACTATAGAATTATAATCAATCCCCATTCATTCATTCTTGCCCCATTCTTATTATTTACTTACTGCTACTTATGGTTATAGTTTATATTATTATGCATATCGATACACTTGCATCATCTAACAACGCATTTTGCCAGGAGATGGTTTCAGAGTGTCTGCAGTATGCCTAGTCTAAATTCTATAATCGATTAATACATTCGATCGTCTATTCGATTCATTACTTATTAATTATTTAAATTATTTAATATGGTTAACAATGCTTATTATTTTTATTTATATATATTAATAAGTACTTGTTGTATTTTGAATGAAGTTTATTTGGTCGTTATCCCTTCTTATACTTTAGAATATTATTACTTTTTAAATTTTTACTAATGGGAATATGGACATTATACTACTTTAGGATTGGCAGGCACCTTCTTTGCATATCCGTTGGGTTGGTTTAGGTGATTCAACATCTATACGTGTAAGTCAATACTTTTTCTAATTACTTTTGTTCTTTCTCTAATTATTTTTCTTTATACGTTTTCCAATTTCCTCAATCTATTTCAATTTATACCACATTGGGGCGTCTAATGACCTTTTGTTCACAGTAACAGGCCATTAAATGAAATGCGCTAATATGAAGCTGATGTATAGTAGTCGCCCCCTGATCATTTTACTGTTACATTACTTTCATTCTATTGATCGCCATTCCTTTTTTCTTTAGAATATTTGTTTTAAATTATAAGGATATTTTCCTGGTATTTTCTTGTTTATGACAGATATTCTCTTGAGTTTAATCTGGTTAGTAATAAAATTTATTTGCTTGTTATGGATGCTTCACTATTTCTCTTCAATTATTCTATTTTAATTCATTTTTATTAATTATTATATATATACCGGGTGTTCAGAATTAAAACACCCCTACTCTGAGCTCTCTATACATCGAACTACTCAGTGTAAAGACTCAAAAATTGTTGAACCTACTATTCAAGACATGGAAAAAGGGATTACGTGAAAAAAAAATAGTTCCAGAAATACCGATAGGTGGCGCTGTACAACAGAAAATATGCTGAAAAGATACAAAATAATCACAAAAAAACAAACACATGCGATATGGAATTTTTCCTTTTTAATTTCATTTGCTGATATGAAAAAAAAGAAGATAAAAAAGTGACGAAACTTAAACTGTCATTGTAACTTCAATTTTGCACTGTAAGCACAAAAATTTGCATAAACCCTTGGTCTGCAGCTACTATGTTCTGGGCATAAAAGGGGATAAAACTGGGAAATTTTCATTCTTATCAGTGATGACTGTCACACTGCCAGAACGCGCTTTGCTTGTGAAGCTGTTTTATGAAAACAAAGGACATGCTGCAGCTGCACTTCGAGAGTTTCGTCGACTTAAGAATTTGCGCAAAGGACCATTACTTCCACAAGCTGTCAGGAGAATGAATGATCGCACGATTCGAGAAAACTGCGCATCTTGGAGTTCAGCCGGGTCGAGGACGCAAATCGACTCGTTCAGATGTCATTGACGATATTGCCACCGCTATTGTTGAACAATCAATGGATAACGTTATAGACTGTAGTGGTGCACGTGGAGTGTCACGACATTTGGGTGTTCCCTACAGCACAGTGCGGAACGTACTGAGAAACATAGTGCATTTTTTCCCGTACAAAATTAGTCACAATCACCACTTGCTGACCATCGACAGGGAGAAGCGACTGGCCTTTGTATTGACATTTCTGGACATAGAGTTGAAGTGGATGCATTATGGCCATGGCAGATTCTATGGAGCGATGAAGCGCATTTCCATCTAAGTGGAACAGTCAACACCCATAACTGTCGCATTTGGGACACGGAAAACCCTCGTACCTTTCAAGAGATTCCACTTCACTCACCGAAAGTTACAGTCTGGTGTGGATTCACAGCCACTTTCATTTTTGCATCTTTCTTTTTCGAAGAGGCTACACCCAATAACCCTGTGACATGCACCGTGAACGCCAGGAGGTACAAAAACATGCTCGAAAATTTTGTTGTACCCCAACTGCAACAGCATTAATGTCTTGATTCAATTACCTTTATGCAAGATGGAGCGCCTCCACACATTGGACTCTGTGTACAGCAGTTTCTTCGGCAACATTTTAATTGTGGTAGAGTCATTAGCCGTGCGTTTCCGACAACCTGGCCATCTCGTTCTCCAGATCTTAATCCCTGTGATTTTTGGCTGTGGGGATACTTAAAAAGTCTTGTTTATCGAGGACGTCTGGTAACCTTGGCAGATTTGAAAGACAGTATCACTCTGCATGTGAGAAGCATCTCAATCGACCAATTACGATCCGCAGTTGAACAAGCTGTCCACAGACTGCAGATTTTACATCTTGAAGATGGGAACCATATTGAGCAGCATTCCCTGCATCGATAAGGTCCTTGTGATATGAATGTTTGGTACGTTCGAATAAAATGTGTTACAAATGTGTATTTTCTGTCTTTCCAGCATATTTTCTGTTCTATAGCGCCACCTATCGGTGTTTCTGGAACTAATTTTTTTTCGCGTAATTCCTTTCCCCATGTCTTGAATAGCAGGTTCAATAATTTTGGAGCCTTTACACTGAGTAGTTCGATGTATAGAGAGCTCACAGTAGGTGTGTTTTTATTTTCTGACCACCCGGTATATACTCGTATATATATATATATACAGGGTGAGTCAGAACTCTTGGGCCAAACTTTAAGGGGGTGATAAATCACATCTAAACAAGCAATTTTTGTCATACAAAGCAGGGTTGTAACGCAAGAAGTGAACTTCTAGACGTCGCTGACATTGAACGCAGTGACGACTGCATCAGAACTAACCAGGGTTTCAGCTGATCGCTTGATCTCGCCTGTCTCGACTTTTTCTTATCGGACCATATGAAAAGTCTCATCTGCGATAGCCCCATCGACTCCGACGAGGACCTTGTTGCTAGGATTGCTGTTGCTGCCGCCGTTGTCCAAAATATGGCAGGTGTTTTTGCTAACGTGTTTGCATTACTGCTGGTGGTCGCACTTTTAAGCATTTTCTGTAAATTTGTCCATGCATTCTGCAATTTCTGTCAGTAAAACGTACTTCGTGCCTACTCTGTCATTTTTGTGTTTCCTCTTTTCACGAGAGAGTTATCATTTCCTCATTTCATACATTACCACCTAGCAGTTCACCTCTTGCGTTACGACCCTGTTTTGTATCACAAAAATAGCGAGCGGCTCACGTTAGCAAAAACACCCGCCATATCTTGGACAACGCCGGCAGCAACAGCAATCCTAGCAACAAGGTCCTCGTCGAAGTATATATATATATTTATATACATATATATATATATATATATATATATATATATATATATATATATATATATATATATATATATATATATATATATATATATATATATATATATATATATATATATATACAGGGTGTTCCACAAACATTGACCTCGTCTTTAATTCCTTAAATATTGATATTAGACATATATAATAAATTACAAAGTTGCGTAAAAAAAGGTACAGAATTTTATGAAATTGATTACAATTTTCAAGGGAATTAAATTTTAATGCAAAATTTAAATTTTTATACGGCCCTCGTACAAAAACATTTCCAATGAGTAAAATGCGCTCCATACAGTAATAAGGTGATGCACGCAATTTCAGCATTTTATCATAAAATGTATGAAATAAAAAATATGAAAAGACAAAATTGCTGACTTAAACCACTTTGATGCATCGACATGGGTTCTCAGAGGGGAAAAATTATATCGGCAGATCGCGTTTTAGGAGTCATACACAAATTACGAAAGAAAACAATGATTACACAAATAAATAATAATTTTGCTATTTATTTGTACAAAAGTACCTACACTGTGTAGAAATAATACCTTTACACAAAGATTACAAAGCTTGTTCAAAATGTTTTCCATCCATGCCAAAGATCCATTAAAGATAAGAGGCATATATTATTTGACTATGATGCATTTCTGCGTTGCGTCAATTGCACTCTTGCTGTAAACATTTACATTTCAATTTGTGATTAATCCCTCACTAACTTTGTTTAAACATATCTCTGGGACTTTTTAAGATAAAATGCTGAAATTTTGTACATCACTTTATTAGTGTATAGGGCACATTTTGCTCATTGGAAATGTTTTCGTACGGGGGGCCGCATAAAAATTTAAATTTTGTATTTCTTTAAATTTAATCTCTGAAAATTTTAATCGATTTCATAAAATTCTGTACCTTTAGTCGAGGTCAATGTTATATATATATATATATAATAGTTAATAAGTATACTTATTACTTACCCTAAATATTTAGAAGTAAAATTTATAGCAAAGTAGAGGTCTTTTCAGACCGTTACTTTTGACTTATTCAGTACAGTCTGACAGCAACAAAATACAAGCCCGGTTTCGCCTGAAGTCTTTCGAGTCTAAGCCAAGATCAAAGCCTAAACCATAATTTTTTTCTAAAACATAAATGTATAAACGCCCCGAAGTATTATAAACAATAAGTTTGTGTGAGTATAAGTGTTATATTTATGCTCAAAACTACGTTAAATACTTTTTATCAACATTTTTGTTTACATATATAAAAGTAGAAAAAACAAAAATAAAAAACATGAATTCTGTTCAATTTTATTACATTTTTTTTCAAACAGTGATCATATCTAGTACGGTACAAATATTTAAATCTGAGTCATCAAATTTCTGTCTTCTAAAATAAGTTAGGACAAGTTTAAGTTAATGAAAAAGATAGAACGAGACCGTGAACACATATAATCCAACGTATTGTTCATATTTATTGAGTAGAATTAGATTTGAACTCTGTCTTTTATTGCTTACTTCCCAGATCTTATGTTCACCTGCAAAAATCAGAGCTCGTGTTTGAGTTGCTTTGAATTCCCGTTGCTTCAAGTTAGTTTGGTATGGTGTATTGTATCCTAGATGATATATTGTAATTATTTTTGTTCAACACATCAACCAGAACTATAAGAGACATCGGGTATCACAGCGTAATTTGTAAACTTGGAAGAGCCTAATATGTAAACTTGGGAGAGCCAATTAATTCCCGCAGTACCTTCTATGCCGTATAGAATTATCCAAAACCATTACGTACCCTGAGTAGTTAGGGTTTTAATGGCGCAAGCTTATGTAAATGAACTTAAATCACTTTGAGAAATCAAATCCCTTTGCGATTCCACTTAGGAAGGATTAGCTCTCGGTTCTCCAGTACATCATGACTGGGTGTTTCACTTATATGTAATTCCTCATCAATGACAATTATGAATATTTAAATGCAATTATATTTTCTAAATAATAAAAAAAGGTTACATGACTTGATTTTTCAATTAAAATAATTTTTAAAGAATTTGTCTTTTACTTTTCAATTACGGTGGTGTTCCATTTTGAAATATCGCTCACGACGAACCATAGTTCCCAAGGAAAAAAAGAAATAAAGCAGCTCCAGTTATCGGAAATGACACTTACCAACGGATGGTTTCCTGCAGATGAATCTTCCAGGATGATTGCAATTCTTTGCAATCCACCGCAAAGCATTGGAATTCCGCAGTTGCTTCCATTGAATGGCGAGGCATGACGGAGTCAGAGATTCATCCAGTTTTGTAATACGCATATCTAAATAAAAACAGAAAAATGTACATTGTGTTAGCACTATGAGTTCAGGAATAACGGTAAGGTTGATAAAAAAAAATGTATCGAATGTATAAATTGAATGTATAAATTGTATCATCAATCAACGGTAATGTATAGAGCATGTCTGTGTATTATGAAATAATCGAGTAATATAAAAAATAATATGCAGAAGAAAATAATATGCAAAATAATATGCAGTCAGAAAGTTGAATATCAATAGAAAATAAAACACCAGGTATCTCATAGATTCCACCGGGTTTCAACGGGTGTGCCTCGAGATTCGTTAGGCGAACTGCGGAACTTCCGATTCATTGTGATAATGCTGGTAAAAATAATTAAAATAATTTCACTCAATATAATTTTTAAAAAGGAACAAGAGAAAAATAGTCATGAACATAAACATATTTATGTAACAGATGATTTATGGGTTACAATAAAATATTTGAGTTATTAATGGGAAATTTGAGCTTGTCGTTTTTAAAATCAAAGTTCAATTCCTAGTGAAATTGAAGACAAACACTAACGCATTTCCTGTTCAACTAAGAGAAGTCTCTAACGTTTGTTGCTTTTTATGCTCGTTTGGGCCGAAAAGCCCAGCCAGGTGGTTGAAAAATGTAACAGAACAGCAACTGCTTCCACTGCTATTTCTGAATACTCTTTCTTCGCCAACATTCAAAACTTAAGAATTGGTTGTTATCTAGCTAAGAAAAACTTTACCCTCTGACAACCATCGGATATCAGGAGGAAGAACTAAAGTGACATGACGAGACCCCGCTTTATGGCACATTTGTTTTAAGAGCCCTTGACTTAATGATATCAGCTATCATAACGAATGAGTCTAGAAAGCTTTTAAGCTCTGCTGAAATAGTCAGTGCTTTATACATCATGATTCTCTGATGGCAGAGATTTATGATGTATAAAGCACTGAGTTGAACCTACACTCGGTAAATCTTGTTTCAGTTTTAAACGAAGAATGTTAGTCTTAAAACAAATATCCAGTCATTACAGCTACAGAAATTTTTTTAAAGACAGTCCCTTAAATTGAAAGATCTTAGATATGTAATTATACATATTTGATCCGGCATAAATTGAAGGTAATTCAGTACATGAAAAAAATTGCTCAATAATTGAATTCTGATCAGCAAATATGATGTAATTCAGTAATAGACATGTCTTACTTATATCAGTTGACTCATCGATATGTAGTGAAAAGTCTCGACAGTCACTTTGAAGAGACCACTTCCACTATAAGAGCTTGCAATTTTGTCTCAGTAACTCAACGGTAGAGCGTCCGCTGGTCAGTTCGGAGATCCAGGGTTCGATTCCCGGTTGGGGCAGCAATGCTCTTTACAATGGCGCCTGAACAAATTAACCCTGTAGGTGAATGCAAAAATATAGGAGGTTTGAAAGGGACCCTAGTACGACTAGTATGCATTCAATGGACTATGGAAGATTAAAGCTCCGATTCCAAATTAAGATAATAACGATCATGCAGGATACTGACCTGGATAAAAATAGTAGCAGCAGGAGAGGCTAACCTGAGATAAAAATAGCAGGAGCTGCTCAGTTAGATTGTCAGTTGACCGCCAATCTAACATTAGAGGGTAGAGAATGCAGAGTCCACTTCGACGTTAAGAGCATCTAATTTCGTTCCAGTAGCTCAACGGTGGAGCCTCGGCTGACTAGTTCGGAGATCCAGGGTTCAATTCTCGGTTGGGAAAGCAAGGTTCATGTACGTGGTTCTGGATATATGAAGACATGTCATTAATACGCCGGGAAATAGTATCTTTTGACAATTGAATACAGGATATTTCTTTTCTAGTGCCGTAACCTAAAATTGATTTCGCCATTACCTGGCGGGCTCAACGATAGTGTGCGGTTTGTATTTTTTGCTACTATTTTGGCAGCTTTATAATTGACCACTTGTGCTTTTTCAGAAATAATTATCCTCCGTGCCATATCTTTTGCTTGCTTTGCTACCGATGACAAAAATCGGATAAAATAGTTCTTATCTTTTCCAGATGAGAGATTACGTTTAGTATTCAAATGTCTTTTCAATTTACTACGGACTATACATTCAATGCTTTGTGTTTCTCCACTGGTAGCATATTCTGGAACAGGACGGTTTTCAGATCCATCAAACGTAAATCCAATGTTTGGATAGCTATCTTGGTACTTACGGACTGCTCCAGTAGATTCTTCGTCCCTCTGAACTACATTTACAAAACTTACACTACACTTGGAATTGGTTCGTTCTCACTTTTGTTACTGTTACATTTTGTCAGTGATTCATTTTTCTCTTCATAATCAAAAACTTATCCATACAGAAGTTACATTAAACAAATTTGATTTGGGTAGCACATGAGCTTTCCCTACAAACACAAGCTCATATTCTCTTTCTTTTTTTCATAATTTATTAAATTGGGTTTAATTGCGCAAAGCAACATGGATAATTATTTTGAATTACACTAAATTCGTAGTTTTGATTCAATTTTTGTTTTTATTTTAGGGACTGGACGTAATTTCTAAAACATCGCTGCAAAATGCAAAGAACTAAAATATCTCGATAACAGGTAGTACTATCCTCTAAAAAGCACAATTAATTTTATTTATTAAGCGCAATTTTATCAGTTTCATGATATTTTTATGGATTTACAAACCTTTTTATCAATTTGGTGACATTTTAAAAATTCACTAAATATGTTACTAAGTAGGACAGATGGACTGACAGACAAATCCTACTGAAATATCATTTCAGTACTCTCATCTAAAAAACAAATTAAATTTCATTGATTTGCGTCGTTTTTATCAATTTGGGGACATTTCTGTCAATTTGCCAACGTTTTAGAAAAGTTGCCAAGTTAGCGATATCTCGGCATATTCGTAGCTCTGAATTTGCAGATCTGAAGAATAAAACATTCTGATACCGTTTGTATATACTTAATGAAAACTCTAAAATTGTATTAGAAAATATACCCGTTGTACTCTTTTCCTGTTTCAATAATCGGCTAAATGTTTTTATTGGCTAAACACAGTATATGAGTTTATAGGCTAAACACAATATATAAGATTGAAACCACTTTGCCAAAATAAATGAAAGTGATGCACGCAGTCTGCAATTAATATAATTAAAAGGAAAATCAAACCGATCATTTATACGATATATTTTTATATCCATTTATTTATTAATCAATTCGAAAAAATAATAATAAAAATTAACAAACACATTTAATTTAATTACGTTGCTGAGCAACATGATATAAGATAGAATCTTCCTCATAAAATACTAATAATTAAATAGTCATTTTGATTTCTATTACTTTTCATTGCTAAGTAAAAGCTTGTGAAAAATAAACCATGCAGATAAATTTTTCATTTAAATTCATGTTTCAAACAATTCATGCTTTCAGGAAGTGACTAAATAGTGCAAAAATCTTCCACCAAACTCAGAGATAAAGTTTTAATCCACTTTCAAGTTTTAAACAAACGATTTTCAACCTTTTCGTTTGGATGAACCAGGGTGTTAGAAATCAGAACTCCTTGGAAAAAGTTTCTTTTTTCATTAATACTCGTATACCGACAACCCCTGGTCGTAGAAACTCAAAACTTGGATTAAGTTTAAGTGGGACTATGTTAATGCTATCTACAATATTTCATTAAATTCGGTTCAGCCATTCTCCCGTGATGATGAGATAAACGAAAATTTCGTTTGCACTAATATCTCGAGAATCACTAGTCATAGAAATTCAACACATGGACTAAATTTTAAGTGAAGCTATTTCAAGGCTACCCACAAAATTTCATCAAATTCGGTTCAGCTGTTTTCTCGTGATGATGGAACAAACAGACAGACATATTTTCAATTTTATGTATATAAATTACTCACATTTGCTTCCAATATTGGACTGGTAAAAGATAGCAAGGGGTGACTTGGCGTATCAACATTATAATGATCTAAACTATACCACGAGGGTAGTTACTGAGTTGATTCATGGTAATATAATTTGTGTTCTTGAGTGGCCGCATAAGTGTTCGAATCTAAATCTAATTGAAAACACGTGGTGTTTTCTTGTCTGTAAAACATATGTGTCAGAGTACTTTTTAAACTTTACGAATGAACATTGGTTGCACACCAAAAGAGAAGAACAATGTTAGATGACACTATTACCAAAATATAACTTACTCAATACCAAATCGTATTAAAGCTAAAGGAGGCGACATTACGTACTAAAGAGGCAATTTTGTTTATTTTTTGAAGTCATAGATTGGCATTTCAATTTCCCATTAAGTTCCTCCCAATATTTGGCTTATATATAAATTGCTTTTTAGGATGTATATGTTGGATTTGTTAGTTACTATAGTTAGTACATTCGCAATTATAATTTTTTTTTTTAAATTGTGGTATTACCAAGTTCAATTCCAATGTTTCAGTCTTTAGTACTCATTGCGAGGATTTTAAGGTCACTATCATGGAATTAGAATGGAGGAGATAAAACTCCTCTGGATGAAACGCTTGAAAATGCCATAATGCTTTGAGAATTATATCTAGGTGTCGCTAGTGTTTGTAAAGTAGCTAGTGTTGTCAGTTGACACTATAGAAAGGCGTAGTATTTAGTATATGTATTTTTAATAATTTTTAAATTAAGGATTCCTTAATTATGAGTATAATTAAGCAGTATTTTTTCATAGTTGTAGGTTAGAGTACAGAATATGTGGAGATAAAAATGAATTGGAAAGTAAAATAATTTTGAATACGTAGGAATATTCTTTATTGCTTCAGTTGTTCTTTGCGTTGTACTAATAATTAATTTTTACAAAATTGACAGTTTAAATAAATATTTTAGATCTTTCGCCATAGAAATGCATACAATACAGGACTACTTATATGATCCCAGCGCCACCTGAATTATTGCCTCAAACGATATTGGAATTTTCTTAATATTGTCACACAGGAAAATTAGGGTGGCACGCACCCATAAAAGTTAAACCCAGGTTCCATTTCGACGTTCTCTCGTCCAGGAATAAATCCCTGGATGACCTGCAGTGCAATAAATACAAAGATGCAATAAACCCTTACCTTGTAAGGCGCCATCTCCTGAAAACACAGATGGACAATTTCAAGAGATAAAGATGTTAAATAACCACACAGGTTTAAATATAAATCACTTTCTTTATTCAATTTTGTATTAAGACGTTAAGAGTAATTAATATGATATACTGAATCAATCTCAGCAAGCACAACGTTAAGTATCTGTGACAGCGACACTGGACTCAGGAACCCTCAATATATATTTTGCAGCCACGGAAATAATTCAATAATAATAAGTTGATCAACGATATAAATAAAGTGGCACAGCAACATTCAAGTATATAATAGACAACATGATTTAAGAGGTATGGTCTCAAAGCAATAGGAGAAAACTCGCACTCAGAGAGACTTAGGACTGATAATTAAACAAGTTGATATAATTTTAGGAACGGAAGTCAGAGTTTACGTAATTTAAGAGAACATTCTTTATATTTATGCTTCCGTAAGTCAGGCGTAGATGCAGAGGGCAGTCAAACCTTACCTCCCCAGTCGGAGTTGCAGAAGGTTCGGAATCGGACATCTGCCTCATATCGCAGGGAATTTGGCTTCATAGTTGCATTCCGTACCATTCCAACTCGACTCGGCACATAGACCTCGGCCCCATCGTACCTTCCTCGTCGCAGCTCTCTCAGCTAGACGTCGGGCTCTCCATCGATGTTCTTTGGCGATGTAGGCGTCTTCGGCTTTTCTCCCCATGCCCACAAGAGGCCAGAAGTCGACTTGGGGCCGACTCCCGCACTCCGTGGTGGGCAACATTGAAAAATGGTCCAGGCCGACCTGAGAGCGTCGACACTAGACAGGAAGAAAAAGCCACGAATACTCTTTGCAACAGCTTTTATGTATTCAGACGGATTCAGGCCCCAGACTCACTCGGACCTGGCCGAGAGCTTATTTACAGCATTTGACCAATAGAAAACTTCACAGCCTCGCCAGCCCAGAGCGGGGTCTCAAAAATGAATATGCTGACACATCAGACCCTCGCCACAAGGTCTCAAATTCATCCAGAAGTTTCTCTCCAAATCTATTGTGCAGAAAAGTGCATGTCTTGCACTAATATTACCAGGCCTCGAGCAGAACCAAACATCTGCTCTGCCCGGGACAGAACCTTGAACATTAACGGCCAAATAATAACGAAACTTCTCTCTGAATGCGGTTTTCACAGATTAATAAAATGGCTAAAAGCTTTCCTTTCAGTGTAGAATATTTTGTATAATACATATTTAATGGACAAGAGGGATAATAAAACAGGGTTTAAGTGATGTAAAAATATAGAATCTTGATAATTAATATATAATTTGTGATTTTTACAAGGGTTTGGCGAGATTATGAAATCTCGTCACAACAATATGAAGATTTAACTCCTTACTTTTACCTCCATGGGCACTATATCCATGCTCGTCACGGATACAGTTAAGGCTTAAAAGTGATTAGAAAGTAAATGGCAATAGATTGCAATTATCTATATTATAAGTAAGCTCAGGAAAAATACCATATATTAGAAGTACATTATTATAGTAGAGAAATAATTCAATATTTTTAATAAGTTTCATTTGCAGCCGATCTTGAAATAGCAAATTTATATTTAAACTGAACGTGAATGTTAGCAGATTATAAAACCTTACAATTGCGGACACGGCGTTTGGAGAGGAAAGGATAATAAGTTATTTTCAAATTTGATATTTTATTTATGCAAACCTAAAATGAACAATTTTAAGATAGATACCGTGTTCTCAATTACCAATATATTTTATGTATCTTTGTAACAGGTCATGTGTTGTTATTGAAAAAAATATTACGTGATTTATTTATTCATTTTCTCATTGACGACAATAAAAAGTTATGAATGTCAATATCAGTATCGTAATAACTCTATTTGGCTCATAGTGTGAAGTAATTTTAACTGAGCATATCCTTTCTTTTATATTGATATTAGGGATCTACACATTAATGTTAGAGGTTCATATATTGATGTTAGGAACATATACATTGATGTTAGGGACCGTGGTACTTACATATTGCTACGGCGCCTGGTGCCTGGACTAATAGCATTAATTTTCTGCAGTATTGTCCAAAATCAATTATTGCCCATAGTCTTGCCTAGACTCAACTCCCGACCCCTGGAAATCAAAATCTATTACGGGTCCCTAATAAAATAAAGTACTTCCAAATTTAAAGCTGATAATTTTTCATATAATCAGTTAATTTTATTATAGTTTGGCATTTGTGGAATAAAAAATAATATTTTACAACTGAAGGAATTTGAGATTAAAATAATTGGCGTATGCATGTGATTCAAAATTAAATGCAGGCACGATTCTCCAAAATTCGAGCATTCAGAAACAGCCTACGACTTAACATATAGTGTTGACATGGTACCAGAACTATTTTGATCTATAAAATCTTCAAAATGTATTGGATATCCCAGTCAAAAACTGAAGTGAAGTAATGTTAAAAATCTGGAAGTGCCTTAATCAAGTTAAAGGGCATATAATTGTAGTAAAGACTACTATTAGTCAAATGGACATTGATTCAGGTTATTAGGTTGAATCAATGTCCATTGAGTACTAATCCAATGGACATTGGCTTGACTTAAATACACGAGAACAATTGGCACACGTGGATGTTTTTAAGGTATTTTCTTTATAGTAAAATTATCGTAACACTAAAACTTATTGTATATATAAATATATATATACAATTAAAAAGCCAGTGTAGCGAACGCTCATGAGACAGTATTAAATGCATTGAGTTGGAGACGTCTGTAGCTCAACGTTATCATAATGGCCTACCACGCTTTGGCCCAAGATTAAACCCCGACAAGTCCAAGTTGGAGGAATCATATTATCACTACATTGGTGATCTAGGACATGACAGATTGGGACATGACCGACGCGAGGACATGATCTAGGACATGACCGACGCGAGGACATGATCTAGGACATGACCGACGCGAGGACATGATCTAGGACATCACCGACGAAGCATCCTTCACTAAATTATTTCCTGTATTCAGTTTTCTGGATATTATATATGCCTTTCATAAATGTACTTTCTGTACTCCCCATGAGATGGAGCCACCACACGTACTTGAACCTCCGAGATTCTCTGATGTCGGTCGACTCACCTTACGTCATCGGGCTTTTGATTCCCCACGATGCCTCTTGTAGCAGTTTCTTTACTTCAGCTTAGAGCTCGGCTCTTCATGTGCAACACAGTGACAATTTTATTCGATTTCAGCGAAACTCACTGGGAGAGAAAGTACTGTAGTGAACGCTCATAAGGCAGTATTCAATTCCTTGATCTGCAGACGTCTTTAGCTCAACGCTATGATACTGACCGACCACGCTTTGGCCTTAGTATCAAACCTCGACGCTGCCAAGTTGGTGAAATTGCATTTTCATTACATCCGAATAAAGAAATACTTTCTCAAATACGTGTATTGTCATACCAAACTAAATATCCATTTGTGATTTTTGCCAAGGACAAAGATGTGTTATTTTTTCATTGATTTTATTTCAGAAATTGCCATGCAATTCATACCTAATCTAATACTTTTTTATTTTCTAACAAAATAAAATCTAGAGGTGCTATTATTTTCCAAGTGGCTCGCACTATCATTTCTAAGATCGTTAGCCCAAATTCACGCATTTTCTTAAATATACCCAAACTTTTAATTTTAAATACTAGTGCTCACAAAGAAAATATTAAATTTCTTAGTTTAAACCTTCATAAAATATTTCTAATTATGACAAGGACACCTTCAGACAATTTTTCTTTCTCTTTTAACTTCAGTAAAAAACTCGCACATCGCTAATTGCATTGCAAATAGTAGCCTAAAGGCTAAAAAAGGCATTATTTTAAAATACATTAAGCTTCAGGGAACGTTTCCGTAAAGCAAGGATCATGTTTAACCTCTTTTAACCAAATGTTTAAAACTACATTTTATATTTTTATTTGTATTTTAAATTTTCACCCTTGTTAATTTTTACATTGTAGAAAAATGTGGAGATTATTTTTAGAGTTTGTTCTTGTTATGTTCATTCCTTAAATTTATTCCGTCTCAACACGATCGTATATAAAAACTTAGTAAGAAATGTTTTTTTACACTACTAGGGATTTCTGCCTCCCAGCTCGCTGCGCTTCGTCAACCACCGTAACTCGCTTCGCGCCTCCTTTGCCGCCTCCTACTCGCAGAGCTCGCTTCACGAGGTATTTCAAGCCAAACTAAAGTTTAAATCGGTAAACGGTTTATTTCATCGTGTTACGTTATTATTTTTCTATAAATGTACCAAATTTCATATTTTTGTATGCTATAATTTCTGCGGTATGAGACAGATAAAATCGATGGACGTGCAGATACGAAAAACCATTTTTCATTTCAGAAGTGCATAAAAAGTAACACATCTCGTAAACTATATCAAAAGAAAAAAATGGCTCTGTCCAGTAAAAATTCAACTATGCCTGCAAAAATTCGTGGTCTTGCTATTGTTAACGTATCCAGGACGCGAACTCGCAGCTCAATATTTTTGTCTTTGATTTTGACGTTAAATATTTCTTAAACTAGAATATATAGAGAGAACGGTTTATTTCAGCGTATTTTCCAAACGTTTCTCTACAAATGTACCAAATTTTATATTTTGGTTTGCTATAGTTTTTGCGCTACGAAGTAAAGGAATTCCAGGAATGAGAAATTTGTCAAACAGCTGCAGCTATTTCTTTTTTAATATAGAGGGGTACTATGAGACTGTGACTTTTATGATACTAAGCTAGCTGTAAAACAGTTGGCTCACGTTTCAAGGTCTATTAATCGCAACTTTTGACTTAAATTCAAAGTAAAAATAAGGCTATTTCAAACATAAATGTCTAAGGCAAACTACTCGGTAGCGAGAATAAAAGAAACTTAAATATAGTAGAAGGAAAGGTGGAACATGGACCCTGCAGGTATTATGGATCCTTTCGGTTCCTCGACCCACTCTATTGGTGAAGCGGTAAATCAACTCTAATCACTCCTCCTGAGTTAAGAGATCGCCATTGCAGTGCATTATTGAAGGAGCATTTGTGTTGTGAGCGTTAGTAGCTTCATCCTATTCTCGAACGTTTAGCTAGGTAAGTGATATAGTACAAGTTTTATGGGTATTTATGTTGCACAATGCGCAGATTTCGATGTTATACCTTGAACTACACTAGTTAGACGATAATATGTCGAAACCAGACTTCAACTTTTGGGTTAGGTTTAGAAGTAGTGATGTGATGGTGTTGCTGGTAATATGGATCAGCTGAAAAATAGCTGGAAATCAGCTGGAAAACAAGGAGGCTCAGCGGGGAAGATGTGACTCAACTCCACACCCCTCTGATCCCAGTGTGACTCAGATTTTACTGATGACTGTCATGGAGAACTATGGGCTATGTGTGTGATGTGTGAATTATGGGCACACAGTGAATGTGCTGGAACCAAGAAAGAAATTTATATTTGCGACTTTTGTAAATAATTTGTTTTTTCAACAATAAAGTTCATTTTTGACGAATAAACTGTGACTATTTCATAGGGTTCATAATACCCGCACTTAAAAAAAAACAGGTGATTTCACTTTTTTTGGTAATCGCTTTATGGAGGTTACTGTAAATATTTTAAAAATTATTCCTCGTGTTGTGGCCATAGCTGATTTGCATATGCAACCAACCATTCCCAAAAGGAGTGAAATTAGCTTAAAATGTAGGCGCAGTTTACAAAAAATGAAGTGAGGGTCCATATTACCACCTTTTCCTCTAGACATTTGTTTAAATAGCGTTGCGATTTATGATAGTAATAACCACTATTATCAAGAAATATTAACTGTTTTAAAGAAATACTCTTTCCGTTTCTCACACTACGGATAAAATATGATCTGGTCCGAACATGACTTTCCCTAGAGACTCAAATTTATATTCCATCAAATTAAGTTAAATTTTTAAAATTGATACATACATGATATTGCATCCAGTTTGCAGTTTTAATATGTCATCTCATTAGGCAACTTCATGCATTTTATAACAATTTTATATGTTTCTCCTCAAGATTCCAAAAATATTAAATATCAACACTTTGAACCATACTTAGTTTTTTATTTTAGATTTTAACGATTTTCCGTGCCATTTTGCTAAAAAGTCTAGTTCTGTTTTTTCGAATGTTAATACCAAAATATAATCAGTGCGTAATCCCTAATCTAGAGTAATCCCTAAGTGACACGCCTACCACATTTTAAAAAATTCTATTGTTTAGGTTTTAACTACAGTGAAATATATAGTCAGTTCCTTAAAATTAAAAGAAAACACCTTAAAACCTTAATATACAAACATATAAAATTAAAGAAACAACTTAATAAATGGCCCACCCTAGCATAATAAAGTCGATATATTATTAATTTTGTCGTTAAAATTTACGTATGAGACAAGAATTTAATTAATACATCATATTTTGTCTTACTTTTCTGATTTGGGTGATTTTAGAGAGTCATTTTGCAAGATTAAGCATGCTCTATTTTTTATAATCGTACTAAAATCTAATTAACATCAAGGTAACTCACAAGTGACTTATTTATCAAATTTTATAAAATTTCATTGATTAGTTTTCGAGTTAGAGTGAATACATTCATTGCACAGACTTACAGATAAGACACAGACACACACAAACGTCAAGTTAAATATGTTTTTAGTTTTCTAGTGTACCTGATGAGTGTATATAAGTCGAAAACTCGATTTTCGACACGATTCCAATACTTTCCAAATACATTATCATGTATTGTAGGGAAAGTATAGACATAAAATGGATACTAATTTTCTATTTTACTTTATTTGTAGTTTTAAAGCCTGTCTTGTTATTTGACGACTAAGTGCATTTGAAAACGTCATCAGGCCTCTAAAATTCTAAAAAAATCCTGAAGTATTTAGATACCTATTTATTAGCTTTTAGAGTATAGAGAACAGAGTTTTTGGTTTTATTAGTGCGGCTATCAAAATCTATGTATAAAACAAATATTTAATGAATGTATTTAGTATAGTATATCAAATCTGGTCGATTTTTGTGGACCACTTAAAAGAAATGCCACTAATATGTTTTTGAATCGTACTAAAATCTAGCCAGCACCAGGTTAATGCATAATCGGCTTACTTGCATAATTGCATGACATGTTTTTGGGTAGTTTTTGATCTGGAATAAATACATATATTGCACAAATACACGCTTAGACATCACGGGCCAACGGCCGTACCGTGCTGAAAACACCGGTTCTCGTTAGATCACCGAAGTCAAGCAGCATCGGGCGCGGTTAGTACTTGGTGGGTGACCACCTCGGAACACCGCGTGCTGTTGGCCATCTCGGGTGCGGTATCCCCGTGGTTTGCGCGCTAGATTTGCACGCTACCACAAATGCCGCCGTGTTCATGCGGAGTACGATCACGTTAAACATGTGGGTCCGTAAGTCCTTCCGAGAGGTTGGTGGTAGGGGAAGGAGGGTACGGTCCCTGTGGATGCCTCCCCCACTGGGTTCCGGTCTAAATTGGGTGGCACTTCCCGGCCGTCCATACAGTTACCTTACACCTTTCTGGTAGGTCGGAAGGTCTGGGTCTCAACAACAACAACAACGCTTAGACATCACGCTCAAAAATGTTCATTCATGATCCTTATATCTATAAAGTATGCAAAAACTTGAATTCCAATTTTTTGACCCCATTATAATACTTTCTCTATATACTACCATGTATTGTAGGCAGGATCACCCTTACAAAATGTGGGCCTCCATATAAGTAGTTATCACAAGCCTACTCCATATTTCATTTCTCTTCTTTGTAAATATTCCGTGTCCTATCCCCCCTTCCCCCCAGGGACCCACTCCAAGAGGTTGTGTACGAATATTAGCTCCTTATAGCTCTGGTTCTATTGACCAAAGGGGTAAACCAATCTGCGGATAGGCCTATATTGTGGCTCTTGAAGCAGGCGCTTCCAGGTTGATGAGATGAGCAGTGTGTTTGTGGCCTGTTACGAGACCAGTCGGCGACTGGAATCGAGTTTCGGCGGGAACCTTGTGCTTCTGGCCTTTCCTGGGTCTCGCTGGGTAGCCTTGTGTCCTCCCCTTGTAGTGGCGTAAACTAACAAAGGTCGACAATGGGATATGTCTTACTCTGTCCTACCCTTCCTAAATAAATGGAGAAGCCAAATCCTGGTGCCTAAGTCCCACGTCACTAGAGTTGTATCCGCCCCTATGGGTTGCGCTGTTATAAGGAAAGTGAATTTACAGAAAAATGTATGCCATTCATCAGTAAGATTGTTTTTCAGTATAAATTCTAGACACTAGTCTCAAAAACAAAATTTTGATTTTAAATGTGTGCTAATTTTATATATATGTTTACGACACACCTTATACGTGCATTATATTTCTTACCAAATCTTATACTATTATACAATGGAGTACTCTACAATATAAAAATAATCTATTTCCAAGCAATGCAAAATGTTATCAATCCTTTTCGAATATAAACTAAGGTAGATACATTTTAAATTAGATGAAGAATGATTTATGTAGATTATGTAGTTTTTAGAGTTGTATGGAAATTATCTTTGTATCTGCATAAAATGTATGTATACATGTACAGAGTTAGCACGAAATAAGTTTCCCACTTCAGAGGGCTCTAGAATGCGTTCTATTGGTCCAAATGAGATAAAATTTGAAATACAGATAATTTAAATGATGCGCTTGACATTTATTAGATCACAAATTTTAGTATCACCATTCACCTATAGATGGAGCTATAACACAAATGGTATTTATTTGCATATATTGAAAATGTTAAACATTATTTGCGCCACAGCGCATGCCTAGTAGCATTATTCTTTGGCTAAAAAGAAGGCGGATTCTGCACGAACATTAGTTACTTCTCAGCACATCATGCAAACGTTGCAAGAAAAAGCGCTACTAGTGTAATTGTTCGACCAAAACCAGCAGAACTCCGTTGCAGCTGTAAAAGAATTCCGTCGTATGGAGCAGATACTACGAAGAAGTCCAATGTCTCCATGTGCCCTACGTAAGATGATAAAGAAATTTCAAACAACTGGACAACTTGACATTCTTCCAGGTGGAGGCCGAAATCCAATCCAGTCTTTTTGCGTCGAAAATGTGGCTACCGCGGTCGTTAAATCCAGAAGTCATTCGCCGCATGGTAGTGTGAATGTGCCAGTTGTTTCCCGTGTATTGGATATGCCACATTCCACTGTACGAAAAATCTTTCGGCGGATTTAGAATTTTTATCCCTACAAAATCAAGCCTGTGCACCTATTGCAAGACGGAGACTCAGAGGTTCGTAAAACTTTTGCGCTTCAGTTCCTTGCTCGAATGGTGGTTGACGTCAGAAAGGCGTTTCATGGCGGTTGACGCCATGAAACATCCTGTGGACTGACAAAGCCCACTTTTACCTCAATGGACTAGTTACCATCCACAATTGTCGAATTTGGGCAGCGGAAAACCCTTACGCTATCCAGGAACACCTTTGCATCCTGAAAAAGTGACAGTATAGTGTGGTTTTACGGCTACCTTTAGCCTTAGACTGTATTTTTTTGAAGTGGTAACTGCAACTGGACTCAAAACCTGTTCCGTCACAGGACTACGGTACCGTGAAATGCTGAGGGATTTTGTAATCCCACAACTTCAACAGCGTGGATGCCTTCAGGACATCATTTTCATGCAGGATGGCGCACCTCCTCACATTGAGCGTAGTGTAAAGCAATTGCAAACACAGCATTTCACAGCTGAACAGGTGATCAACCGGCATTTGCCAACAACATGGCCTCGTCGTTCGCCGGATATCACCCCCTGCGACTTTTGGTTGTGGGGTTTCCTCAAGGACAATATCTACCGTAAACGGCCAGCATCTGTGCCAGATCTGAAGGACAACATTCGGCGCCATGTTCTTGATATTCCGGCAGACTCATTCCGGTCAGCTGTCGAAAATATAGTTCTGCGATTAGAGCACATTGTTGAACATGAAGGGGGACATATTGAGCAGTTTTAATGCTACTTTTTTAATATTATTTTACATTTATAAAGCTTATTAAATATTTTTATGTGTATTACAGCGTCACCTATCGGCGGATTTTTGTACTAAAATTTTTGATGTAATAAATGTCAAGAGCATCATTTGAATTATCTGTATTTTAAATTTTATCTCATTTGGGCCAATAGAACGCATTCTAGAGCCCTCTAAAGTGGGAAACTTATTTCTTGCTGCATAACCCTGTATATAAGATGATGTCTTTATATATTTTTAAGGATCTCTCACAAGCGATGCGTTCTGTTGGTAGGTCATTCTTGTCGATATCAATTGGACGCAGGTACAAAAATGTTCGTTAACATTATTTTAAACAATAGAATGATAGAATTTTTCCTAAATACCAAAAGAACATAATTTTTCTTAGTCAATCACCTATCGGCGAATTTTTGTACTAAAATTTTTGATTTAATAAATGTCAAGAGCATCATTTGAATTATCTGTATTTTAAATTTTATCTCATTTGGACCAATAGAACGCATTCTAGAGCCCTCTAAAGTGGGAAACTTATTTCTTGCTACATAACCCTGTATATAAGATGATGCCTTTATATATTTTTAAGGATCTCTCACAAACGATGCGTTCTGTTGGTAGGTCATTCTTGTCGATATCAATTGGACGCAGGTACAAAAATGTTTGGGAACATACTTTTTTAAACAATAGAATGATAGAATTTTTCCTAAATACCAAAGGAACATAATTTTTCATAGTCATCAGATCAACAGACAATTTTAAACCACACAACTACCGAATTCTTCTTAAACAGAACAACACATTTTTATTTAAATAACCGAACATTATATTTCTCAAACAATAGACACGGTATAATTCTTTCCAAACAGAGCAACATCCGTTTTTTTAACATCAAAACAATAGATCTTTATTTAAGAAACAGAATTACAGAATTTTTCTTAAACTGCAAAAGAAGTATAATTTGCTTATCATTTGGCAGTGCTGACACGCTTTCCTCTTAGTTTAAAACAGTTCTTCCTATCTCTAATATGGCTCGATGTGAAAGCATTTCTCTAATACTTTCAATCTTATACTGATGATGAAGGTTCAAACTGACACCATTTCTCTAATGCCTTCAACCTCATACTGACGATGAATGTTCGAATTGAAAGTATTTCTTTAATAAGGAAAACTTGAGCAACGAATATAGGCACAAATAATACAATAATGTAGCATGCAGTTGTTTTGAGTATATGCTAGATCCCTTTAGTCAGTTGAAAAGAACCAACAACTCCAAATCCAAAAGTGGAATGGGCCCAAACGGAACTAACAGAGATTTTATATACCGAAACTCTCCACGGCCCCGCCCACACGATTCACTCTAAGGTTTCGAGAACAACGAGGTGTGGGCGAATCTAAGACCTGGATTAAGAGATAGCCAATAAGAAAGCAGCATGAAGAACATTCCATCCAATTTTAAAAGAAAAGAAATGCACAAGATTGGCTTAGGTCGAAACAAGGGGATCTAGCGTATCCTCGAAACATCTGTATGCTAACTTATCATGTTACTACTTTCATTATATACACATAATGTATAAGGAAAGTATTGTGACTGGGTCGAAAATTCGAATTCGAGTTTTCGACGGGAGAGCACGTTTCAAGAATCCCTGAACACGAATCAGACGTTATTGTGATGATGTCTGTGTGTGTTCGTGTGTGTGTCAGTATGTCCGTGGAGACAATATCACACGAACGAATCAAACGATCCGAGCAAAATTTGATACAAAAATCACAATCTATGAATACTGGAAGCCAATTGTTTTTACAAGTAATCGAATGTTCAGAACCCTCCTAAATTTGGAAATACAAAAAATCATCAAAAAACTAAAAGATTCAATAAAGGTATTTAAATAATCATTTCTTATGTAATTTTTCATTAGAAAACGATTGACATAAACTTTAGAACACTAGGACGAACCGTTCTCGAGATATTGTGCATTTTTCAAATAAATTTATAAAAAAATCACATAAAATTAAAAAAAAGTATTAACTATTGTGAAATCTGTTCACTTTTCATATGTAATGTTATGCGATAAATTTATTATCATCATTCTCGTAGATCTAGATAGTTCCATTCTCGAGAGAAGACACTTGGGTAATATATTTGTAATTTGACACCATTAGTCGTTTATCTACCTAACTTATTTCTCCATAAACAATGTTTGGCGAAATTTTGGCGGCGAATTTGGCGGAATATCGCCAACTTGGCAAGTCTTTTAAATGTTGTCAAATTGACGAAAATATCGCCAACTTGGGAAGTCTTTTAAATGTTGCCAAATTGACGAAAATATCGCCAAATTGATAAAAATATTCCCAAATTGATAAAAATGACACTAAATCAATGAAAATGAAGACTAATTGATGAAAATTCAATATCTTGGAAATAATAGAAAAATCTATTATAAGAGAAGATACTTTTGTTGTTGTTGTTGAGACCCAGACCGTCCGACCTACCAGAAAGGTGTAAGGTAACTGTATGGACGGCCGGGAAGTGCCACCCAATTTAGACCGGAACCCAGTGGGGGAGGCATCCACAGGGATCGTACCCTCCTTCCCCTACCACCAACCTCTCGGAAGGACTTACGGACCCACATGTTTAACGTGATCGTACTCCGCATGAACACGGCGGCATTTGTGGCAGCGTGCAAATCTAGCGCGCAAACCACGGGGATACCGCACCCGAGATGGCCAACAGCACGCGGTGTTCCGAGGTGGTCACCCACAAAGTACTAACCGCGCCCGATGCTACTTGACTTCGGTGATCTAACGAGAACCGGTGTTTTCAGCACGGTACGGCCGTTGGCCTGAAGATACTTTTGTGTAATAATTTTGCATTTGGACGCCATTAGTCGTTTATCTGTCATAAGAATAACCTGTTTCTCCGACCATAGTGCTTGACGAAATTTTGGCGACGAATTTGGCGGAATATTGCCAACTTGGCGAGTTTTTTTAATGTCACCAAACTGATGAAAATGTCGTCAAATTGATAAAAATGTCGCCAAATTAACAAGAATGAAGCTGAATCGACGAAATTGACAACTAATTCATTAAAATTCAATATTTTGTAAAGAATATAAGACTCTACAATAAAAATCACCCATTTCTCCGTCTGTAACGCTTGGCAAAATACTGACGACGAATTTTGGCGTCATATAGCCAACTTAGCGACTTGTTTAAGTTTTGCCAAATTAATAAAACTGTTGCAAATTGATATTTAAATATATGGACTATATTGCTTATTGAGGATGCGATCAATATTGATAATTGTTAATTTAGAGTCGCGTAAAATATAAGATAATTGGGTGCGAAATTGTTTTAGATTTTGTCATCCGGAAAAGCTCCAACTGTACAATTTAACTTTACAAACACTGTGCAGTGGATCTTTTCATCACTTTTTCACCGTTAAAGTAGTAAATTCATTACATTATATGAGGAAAGTCATGTGCTGCCCACATCAGATTTTTTGTGCTTATATACGTTGATCAAGTTTTTCTTATCCTTCGCATAGCGTGTATTACTTTCCTTATATACATATTGTAATGTATAAGGAACATCGGGAATATCTGGACACGAATCAAATGTTTTTGAGGTGATGTCTGTGTCTGGCAGAGAGTCTTTGGAGACGATATCTCACGAAAGAATGAAGCGATTCTAATAAAATTTAGTATAAAAATTACAATCAGTAAACACTGGAAGCCTTTTGTTTTTAAAAGCAATTAAATGTTCAGAACTACCCTAAATTTTGAAATGAAATTTTGAAAAATCATCAAAAATTCAAAACCGTCAATAAAGTTATATAAATAGTCATTTCTCATGTAATTTTTCATTAGAAAACGATTTACATATACTTTAGAACGCTAGCATGAACCGTTCTCGAGATATTGCACATTTTTCAAATAAATTTATCAAAAAATCGCGTAAAATTGAAAAAAAAAATATTAACTATTGTGAAACCTGTTCACTTTTCATATGTAATATTATGCGATAAATTTATTATCATCATTCTCGTAGATCTAGCTCATTCCATTCATGAGAGAAGGTACTTTAGATAATAGTTTCATATTTGGAAGCCATTAGTATTTTATCTACTATAAGAATAACCTGTTTCTACGTCCATAACGCTTGGCGACGTTTTAGCTACGAATTTATCGAAATATCGTCGACTTGGCTGTTTTTTTTTCAAAGGTTGCCAAATTGATGAAAATATCGCCAAATTGTTAAAAATGTCACCAAATTGATAAAAATGATGCTAAATCAATGAAAATGACGATTAATTAATGAAAATTCAATATCTTCGAAATAATATAAGAGTCTACTATAAGATAAGATACATAGGGAAATAGTTTTGTATTTTGATGTCATTAGTCTTATATCTACTATAAGGATAACCTATTTCTCTGTACATAATTCTTGGCTAAATTTTGGCATTAAATTTAACGGAATATCGCCTACTTGGCGAGTTTTTTTTATTATTTTGTCAATATGACGAAAATGTTACCAAATTAATAGAAATGTCATCAAATTGATAAAAATGACGCTAAATAAATGAAAATAATGACTAATTGCTACCGACCTACCAGAAAGGTGTAAGGTAACTGTATGGACGGCCGGGAAGTGCCACCCAATTTAGACCGGAACCCAGTGGGGGAGGCATCCACAGGGACCGTACCCTCCTTCCCCTACCACCAACCACACGGAAGGCTTCCGTAATGTGTGGCGAAACATTTGGGGGGATGTTGCAAACTTGGCGAATTCTTAAGTATTGTGAGATTGACAAAAATATCGCCAAATTGATAAAAATGTCACCAAATTAAAAAAAGTAACGCTAAATATGAGGCAATGCTTTGCAAATTTTTGATTCCGCTATATGACGGGCATACATTCTAGTATGTAAGGAATGCGATTCTATCCGTTTGTTTGTAACACTTAACGATACATAGGGTTGTTGTTGAAACCCAGACCGTCCGACCTACCAGAAAGGTGTAAGGTAACTGTTTGGACGGTCGGGGAGTGCCACCCAATTTAGACCGGAACCCAGTGGGGGAGGCATCCACAGGGACCGTACCCTCCTTCCCCTACCACCAACCTCTCGAAAGGACTTTCGGACCCACATGTTTAACGTGATCGTACTCCGCATGAACACGGCGGCAGTTTTGGCAGCGGCTGGAATCGAACCCGGGCCTACCGAGTGCAACTCCAGCGCGCTAACCAATGGGCTACCGCGCCCCACGATACATAGGGTGAACTTGTCGAATAATCCAGCAAAATATGGCCAACTTGGCGATGTTTAGCCCCAGATTCACAAAAATATCGTCAAACTTGCAAAAATGACTCTAAGTTAATGAAAATGACGCCTAATTGATGAATTTATTAATAAAATGATTTAATATATGGACTATATTGCTTATTGGGGATGCTCTGCTGCGAACCCTAGTAAAGCACATTTTTTTTAAATCTTAAATAGAACGGGATAATTTTTCTTAAACAGCATAAAAATTATATTTAAATAACCGAACATAATTTTTCTTCAACTATAGAATGGTAAAAATATTTCTGGACAAATTTTTCTTAAACGTCAGAACATAATTTGTTCGACACTACGGCCACGTTTCACTCTTAAATATTTCTTTCCATCTTTCATAAAGTTCGAATTGAAAGCATTTCTCTAACGCCTTCATTCATATATATATGATTCTATTTTTATATTACTAACTTTTGAACTACTCAAATAACGGTGGTGGAGAAGTTTTCCAGTCTTTTTAAGGCTTCAGAGAGAAAAACGTCGCTTCATAATTGAAATTTCATTTATCAAAATTTATAAATTGACTCAAAGGTAAAATGAGACTTAAAGACATTTCTGAGATTTCAAATTGTTCCAGGGAATATTATTGCGATAAATATTTATTTTCATTCTTTCTTCTTTTAAGTTACTAAACATTGCTTAAATGAATTATTTCCTGAGTTTCAATTTTTTTATGCTGTACACCGTAACAAAATAATAATTAATTTTTTCCATTACAAAGAAAAAATATTCCGTTGCTAACAACTTTATCTTAAGAAATAAAGGTTTTAAACAAAAAAATACTTATCAAGTCATTTCCTACCTAGTCGCTAACACAGAAAGTCCGTTCAACACGGGCGTTTGCAAGCCACAAAGGCAATATGGATGCGAACATTTATAGTTTATTTTTATCAATTTTTGAAATTCAAGTGGTAATAAAATAACCATATAACCCAGTCACTTGACGGATGAGATTATCAAAATGAACTTTCTTTCCTTATTCTTTTCAGTTCTCGTTAAAAAACTCGTAAGATTATTACTATCAATGAATGCTGAACCCTATTAATTTTAAACGCAATGGAATGACCCCTCCCACTACAACCTTTGATAATGTTAAATAAATAATAATTTTTTACCTAATTTTTATTAAAAAACGAATGGCACTGATTTTAGAATGATAGCATAAACCGCGCTTGTGTTATAGCATGTTATCCGATAAAATCTAGCGTAAAATCCGAAAGTTACATAAAATTACAACAGTAGCATCTTTAAGTAGGTTGATATTGGCGATAAATTACGTGAAATATCGTCAACATCGGCGACGTTTTGAAACTTTGCCAAATTGGGGAAAATGCATCCAAATCGACAAAAATGACGTTTTTTTAAATGAAAATAACACCAAAATTGATGAAAATGTATTGCGATCCAATGACAAAAATCGTTTAATATATGGACAATATTGCTTAGCTGACGTTAGCGATATTTTTAATTGTCAAGTTAGATTTGGGCAAAATATAAATTAATTTGGTACTTCGAAATAGTTTTATACATTGTAATTCTGAAACGTACCCACTATAGATGCACAATTGAATATTAAAAACAATCTGCCATGTATTTAGTGCAAAATTAGATTTCTGTGAAAGAAGTGAAACCAATTCATTTTGTAGGGAATACTGCCTACATCAAAATTGGGCTGTCTACATCAACATTTTTAGTATAATTCTAAACATTAGAAAAACAATACATGAGATGTTTTTTAAACCATAATGTTCCCCAAATGTTGAAATTGCAGTTTTTGAAATATCGCAAACCACATTTTCTATGTTCTCACCCATCCAAATTCTACATATGAAAAATTTAATTTTGCTGGAGTTGTTTCCCGTTTAAAAGTTATTTTGCTTTTAGATACGGGCTATTACCTCGTCGGAGTTCAATGGCTCGGTAATCTTGGCAAGGAAAATATTGATTTAAAGAGATTACGGTTCTCACGACCGCTTAAATGCAGTCTCTGAGGTTTATCAGAGGGACATTATTTTTGAAGTATTTGGATATTTCTTCCCAAGAGGTGGATAGACTAGAATATTTAGGAAGAGTACAATTTGGGATATAGAATTTTGAAATTGCCTAGAGAATGTTTGTGCGATGCTTTAAAGAACTTTGGGATTTATGTTTTAAAAATAAATTTTTCTTCTGAAACTACATCCAGGATGGTCTATAAAATTTAGAAAATAGCTCCTAAATATTGGATTACTCGTAATAGCAAATTGAATTTTTTGTAACGTGTTTAATATTATAAGCTAACTAGGAAATGTGTGGTAAAATTAACTGTGAACTAACGATGAAATGTTAACGGTGTTTCCAGAGATTTAAGATGTACACCTCTACCGAGACATAAAGCGAATTCTTCTCAAAAACCAAACATAACGGTATAAGGAAAAATTGAGCAACATGTATAAGCACAAATAACACAATAATGCAGCATACAGCAGTTTCGAGGATTCTCTATATCTCCCTGGTTTGTGGAAAAGAACCAACAAAACCCAAGCCCAAAAGAAAGATATGCGCAAATAGAAGAAACAGGAGGGTTATATACCCAAGACCTGGATTAAAACTCTTTTGAGAGAGCCAGAAGCAGAATGAAGAAAAGTCCAGCCAATCAGAAATGAGAAGTAACACATTAGATTGGTGAGCTTTAAAACACAACAGGAACATCCCGACAAGACGAGTTTAGTCCGAACAAGATTGAATGAGATGCAACAAGATGAAAATTAGTTTCAAATGACACATAGGAGCCCCAAAGTATGAAAAATGAAATGAAGAAGGTGGAAAAATTTACAGAGTCCTCCGCCAGACCGTAGACAAAAAGGGAGTACTGGACAAGTTATTAAATTACTAGAGTTATTATGGATATGGGAGGCTTCAAAGAAGTCAAGATCATAGATCGACGTGCATTTTTGTATGATCCTTGCTGAAGAAAATTCAGAACGGTGGTCAAATTGATAGCAATGCTGAACAATTAAGGATTTATTAAATTTCCAGTCATTTGACATAGTTTCCATGTTCACTAATACGAAATTTTAGAGCCCGTTAAGTTTCACTAATATAAGAAAGGCCACATTGGCAAGAAATACAGTAAATTCCCCAACTACTAGAAATTTCTATAGGATATTTAAGATTATAAATTTGGAGTTTATTAGAAGGTTTAAACACACTATTGAATTTGAATTTTTTAAAGATTTTAGCGATCTGATGATTGATTTTTGGAGAAAATGGTAAAATAGTAGTGTTGTTGAAATTTTTTTCAAAAGAAAGTTTGGAGGAGGGCTTAGAAAATTTTTGAATTGCATGATCAACAATGTTAGGGGAGAAACCACGATCGGCAACAACAGCTTTTAAATAATTAATCTCCGAGTTGAGCAAATCACAGTAGAAAAGCGTTCAAAGCACGATGGATAAACGTATAAAAAAACAACAGCAATTTTTTGATTGGGTGGATGGCATTAATTTTTATGTTGATGTAGATAAACTGGAAAAGATTTACGAAAGATTGTAGTGAGAAATTCATCATCGTTGTGGATGACTAAGACATCCAAAACGCAACGCAATTGTCCTTCTCCATTTCGTAGGCCAAATGAATGGAAGGATCAATGGAATTCAAGATATTCAAAGTACTGTCGATATTATTAGAAATGCGATTACAAGGGTGGTCAAACTGTGCTCCTTTGCTTGACTTCCCGAGAGAAATTTTATGCGAAATTTCTTGGATCTCAAAATATTTTATCGGAAACTTTTATCTTTAATCTTCTGACAAAGAGTTATATGTGAAAAGGAAAGTATTGAAACACAAGTTCTTGGAAGTTAGTTTTCGAAGAATTGAATTTTTTTACTATTTGGAGTCCTCATTTTACATTCATAAGCGATAGAAAGTTAGAGAACTTGCCTATAAGGGGCATCCTCAAATCTATAAATTATGCTCCTATTGCTGATACCAGCATCCGCTGACCTGTTTTGTACTTTAACAGCAATAAATCATGCTATGCGTCATTATTATTGCTTCCATCGCAGTTATTGTCTCTTTCGTGATAAAGAGTGTTAAAATGTGCGCAATTGGTCCACGGATTTCTGTACGTGCAATAGGAGTGCGATTCTAAGTAGTAATTGTCGTAATTTTATTACAAAATTTCAAGGCATGGTAATGGAAGCATACAAATTAATGATTTATTTTCTATGTTTATATACCAACCATAATTTTTAATTTTTTATTTTTATAATATAAAACATATCAAAAATCATTCTAACTTCTGAAAAAACATGTGGTAAATCTATGCTAGCAAGCAGCATTAAGTATCACGAGTAATCAATAAATGTCAACACGCTTCAGAAGTAAAACCATTTTTCTTTCTCAGGACAAGGAACACAGCCTATATGAGCAAAGGTAGTTTCCGTTTTTGCTTGTCTAACTTCTAATTTACTCTCACTGAAAATAGAAGCTTATTTTGCTTCCATAATTAGTTAACAATGTTTATATACTATTTAATGCTGCTTACTATTTTTTGATTCACTGTCTATAAAAGTTAACCGTACTTACGATTTATATTGAGTATGGAACCATCAACCCACTTCCATGTTGAGTTGCCAGCTGACGTGTATGCTCCAACCCAATATATGATACCAGACATATATCCGTAAGTTGATCGCACTAATTCATCTAGGATGGACACTTGCTCAGAATTCTCTACAACTGCAAGGTTAGACCGTGCCTCGGAGCAAATTTGTCTTGCCGTGGCCCAGCTGGTTTCTGGATAATTGACCACCAAGTAGCAGTTGTTGCCTTTTAGTTGAAACATGTCATTGTCGCAGAGGACGCTTTGCGATGATTGTTCTGAGAAAAATTGGTACAGTTTGGAAAACACATAATATACTAAATTCAAAAATATGAAGTGAATTTGTCATGTATTTAATTTCGATGAAATCTGGACATTTAAAGCACATAATACACTAAATGTAAAAATATGCAGAGAATATTTCATGTATTTAATTGTAGTAAAATGTATAAATATCTAAAATATATACAATTTTTAAAGCATTTTCCATAATTTGGTAATAATTCTTAAGCATATTTAGCAATATTTTTTTTTGTATTAAGAAAATGTTTAAGTAATGCTCACTGGTTTCATTATACGCAATTTCTTCAGATAATATATTAGAAACAGAAATCAATCAAAATCTGTCAGTTTATTTAATATAAGTGTTCATTCATCAACGCACATTTAACAGGACTTGAAACTGTAACCGCTTTATTTTCCTACCCTTACAAATTAAGCACATGTCCTTAAAAACCAATTGATATCATTATTTTGTTATATGCTATTTTATGATCAAAGTATTTTTATGTCAGGTAATGCATTAATATCTTAATTAAATAAACAATAACAATATGCTATTTTATGAATTAAAGTTATCAAATGTACAATTAAGAGTATCAAATGTAAAATTAATGCTTTAAATGGTGTCTTTTAATCTTGATTAGAATTTGCGAGTAGATAATTTAATTTCCCATTTAACACATTTATTCTACTAAACCTCTCAAAAAATAATATCTCGATAATACTTAATTGTTTTTTTGTTTGTTTTCTTGCACTTTAAATGGAGGCCATATCCTGCTGTGATTTCTTTTTTGTTCTTGTAATAAATTAAGAAATTTTGCTGCCTATTTAATTACATGTTCCCGAAATAATTTGATATATTTAAAACACATGAGCTTTTCGCAATTTATTGTTTTAGCAATTTCGATGGTTTCGATTTCCAATATTTTGTTATTTCGAGTTCTTCAGAATAATAAATACAAGAAAAATAATGACAATAGTCAATTATTAATTATAATCTCTCGGTTTGTTATAATTTAAGGAAACTATGTGTTTAATGCTTTATAACTATATTGTTCAAATTTTATTTATTATCCGGATTTCAAATTTTGAGAAGATAATTGTGCGTCAAATTTTTGCCGTGCATGAAACTGTTTATCTAATTCTCTCGGGATTTACTAAGCTCATTTTTATGGCTAAACTAATATGAAAAACACAAAATTACTTAGTAATATAAATTAATCAAAAACTGTTATTTTATAAAATATAAGAAAAAAACATTCACATCAGTTAAATAATTTGTAAAATATTGAGTTTACACAACACAATTTCACATTTACTTAAAGCATGCATTTAATTTCATAGGCTTTACTGATAAATACAAATTTAAAAGAGACAAATATTTAAAATCAATTTATATTTAAGGTAGCCATAAAATTATGCATTAATTACAGTCTTTGTTAAATAAAACATTTAAACATTTCATAAAGTTGCATACTTACAGCAAAATTCATAAGGACAAACTTTAAAAATGCAAGTAAATGTTTACTTACCTTTCCACAGCTTCCATAACATTTATCATACACATATATTGTGCTACTATAACAAATTTATTTGAACAAAATTTTTATTAAAATGACAATTACTTCTAATTTAGCACTAGATTATTTGATATGTAGTTCTTTTTGGTTTGTTTCTGCTTCTGAATTTTTTTACATAGATTTAAAATTGTAAATTTTCACAATAGTTAGTGCATTAGTTTTAATTTACAAAGTTTTGCATTATAATCATCCGGCAATCCTATTTTAAAACTAGATCAAAACTATTTGTAATACAGCGGGTGTATTTCCCTGTCACTAAATGAAAATTTACACAATATATGTATATAAATAGTTATCAATTCCTGTCCCAGTAAATAAAATAATTAAAAATAACTGAAAAATATTACCCTTCAGGAAGTGGCATTCATTCGCCTGCTTTATCTATCAAGTACTGCTCTTTGAAACCTTACCAAATTTATGAACCTGACTAAATATTGTTTTGAAACTTTCAAAACCACAAGCACACTTACCTGCAAGTAGTGAGAATTCCACTCTAAATCCTTTTAATGAATGTGAGAAATCTGTTAAAAACATAAGGTCGACAGAACTGCCTTCCGTTATGTAGCGTAGAATCTTTATTTTGCTTTCCCAGTCACCACATCGCTGCCATTTAACATCTTCTTCACTTAATACCATCATATCATATTCACAGCTAGAATAACCAGAGGAAAGTTAAATGAACCTGTATTGCATCCAAATAAATTCTAAATTAATATAAAAAATATTTATATTTTCATATCAGGAACTTGAGCTCAAACAATCGCGTCCAGAGGATTATTGTTTGAGCTCAAGTTCCTGGTCTAAAATGACTTGTCTGATATCCCATTTTGATATAATTGAATCTAATTAATAATTGACAATTGCGATTTAAATGTAATTATTAATGCAATTAATAATTATATTTCTAAATTATTAGTTGTTGGAAACAATAAAAAGTAATTTATGAAAGTACCTGTGTATGGCAATTACGATAAAGTAATTGTTAAGGGATCCAGGACAGAAAATGCCATTTCTCTCATTTGTGAATAGTCGTATTTAAAAACATTTATACAAATGGTATTTTTATTGCGTATAAATGTGATATATAAAAAGAATAAAAATAAAATAAAAATATTTTTTTAAACATAAAAAATATTGAAGTTTCTAAAATTGATATAAATATGAATTTAAAAACTACATTTGCAAAATAAAGAAATGTTTATTGCAGAAAAGTATGCTGTTTAATTTGTATTCAGGACAATTTAACATTGATATAAAAAATTAAAAAAAATGTTTTAATGAAAACACACTTTCTTATATGAGTGGCATAAAACACCGTAAATTCTAATTTACAATTTTATGTGCAGATCCTGAAGACAAATTTAAGATAACATTATATGAAAATAACGTAATTCTAAATCTGATTGCTTTTTAGTGTATATCATTTAGTAACATAAACATAAGCAATGTAACAGACAAAATATTTATTGACTATTTACGGGATCAAAATTTAAAACAATTGAACTAGTTACCGTAAAGCTTTGAATAAAAATCGGCGCAAAATCAATGTAATTTGTCCTGTTTGGCAGCCATTTTAGATACTGTTTAGAAATCCGGAAACTATAGGTCTAAACCTAAAGGATTCTAGATAACCTGTCCGTTACTGCAGTAGCATTTTTTTAGGCAATACTAATGCACTCCAAGCTGTCTTAAACGGAATTTCAACGGACCAGAAGAATTTTAGTTTTTGGTACAATTAGCTTTTGGTACAAATCGGAAAAAATGAACCCGCCTTTTTTTGCGAAATGGCCCGCAAAAATCTCATGTATCCACTCTAGCTGAAATACTAATAGACCAAATTTCACAAAATTTGGTAGATAAAACATTTGTGGGATATTTTGGTGCTGATTAGCTTTTGGTACGATTCGAAAAAGAACAACCTGCCCTTTTTTACGAAATGGCCGCAAAAATCGCCAATATCTAAAAAAAAAGACTACGTATGTTCAAATGTATCAATTAAATGCTTGTTTTATACGTAATTTTTGACGAGGAAAAGAATAAGAACAACTCTATTACTCTAGGACTAACCGTTCTCGAGATATTTGAGATTTTTTGCATTTTTGTTATGCCTCCTTTGAAAAAATGTCCAATTACCAAATAAAAGCAGAAATTGAATCAAAAATTAAAATGTTGTATTATTTTGTACAATTAAACTCAATGTAATGAGTTCTTAAAGAAATATAGAAATAATGAATTCGCGTCTGCAGGGAAAGTCATGTGCTGCCCACATCAGATTTTTTTTTTATCTTACATTAACATTTCACTTGGCATTACATGTGGGTGTCATTAAAGAATTCCAGAAGAAATACCCATACTCTATAACCCCTAACAATTCAACAATTAAGAGGTTAGTTGAGGTAGCCTTTTTATTTTAATTTAGGATAAACTGTTAAATACAGATTTAGGATTTTAATTTAGGATAAACTGTTAAATGCACATTTAGGATTTTAATTTAGGATAAACTGCTAAATGCACATTTAGGATTTTAATTTAGGATAAACTGTTAAATGCACATTTAGGATTTTAATTTAGGATAAACTGTTAAATGCACATTTAGGATTTTAATTTAGGATAAACTGTTAAATGCACATTTAGGATTTTAATTTAGGATAAACTTTTCAATGTACTATTTTCAAACTCTTCAACTACGCTCTCATAAGAACTAGAGAAATATTGCTTTAAAATAAAGATAATTTTATTCTAGAAAAACTCCATGTCCTGCGATTGATAGAAGAGAGGTCTGTAAATATCGTCTGACGTATTAATAACAGCAGATGATATTTCTGATATATTTTTGGAAAGTAAATTAATGTCGCCTAACTGAAGAAAAAAGTCTACTTTTTTTATTTTTCAGTGTATTTAGAGTATTCAAATTATTAATTTCTCCTATATAAAAATAATGTGTTCATGCATATTTTTGAACAAGAAAGCGAGGGAACCTCTTTTCTCACTGTGTTACACGAACTTCTTTTAAAATATAAAATATTTTTAATAGTTGGTGAAATTATATTGTAATTGGTATCATTCAAAGCAACTTGCAATTGCAGTTATATTCTTAAAATTATCATGACGTCGTTTAACATTTAAAACAAATTGCGAGAAATAATATGTGGAAAATGATTTAATGTTCTGCTATATGTTAAATATTACTTTATTAGTTTTATTTTATTTACACGGTTTTAATGGCAAGTAAGGTTTTCATATGAAAACAAAATACGTTCAATTTTATCTTTATTTTAGAAACAGAAAATATAGAATATATATTTTAATTATTTCATATAAAAGTAAAAAAGTAAAAAAAAAATGTTATTAACAGAACACTGAACACTGAAAAATGAAAAAAAATTCGACTACAAGGATCAGCCCTTATAGATTTATAGGAGTTTCAATGTATAGGTCATGTGGCGCCATCTATCATAAAATTCGTGAACTTTTTCTCATGAAACTTAAAGATGATTACACGGAGATAGATCAAGAAGTTTTTATGTGTTGAGTTTAGATGTGGACAGATTTAAAATTCTAAATTACCCAATTACGTTTATTGACTTTTTCAGCTTATGAGAGATACATATTATGATATTTGAGAATAAAGTGAAAAAATGAGAGCAGGAACATTTATATGTCTTTGACTTTATATATAGTGAAGTTTATTATTAACTTTAAAACGAATAGACCTGTTTTATGAAAACTATTTGCAAATATAGTGATTCAATACGTTATAAAATTATAGCTGAAATACTGAGATATCATTGACATTTTAGAAATATTTTGAAAAATAAAGTCAAATTCAATAATCTATCTATATCATATAGATAGTCGAAACAGACAGACTGACTGACAGTGTGACACAATCCAAACTGCTTAAGTTAAAAACTAAAAACATTGCATATACGTGGACCTGGCATATAAGTAATGAGAAAATCTAAAATATTGGATTTTTTTTTTTTTTTTTGGAAAATTTCTAAGTTATGGAATTTTTTGTTTGAACATTCTTTTAACTATAACTCGAGAACAGCTATAGACGCAAAATTCGTTTTTATGCCATCATGCACAAAAACACATAACCTAAATTTTTTTTAATTAATTTTGCTTGTGTTCGTTGTGTGAACCGTTCTTGATATATTTTAATTTATAGTCATAGCAAATGTTTTTTATATATATTATTTTATTTTTTTTATACAGTTTTTGATTTTAATTGTATCCATAGTAACAGCATTAATCTTCAAATACCAAAATCGTCTGTTGGACATTCTTCTGATCCAACTATTGAAAATAACTTTTACTAATATTGTATTTTTTGATTAAAATGTCTAAAAACTTTGAAAATAAGGCTACATACAATGATCGGAGATGAAATATTGTTCTATATACCGAGATTTCCATAGTAATAGAAAAATAAAATGTGTGCCATTTCTATGCATTAATTTAAAACTTTTTTTATATACTTGGAACTTTTATTAATCATATAGGTGTTGCATTTAATGACTTCCTGTCATTTAGTCCCGGTGAGCGTTGATTGAAATAGCTAGTTAAGTGTATAGATTGATTTAACCCGTTCCTCTTCCCCCATGCTAAAGATATTAGCTGTGGGTGAGAGGCAAACGCCCAGAAAAGAACAGAAATGAGGGAAGATAAAGTGGGAGAAAACTAATTATAGAAATAGAAATAAGTTCGGTTAAATGTATTAACAGGGATTTTATTTTAAAAAAAGAATCGAAATTTTGAAAAATGTACAAAGCAGGCAGACATGAGTGAAACAAAAAGAACCTACACCAATGAAACGACTTCTTCCTTATAACAGGCCGTAAGCAAGAACAGTCTTAAGTGACCATCAACACTCATGGACCACGGATTCGTAGTTATTGCCGCTTCGTCAGGCGCAGGCGATAACATGATCAGGATCAGTGGTGACAAAATTTCTCAAAGTAGTGTTGTTGTTGTTGTTGAGACCCAGACCGTCCGACCTACCAGAAAGGTATAAGGTAACCGTTTGAACGGCCGGGAAGTGCCACCCAATTTAGACCGGAACCCAGTGAGGGAGGCATCCACAGGGACATTACCCTCCTTCCCCTACCACCAACCTCTCGGAAGGACATACGGACCCACATGTTTAACGTGATCGTACTCTGCATGAACACGGCGGCAGTTGTGGCAGCGTGCAAATCCAGCGCGCAAACCACCGGGCTACCGCGGCCGAAATGGGCCAACAGCACGCGGTGTTCCCAGGTGGTCACCCATCCAAGTACTAACCGCTGCCCGATGCTGCTTGACTTCGGTGATCTAACGAGAACCGGTGTTTTCGGCACGGTAGGGCCGTTGGCTCTCTCAAAGTAGTGTTGAAGACCCAGACCGTCCGACTCGTCCGAGGACTTAGAGCAGCTATTTGGATCTCAAAGTAGTGTAGAATTTTTCTACTAAAAGTACTGTAACTTATATAAACATTTTTCTAAAATACAATTTATAAAATTTCTAAAGTATTGTCAAAGTATTCTACTTCTACAAGCAAAATTCTAAATTAATGCTTTCAGCAGTTTTGTTCTCACTGATAATCCCATCGCCTGCACTGTGCTAACAAGTGGCAATGGCCGTAAAATCATGAGCCACGAGTGGTGATGGAAGATCAGGGATTTTTTTTTGTATATATGCAACGATCTGCTATAAAGCAAAGATTGAGTTACTGTATTACTGAGCGCTCTTAAAAATTTATTAACAGTGGGTGGGCGCTAAAACACTTTCTACCAATTTTCAAGGATTTAGAACTTGCTGAATCAAATGCATTGTAGGTACAACATGCGAGTTGAATATTACATATGGCCACTAACACTTGTGTGCCGAAAAAAACTTTTTCAAGTAAAGTTCTTGAGGCGATCAAAAGATAAAGACAAAATTTGGCGATGCCATAATGCAATGAAAATTTTAGAAAACATCTGTATTAAGGAATTTAATTATTTCGTTATCAATAAGTAAAACACATTTAAGGAGAACATGAGCAACGTATTCAAGCACAAAAAATTGCACCATATAGCTGTTTCGGGAATATAATGGATCCCCTTCGTTAGTGCTTGAGAACTATCAGACTCGAAGTAAAATGATGAAATAGGCACAAATACTTAAACAAAAATGCATATTGGTATATGATCTTGACTATTTGAAGCCTTCCATATTCAGAAAAAATCTAGTAATTCAGTTAAAGACTTTTCCAAAACTCCATTTATGTCCACGGTCTGGTGGGTGCCCTATAATTTTTTTTTCATGTTTTTATATTTATTCTATTTCTTAATCTTTGGGACTGTTATGTGATATCTGGACTTTTTGTTTTGTTTCACATTTTCGATCATTTCTGTTTCTTCGGGGCTCTTTTCATTCTACAGTGTGATTGGTTCTCTCATGTGGACTTTCACTACACGACATGGGTTTGCATACCCTTCTGTTTCTTCTATTTGTGCCCATTTCGATTTTTTGACTACGGCTTTAAAGGATTTCTATCATTAACGACGCGTATCCTTGAAACAGTTGTGCGCTGTATTTTTATTTTACTTGTACTTGTATACGTTGTTATAGTAATTATTACATACTTTTAACGAATACTTTCTGTAAATACGAAATCTAAGTTTAAAATAAAAGATAATAATTTAAAAAAAGTAAGTCTTACAACGTGACATCATTTTAGTATCCAGTATGTCTATTGTTTTTTTAGGACATTTAGCTTTTTCTAACCGAAGCCGGACTGACAAAAATGTGAGCTATTTGTCGGAAGGATTGGTTTAGAAAACAATTTATATATATTCCTCTCAACAAAGGCAATCTTTACTATACGATCATAATATTATTTTCACCCCACTTTGAATTTTGCATACTTCTATTCCAATTAATTTTTCTAAAATTTCCCAAGACATAAATATTGCGGAATATATTCGATAAAGTAGCTGACAGCTCTGATGTATAAGTATTAAATATTCTAGAAATATTCCTTTGTTTTTAACACTTTACAACATAGTTGAAAAGTGTTCATGACTTTGTTCATTCTGTCTGTCTGTCTGTCCGTTAGCACGACAACTGCCTTAAAAATGACTTTATCAGAATGAAATTTTAGTATGTTTTTCAGACGGTCTCTGGAACCTATGGGAATATAAATGAATATCGCCCAATTAGTTTTAGATTGAACCCGGGTTAAAAAAGTGAAATACATTGAACCCTATGAGACCTAATTTTTCAACAATTTTCAAGCAAATTTAAAATTCACAAATTGCTTCGAAAATTTTAGGAAATTTTCAAATTATTCCGTAAAACTTATAAAAAAAAATTCAGTAAAATATGTTAGGTAGTTTTTTAAATAAAAATTATTTAATATAGGGAGAAAAACATTAATTATTTTATATATAAGAGAGGTTTGACATTTAAAAATAAATATGGTAGAAAACAATTTTTCAATATTTTTTAAATTTTATATAACTCTTCATGATTGATGATCGTCTGTCTGTCAGTCATTTTATACTTATTTGATGGCATTTTTAATGCACTTTTCTACGTCCTAGAGAGTTGAAATTTGGTACACAGCTTAAATTTGTAGACCATTTTATGCTACAAAATTTTGGTAGATCCTCAAATATAGATCCTACATTTTTTTCGAACTGGCCTGCAAATAATTTCCGTTCACTTCTATGAATCATTGTTGTAAGATTGTCAAAAATTCTGATTTAGATAGCACATGGCTTTCCCTGCAGACTCATATTCACGTTCTCTTTATTTCTTCAATAATAATTTGAGTTTATCTGCACAAAATAACACTCATAAGTATTTTAAATGACACTGAATTTTCACGTTAAACTTAAATTTGGTTCTCATTTGATAGCTGGACTTATTGTCAGAGGTGCCGTAGCGAAAACGCGAAAAAACTAAAATTTCTCAAGAACGGCTAGTCCAAAAGTAATGGGGTTAGTCTTATTCTTTTTGTTGTCAAAAATCACGTATAAAATAAGCATTTAATTGATATAATTGAGCACACGTAGTTTTTTATTTTTAGATTCAAAGATTTTTGCGGACCATTTCGCAAAAACACTCCGTTCCTTTTCCCCGAATCGTACCAGTATAACCTACAAGTGATTTATATACCCAATTTTGTTAAATTTGGTCCATTAGTTTTTAGCTAGAGTGGATAAAGGCAATTTTTGCCGGCCATTTTGCAAAGAAGGCAAATTCTTTTATTACGAATCGTTCTAAAATCTAATGAACATCAGGGTTTAATACAAAAAACGTATCTACCAAATTTCATGAAATTCGGTCCATTAGTTTTTCAGTTAGAGTGGATACAATATCCTCACAGACACACAGAAACACTCACAGATACACACTTGCACATACAGACGTCTCCCTAAAAACAGATTTTTCGTGTTCTAGAAGTCCCAAAACGTGTCGATCCTTCAAAAATTCGAGTTCCGATCTTCGGCACGATTCCAATACTTTGAATACATGCACACACAGACACACATATATTATCTGTGTATGTGTGTATTATCTGTTTATCTAAATTCCGTGCCTACGCTATTACAATAGTTGTGATTTTAAATGTGTCCTAAACTTTTATTATTTCTATAACAAAGCCTAATTTTAACTTATGCAGAATGCAAATATCTCAAGCGATTGTAAGAAGAGTTATATAAGAATTGCTGAATTTTTTTCACGCAAAATTATTTAACTCTGGAGTCTGGAATACAAGTTATATGAATGAAATATTCATTTATTTTGCATAGAGAATCAGACGATTCATATTTCGATGAAATTTTATAATAAATTATGTTAAGTATAATAAATTACAGTAGTACTGTGATAATGTAAAAGATATCACCACTGAATATATCACATTTTAGAGATTTTTAAATGAAATTGCATTTCAGTTAGAAAGTGTCTCATAATCAATGATTATGCATGATTGATCTTTCTTGTTATTTATTTGTTGTGAACTGCCATCCATAACACAATATTTCAAAAAGATGGAATCCTTCAATCAGCGTTAAAGTAGATAGTGAGCAATTTTAAGTTCCTTGAAAGCACAGTCTTCACGTTGAAAATAATGTGGGGAAATTGTCGAAGATTGATTAATGGCTATGGGATGATGAAATAAGGGTTTTCGGTTTCTCAGGAGGAAAAATGGATCATTCATTTTAAGCATTTTACTAGAAACCCCACATTTATCTTTGTCTAATACTTCTATATAAAATCCAAGATATGTAGCTACATAATGCCTTCGCTAGCATATGACTCCCTCTTTGAATTTTCTTCTCAAAATAGATATAACTGAACCTATTTTTAGCGCTTTAACATAGATGGCGTAATTAAAAATATTTTGTAACCTATTTCAGCAACATATGACGGTACGGAAAACTAGAGCAACGTAAATTAGCACAAATAAATTAATAATGCAGCATACAGCTGTTTCGGGGATACGCTAGATCCCCTTCGTCAGTGCAAGAGAACCGACAGACTCAATGGGCGCTGGGCGCGATAGGTAGAAGCAGAGGGATCCGAGAGCTGGATTAAGAGAGAGCCAATGAGAAAGCAGCACGGAGAACAGGCCAGCTAATCAGAAACGAGTAGTGGCAAAACAAGATTGGCGTGCACGAAAATACGACAGAAATATTCCGACAAGACAATTAATGTATAACGGTTCCTACAGGGAGTCCTTAGTGAAATTCTTAAGCATATCTATAACTTTGTAAAAAAAGAGTTCACGAGTGTGCATATTAGGTTTGTTTACAGTAAAGGGACCATGCCCGATAGAAAAAAAGTTATTACATTTCTCCCAACAAAGATTTCGCAACGTTAGAATAACTGACTCCACAACAAAGCGAGATAGACGAAGGAAGTCAATTATAAAGTTATAGATAATTGTTTAATTTGTAGGAATCAGTACTAAGAGCGCACGTAATGCGAATATTAAAGATACTATATACCTATTAAAGAGTCGAGTCACCAGAGACTGCAACACGGTGAAACCTGCAATGCTTGTTAAAGTGCGCGGCAATATTCGTTTTCGAATTTAAATTTGCTTTATTGCTGACCGAGGGTATTTTGAACAGATTGTGTAATAGATACCTATGCATACAAGTGCTGTTTATTTTATTATTCCTGAATAAGATAATCAGGTAATAATATTATTGGCTAAAATAAATGTTACCTGCAACAGGGTTTCATAGATTCCTACTCATTACATAATGCGCTCCTACTTTGCAATTGGCTTTTTTGTTCTATCTCACTTTGTCACCGAGTTCGTTATACTAAATTTTAAAATTCTCTATTTGGGGCGCTACAATCTTTCTTATTTGATGGGGTATGATCACTTTACTATAGGTAGACTTAACGCGTAAACTCATGGACCTTCACTTGCAAATTTATTGGTGTGCTTAAGGGCTTTTTTGGGAACTCTGTATAATAGATGACGTTTTTGACAGACATAACCAATTTCTTCCCAGCTTGTGGACAGAGTTTGTGACTAATTTGATAGAAACAACTTTATCCCATATTAAGTATATTTTAGGATTTAGAATGAACATTTTCTATTACCCTAAATTTCCAAGTTTTATACAATGAAATTTTTTTAAAACATCGCATTAAACAGTTACTTATAATTTTCATTTATTTCCATTCTAATCACATTTTTCTGAAGTTTTAAAAGATAGAAATGCAGAAATATTGCAGAATGTATTCGATAAAAGACTAAAAAGTGCATGAGTATTAACTATTCTAGAAAATGTCCTTTATTTTTTTTCGATAACTGTCATAACTCAATACTTCAAGGAGGTGAAATCGTTCCATCAACGTTAAAGTAGACACTGAGAAATTTAAAGCAGTTTAAAAACACATTCTCGACGTTGGAAATAATGGAGGAAACGTTTCGAAGATTGATGAATGCCTATGGTATGATAAAATAAGAGTTTTCGGTTTCTCAAAGGACGCATTGGATTATTCATTTAAAGAGTGTTTCCATCAAGCCCGCATTCATCTTTGTCCAACACTCCTAGATTAATTCCGTGAGGTTTAGCCACATATTACATTTCTTCTTCTTCTTCGACTCTACCCGAAGGTGTAAGGTATCTTTTTGGACGGCCGAGAAGAATCACACAATTTAGACCAGAACCCAGTGGGGTAGGCATCCACAGGGATCACACACCCTTTTTCTCCTATCACCAAACTCTCGGAAAGACTTATGGATCTCCATGTTTAACGTGATCTTACTCCGCGTGAACATGGCGACATTTTGGGTTGAGCCGGGAATCGAACGCGGGTCGTCCGAGTGCAATCCCCGCGTGTTAACCATTGGGCTGCCCCACCCTTACCAATACCCTACATGACCTAGACCGGAGGCTTACCCGAAGGTTTAGAGTTTGAAATATCTCGGTCGTCACCGTTAACTTGAACTCGCTTTGCTTAGTTTTTTCATCCAGTCTGCGTAGCGAGAGGTGCAAAATCCCACACCATTCTCCTTACTCACCGATGCTACCCAAACCCCTGAAACTTGCTTTGCAAACTCTTTCACCTCGCCCACATACGGAGGATCCGCGGACTACTTTGTCGTATATTTATCTGCAGGAGTGATTTCGCGTGTCACAGCCATCTTTTGCAGACGATACTCACATTGATGCTTGGGGATTTCTATTTGTAACACTTTTTTTTAAATATGTCATTTCTTACTAAATCGATAATGATCTACAATTATCAAATTGACATTTTTTCTATATCTTTCATAGTTTCCGAGAAGCGCTAATATCCAATTGTTTTTTTTAAATATGTCATTTTTTACTAAATCGATAATGATCTACAACTGTCAAATTGACATTTTTTTGTATCTCTCATAATTTCCGGGAAGCGCTAATATCATATAGTAACGCATGGCTACTTTACCATATAGATACCTCACTTCCATAACTCTAGCTACCACCGTCCAAAACCTAGTCGGCCTACTTACAGCGTTACCTGTATCTAGTATTTTATAAGAACTTTATCAGATATTAGCAGTATACTCGTTCTTCGAATGGAGTATATAATATAAAGAAACTTAAAATTCACGATCATGTGCAAATCAATATAGTATACTAAATGATATCGTTAATCAAAATGGTCTGTTAAATAATTTAATTTAGTGCTCCTAAAAAGAAGTTTAAGAATATCTGTTCTCGCTATACAAAATTATCTTCACGAGCAGATCTGAAGAATAAAACATTATGGTCCCGTTTGTAAACAAATGTACAAAAACTTGAAATTGAAACAATATATACAAAACAGAAGCTCTAAAATTATATGGGACCCGTACTACTTATATTCGCGAATATTAGAAGATATACCCGTGTATTAGTAGAAAGAAGATTACACGTACTACAACATATGAGTTTCTAGAATCTTTGCCAAATTAAAACAGATGACGTAATAAATAGAAAATATCGATAATCCCGTACTCTTTAAATCTAAATGTCGTAATTCATTCTAATATATGCCAATATCTGTACTACTTACGTTCTCATAGATTAGAAGATATACCCGTGCATTTGTAGAAGATTACCCATATAGTATTTGTAGAAGATTACAATATAGTTACAATATATTACAGTTTATAATATATTACAATATAGCATTTGTAGAAGATTATAATATATGAGTTTCAACAATTTTTGCCAAAATAAGACAATGACGTAATAAATTGAAAATATCAATAATCCCCGAAAATATGGATAATAATAATGTTTTAACCTGAAAACCGTAATTGATATAATCCAGTCAAAAATACAATATCGGTGAAATTTATTTTATATACATATTTTTATTATTTAAATCGGAAAAATTTAATAAAAATCCGAATAAACACATTGAATTGAAATCCGTTACTAAGCAACATGATATCATTTTCTTCAAATACATTGGCGGAAAAAATATCGTCTGCATAATGCAATCTCTATGGAAGCTTTAATTGTTCATTTTTAATTAATATCTAGACAACCCTTGGTCTCAGAAACACGAAACATTGACTAAATTTAAAGTGGGGACACTTCCAGGTTACCCACAAAATTTCATTAAATTCGGTTCAGCCGTTCTTCCGTGATGATTTTAGCCATACGGAAAGATCTTCTCTGAATGAGGGTTCGGAAACTAATATATTTTGTTTCCACCAAATCATTATTTTGTTGTTGTTGTTGTTGTTACTAAATCCTCGTGGTGAAGGAGCGCCTATGCACCACGTCCACTAGACCCCTGGTCCTATGGCGAAGGGGAGAATATGCAGCTTCACTTTTATTGAAGCTTCCCAAGGACGGAAGTCTGACTTTACCTCCACAACTCAACATCCATGCCAGCTGGCGGGATTGAAACCCACAACCCGGCAGTCCAGCGATCAGACGGATACAGCATTATTTTAATCATCTCCTATTGTTTACAGCTTTCCACAATCTACACAGGTATAGGCAAGATCTTATGAAAAGAGGTGTCTATAGAACCTTGCTGTCCCAACCAGGAATCTAACCGCGGATTTTTTTACTTGCCATCCGACGCTCTACTGTTGAGCTGCTGGGATGGGATTACAAGCTCTTATTGTTGAAGAGAACTTTGTATTCTCAACCCTCTAATGTCAGATTGACGTGCAATGACAATCTGACTACCAGCTCCTGCTATTTTATTTTTTATCTCAGGTTACTACCTGCTTCTATTTTTATTCTTCAGGTTAGCTTCCTCCGTGGTAGTTTATCTCCCAAATTGAAATCGGTGTTCAATATACCAGAGTCCAATGAAATCATGCTAGTTGTATTAGGGCCAGTTTTAGACCTCAGACATATTTGCACTAACCTACAGTGTTTATTTGTTCAGGCACTATTGTGAAAGTTGCTGCCTCAACCTGAAATCGAACTGTGGATCTTCGTAATGGCCAGCAGAAGCTATACTGGGACGGTTACAACAATAATTACAAGCTCTTATTGTTAAAGTTAAATCTGCAATTGTTATGATGGAAAATGCCTGTTTTAGTATTGGATTTTGTTTTTCAATATAGACACTTCTAAGAGCTGATGTAATTTTTACCCCAATAAGGAGAATCATTACCCCTCCTCCCCCCCCACACACGTACACACACACACACCCTGTGCCTATGTCTATAACTACCTGCAAGCAAAGTAGGAAATTAACATTTATGATATTTTTTTATGTATAGGGAGAATAGTGGGAGTTTATACATGAGTTATTGATAAAGCAGAAAGTGTGCAAAAACATGCAATCGTAATTTTGTCTCTTTGGAAAGAGAGAGGCCCATTATTTATACCCCATAATGCACATATGTAACACAATGTATCTTTAACTAAATTGAAGCTACATAAACAAAACTTTTCTCTAATCGTGCAAGGCAAATTTTTGCGTATATATTTGATTTCTTTAGAATAATTTGGGTAAACTTTTAAACATTCTTTCGGATATTGGGCTCATTTGTGTACTTCATAGGAAAATAATGTTGGTGTTTATTGTATTTATTTTCTATTTTTCCGCATGTTATGATTAAAGCTTCTGAAGAATGTGGAAAGACAAAAACACGTTATACAATTATATATAGTAATATATATATTTGGTGACTTTATGTGCGATAATTAGTTGGTAGTTATAATGATAAGCTTAAGCTTTCCAAATTAAATAACGAAAAGTTACAGGAATTTTAATATATATGTTATTAATGCATTACTTACATGTGAAAAACATAATTAGAATTTGAATGTTGAATTTTAAGAATATATTCACTGGAATTTAAATCATTAATTTTAAATAATAAATTAATTTAGTTTCTAAAGATTAGAATTCTTTAATATATGGACTCTAAATTCGGTCTTAGTGCTTGGTAGTCAGAAAGTTAAGTTAAATTTGCACCGCGATATATAAATTAATTTGATGCATCAAAATTGTTTTACATGCTGTCATAAAAAATGCCGAATGTTAATATACAATTCGTGTGCCAAAAACTGTGTGATGTGGACAGACAATAAATATTCGTCTCACCATGAAATTTGATATTATTTATAGTGATTTTGTATGACTCAATATGACGCGAAAGAGATTTCCATTTTACAAATTAAAAATTGTCATTGATATTTCTGCAATTTCAAATTTTCCTATAAGTTGGAAATCGTTGGTATAGTAAAACAGTGCGACATTTACTGGTTCCCTTTTCTTTTAAATTAAAAAAAATATCTTACGTTTTAGACGCCGGGCTCATCAGATGGACAGATACAAACAAATCAAGTTCCACTCAAAGGTAACGAGCTTTGTTATTTTGATGCCTAAAATCATTAAAATATATCCTTGCTGTTATTTAGATATAAAAATTAGTGTCATATTGTCGGAGTTATCGTTGGACATCTGTATTTGTGCAATGCTTCACAGATTGGGCTATTTTATCCTGACAACATCAGTAGCGAAGGTGGAATGTATTAAAGGCCAGACCACATAAAATTAGTTTAAATGGCCTAAAATCATTAAAATATATCCCAGCCGTAATTTACATAAAATTAGTTTCATATTGCTGGAGTTATTGTTGGACATCTGCATTTGTGCAATGCTTTACAGATTGTGCAGTTTTATTCCGATAACTTCAGTAGCGAAGGTAGAATGTATTAGAGGCCACACCACATAAAATTGGTTTAAATGGCCTAAAATCATTAAAATATATCCCAGCCGTAATTTACATAAAATTAGTTTCATATTGCTGGAGTTATTGTTGGACATCTGTATTTGTGCAATGCTTTACAGATTGTGCAGTTTTATTCCGATAACTTCAGTAGCGAAGGTAGAATGTATTAGAGGCCACCACATAAAATTGGTTTAAATGGCCTAAAATCATTAAAATATATCCCAGCCGTAATTAACATAAAATTAGTTTCATATTGCTGGAGTTATCGTTGGACATCTGTATTTGTGCAATGTTTTACAGATTGTGCAGTTTTATTCCGATAACTTTAGTAGCGAGGGTAGAATGTATTAAAGGTCACCACATAAAATTGGTTTAAATGGCCTAAAATTATTAAAATATATTCCAGCCGCAATTTACATAAAATTAGTTTCATATTGCTGGAGTTATCGTTGGACATCTGTATTTGTGCAATGCTTTACAGATTGTGTAGTTTTATTCCGACAACTTCTGTGGCGTAGGAAGAATGTATTAGAGGCTACCACAGAAAAATGTTTAAAATGGTCTAAAAATGAAAGTAAAATAATTTTTCCTTGAAAACAATGTGATTTGAAAAATTTAAATGTTTCCTGTTCCAGGAAGGTTAAAGTGATTAAAACATCGTATAATGCAAAACACATAATAGTAGGCCATTTTATACATTAAAATGCTTGCAAAAGCAGTGGCAAAGTTCTACTCAGTCAATACGTAGAAATCGTGTGCGATATGATGAAAACATAGTTTTGAGAAAATCAAAAATAAATATTACACAATGCAAGTCGTTTAGCGTCCAGTTTTTTGACCATAACTTCTGGTCTAGTACGAATTTTGTGTTGGGTTTCTTAATGTTTCCTTAAGAATCGTAATTATTCCCGATAATGCTTGATTTTAATTGTTTATGCACAAGTTAACTGAACCAAAACATAAAGTGATGGTTACAAAGTTAAATAACGTCATTTTATTAAAACGACATAACATAGAAATGAAACATATACTAGCAAATATTTGAAGAAACATATATTAGAATATTTTAAAATAGATTGTTTAAAGATAAACTGCATAGATCCAATTTTCAATGAAGCACAAAAGTGTACCATATGTGTCACCAACCACAAAAAGATAATTTATAGAATCGCCGGAGCGTAAAAGTTTTAAACTGTCATCATTCTAGTTTTAACTTGATATTTATTTCTTACTAGCAGCATACCCGTTCTTCATACGGAGTATATAATATAAAGAAACTTGGAATTCATAATCATGCCCAAATTCTTATAGTATACTAAATGACATGTTTAATCAAAATATTCTGTTAAAATATTTAATATAATGCTCCTAAAAAGAAGTTTAAGAATCTCTGTTCTCGCTATATAAAATTATCTTCATGGACATATCTGAAGAATAAAACATCTTGGACCCCTTATGTAAGCAAATATAAAAAAAAAATATGGAATTGAATCAATATATGCAAAATAAAAGCGTTAAAATTGTATGGGACCCGTACTAATTATATACGCGAATATTAGAAAATATAACCTGTATTAGTAGATTACATGTATAAATTGAAAATACCAATAAACCCGTAATCTTTAAATCTGAAGACAGTCATTTATTCCAATATATGTCAAAATTAAAGTGCTAAAATTATATGGGAAGATATACACGTACTACTTATAATGTCCGATTATTAGTAGAAGATTGCCCGTTTTGCAATATGAGTCACAAATGTTTTTTGGTAAAATACAACAGACGACGTAATAAATTGAATATATAATTAATCCCCTTAATCTTCATACCAGAAGACTGTACTTGATTCCAATATATATGCCAATATATGTCAAAATATATGCCAATATACCTGTACTACTTATATTCTCGTAGGTTAGAAGATATACCCGTGCATTCCTAGAAGATTACTCGTACAACGTACAATATGCGTGTGTCAGCTATTTTTGCCGCAATAAAACAATGGCGTAATAACTTAAAAATATCAATAATCCCTGAATCAATAATTCCGGAAAATATCAATAATAATAATGTTTAAACCTGAAGAGTATAATTGATATTATCCAGTCCAAAATGAAATGGCAATGATATTTATTTTATATACATATCTTCATTATTCAAATCGGAAAGGATTTAATAAAAATCGTCTGCGTTATAAACACATTGGATTTAAATCCGTTGCTAAGCGACATGATATCATTTGCTTCAAATAAATTGGTAGAAAAAATATCGTCTAAATAGTTATATTTCTATGGAACATTTGGCGACAGTTTCGTCAAATTAGCGACATTTTAAAAAATCGCCAAATTTATCGCCAAGTGGGACTGTAGAACTGACAGTTCCACTTTGCGACAAATTGACGAAATATCATCACAATACTATCCCCTAACAAAAAACAATTAATATCATTTATGTAGCACAATTTTATCAATTTCAAGATATTTTTATAGATTTGAAAACATTTTTATCAATTTGGTGACATTTTAAAAATTCGCTAAATGTATTTCTAAGTAGGATGGTTGGTCTGACAGATAAATGCTAACCAAACAACCGGAGTGTATAATTTAAAGAAACTTAAAGTTCGCAATCATGTGCAAATTCTGTTAAAATATTAAATTTATTGCTCCTAAAGAGAAGTTTAAGAATATATGTTCTCACTATGCAAAATTATCTTCACGATCAGATCTGAAGAATAAAACATCCTGCCCCCTTTTGTAAGCAAATTTACAGAAGAAAAAATAGGAATTGAATAAATATATGCAACCCCGTACTAATTATATTGTCGCAGATCAGAAAATATGCCAATGTGTTAGTAGAAGATTACCCGTATTACAATATGCGTCTCAAAAATATTTGCCAAAATAAAAGAGATGACGTAATAAATTGAAAACATCAATAATATCCGTACTCATTATACCAGAAGGTCGTAATTGATTCCAATATATGTCAATATATATCAAAACATATGTCAATATACTTGTACTACTTATATTCTCGTAGATTAAAAGATATACACGTGTATTTGTAGAAGATTCGTACAACATACAATATATGAGTTTAAACAATTTTTGTCATAATAAAATAATTCCATAATAACTTGAAAATATCAGTAATCCTTGAATCAATAATTCCTGAAAATATAAATAATAATAATTTTTAAACCTGAAGACCGTAATTGATATTATCCAGTCAAAAATGCTATAAGAAAAATCAAATCGTTCTTTTCTAAAATATATTTTTATATCCATTTATTTATTATTCAAATCGAAAAAATAATTATTAAAATTAACAGACAGATTTAATTTAATTGCGTTTCTGAGTAACATGATATAAGATAGAATCTTATAACATGTTAAATATGTCATGTCTTATAACATAAACTGCGAAATTAAATAACGATTTTGATTTCTCTATACTTCTCATTGTTCCGTAAAAGCGTGTTTTAAATAAATCATGAACCATGGAGATAGATTTCCCCTTTAAATCATGTTTTCAGAAAGTGACTAATTAACGCAAAAAATCTCCCATCAAACTCAGAGATTAAATTTTAATTCACTTTCAAAAGATTTTCAAGCTTTTCGTTTGGATAAACCACGGAGTTAGGGAGTAGAACTCCTAGGAAAAAGTTCCGTTTTTCATTAATATCTCGACAACCCCAGGTCTTAGAAACTCGAAACTTGGACAAAATTTATGGGGGGATATTTCAAGGCTATTCACCAAATTTCATTAAATTCGGTTCAGCCGTTTTTCCGTGATGATGAGACAAACGAAAATTTCGTTTTTTACTAATATCTCGAGAACCACTGGTCGTAGAAACTCAAAACACGGATATAATTTTAAATGGGGCTATTTCTGGGCTACCCACAAAATTTCATCAAATTCGGTTCAGCCGTTCTCCCGTGATGGTGTGACAAACAGACAGACAGACAGACAGACAGAGAGACAGACAGACAGACAGACAGACAGACAGATTTTCATTTTTATTTATATAGATTTTACAGTTTACACACAAAAAGAGTATTAAAGTAGTATGGTCACCGCTTATTTTCCATTTTACTTTCTTCTTTATTTCCCTCTCAGTTCAATTTTTTTTCACATGTACAGAGAAATAGGAAGTGAGATTTCGCATTTCGTGGCTGCATGGTCATGACAAGATTTTGGAATATTTTATGCGTGGCTGCATAAAGATGATACATTTTAGATTCATATTAAAATTTACATTTTTCTGCAAACGTTTTTTTTTTCTATGTGTCGTTAAAGCTACGGACTTTTTCGTTTATATATTTTGGGATTATAAAACTGATGCTGATAAATGTAAAAAAATATTTTGTATTTAAAAGAAAAAATTACACAATGAGCGATTGTTGAGGTGTATATGTTAATTGACAGTTCAAGGTGCTTTCAAAAATGACTTTAAATGTTAAGATGTTTTCATAAATAGGCGCATGTTGATTTAGATCGGTGGTGGCAACCCGTTAATGATTATGTTTTTTGAAGTCGATCTTTGGATTATTTGTGGGTAAAAAGAGAAGTTTTGCTCTACCTTACGGGAAATAAAATTGCATTTTATCTTAACACTCTCATTAAGCAAACGATTAAGGTTAAATATATTTATAATTTGATTAATTTTTCATTTTAAATTTTGTAGTTCACAGAAAATATTAAAATACACTAAGTGACAGTGAAAAGAAGACACCAAGAAGAAGTGGGCAGAAAGTGATGAAAATCGGCAAACAGAGAGAGAGGAAAGAAATAAACAATAAGTGATGTTTATTGCAACATGATACACCTATACACTGAGCGATAACACCGTCTGATCAGTAGGTTGCAGGACCACCGTGAGCGGTGATACAGGCAGCAGCACGTCTAGGTATAGAGTCAATGAGCATGCGGATGGTGTTCTGAGGGCTGGCTGCACATGGCCTGTCAGCCATTTGCCAGAGTTTGTCTTCTAAACGCGGCGGTGGCAAGGCACGCAAGCGACGTCCAATCACGTTCCAGACGTGTTCGATTGGTGAGAAATCAGGCGAGACTGGCGGACAGGAAAGCACCTGGGTACCTTGTAGGGCATGTTGGCTTATGCGTGCTGTGAGTGGTCGGGCATTATCCTGCTGGTAAATGGCATTGGACACCCCATGAAGGAAGGGTAGTGTCACTGGCCATAGAACGGCATCCATATATCGTTGGACCGACATGGTGCCCTCAATACGGGCCAGAGATGGCTATCGTAGGCGATGGCGCCCCAAACCATGATGCCGCGCGGTGTGGCGTACCACAGATATGGCCGGATTGAACCTGCCACCACGTCGGCGCCAGACTCGCACACAGCGACTGTCATTGCCAGAACAGAAGCGTAACTCGTCTGAGAACACGACTCTGTGCCATTCCGCCGTCCACGTGGCTCTATCCCAACACCATTGCAAACGGAGTCGTCTGTGCTGTTGGGTAGATATCAGTTTTCTTAAGGGACGCCATAAGTGCAGGTCGCCGGCGACCAATCGGCGGATACTGATCCTGGTCGATATGGAAGCATCAAGGGTGTCCTGCACATGCTGCAAAAGGGTGACGGAAGTGGCCTGCGGGGCCGCCAACGCTTGTCGGCGGATGCGTTGGTCTACCTGTGCTGACGTTGCTCTGGCCGTACCGGCACCCCTCAAACGTCCCACATTCCCTTTTTCCAACCATCTTTGCCACAGCCTGTGCACCGTGGACTCGTGTGGGTGGCTGTCTGCTGAGATTTGGTATATGGTCCAACCTGCCCTTCTAAGTCCAATCACCATATCCCTCGTGAAATCGTCTGTCTGCTGGAACTGCCTTGGTTGACAGCGGCCTGGCATTCTCTGCTACTACACGTTCACTTTGAGACAAAAAAAAAATGCAAAATGATTTCCCTGGCAGACAGAGCGGCGCGACTATTGCCGCTTCTGCAGGTTCCTTCCCTTATATCTCACTCAACGTGCGCGGAACAACTGCGCATTTCACATCATTTACATAATTTGGTGATCTGCGTCTACTCAGCAATTTGCATATTTGTCTATCCACTCCTTCTTGGTGTCTCATTTTCACTATCACGTAGTGTATAATTTAGAAAATTAAGAGCGTATCATATTAAATAAATGTATTCTATTACAAAAGTGGTGAAATATTTAAAGCTGAATTTTAAATTTTGTGTGAATTTTCACATTCTCTATCGGTGTAACATTTGCAAATTAAGGGGAAAGTTCGGACTCTCCTTAAAAGACATTTGGTAGGGGTTCCGGAGATATTGACGTCTAAAATAACTTTTAAAAAAATTACATTTTTATCGAAGGCCAAAAATATCAAATAGTTTTATGTTGAATATTTTATTTTACAATTTTGTTATTACAGTGGAACCCCAGTGTTTCTCCCAGTTGAATCAATTTAAAAGCTTTATATGCGGAAAAACAAATCAGAAAATAACTATACCACGATAAACGGGAAACTATATTTTAACTAGTACATAAAAATCAAGGAAAATAAGTAAGACAATAAATGTACCACTCACCAAGATTTACTTTCCTTTTTAAGAGCCTAATTTATAATGACATATAAAATTTTCAAACGTATCGAAAATGTCAAAAATCTCATAATTTAGCGATTCTCTATACCTATCAAATTTACTTTTAACTTTTAAAATTACTCTCCAAAATCCTCCAACAAAATGCATTATATATTATGTGCGGAAACAAAATGATTAAGGACACAACGAAAGCTTAGGCAAGTCTAACCGCGGCTTCAACACATCTACCCGGGATATGGCAGTTAAGTGATAGAAGTGCATCTCCTGACACGGATCAATGCAGCATCTCCTGACACGGATAGACGTTTAGAGGTATGTGTCTTACGAACATACCTGCTCTTAGAGTATCAGGCTCGAATCGGAGTAAAAATCAGTATACATCTCCCTTCCTTTACTTATATAGGAAACATTGAAACTTTTAGTACATTTATTTCGAATAATATATAATTAAAAAAATTAATTGTTCCTACATATATTGGGTAGACACTGTAGTCAGTAGGTTGGATAGACAGAAGTTTATTGAAAAACAAACCATATATCTACGGAAAACCAGAGGTGTGCTGCGATTATAAAACCATATCCATAAGGGTACTGCAAATATGAAAAGTTTGTGTCAATGTTCTCGGGTTTTGCTCCAAATTGCGAGTAGTTCTTGTTTAGCAAACCTTAACTGCGTCTCTAGATATTATACCACCCCCCTAAATAAAATGAATTTGAGAAACCTAAGATCCCTCTAACAAAACGTATATGTGTCACGAACAGTTAAACGCACTATATTTTGAATCGAGAATGACAATTCCCACAAAGAGACAGGTATATCAAAGGAATTAAACATAATTTCCCGAGTTCTCGGAATTGTTCAGGCAAATTGTCTCTGACTGTAGAGCTAAATCATCAATATGTCGGGATGATTGCAATCGCCTTCCCATAACGTCCCAAATGTGCTCTATGGGAGAGAGATCTGGAGACCTAACTGGTTAAGGAAGTGTTAGACAAGCTTGAAGACAATTCATTGCAACGCGTGCAGTATGTGGCCAGGCATTATCTTGTTGAAGGGTAAGTCTGGGGTGTCGCAAAAGAAATGGCAACACAACCGGTCGTAGAATGTTGTCTACGTGCCGTTGTGCTATCAGTGTGCCAGAAATGACTACCAAAGACGTAAGATATCCGAAGTCGAAATGCAATAGAAATTTTGACCACATATTCAGAATCGTTCCTTATATACACTTGCTGAATGCGCAGTTCTGATGCGCTGGAGCTTCCACTATTTATGCATTGGACATCAAATTTTTTCATTTGCATGTTCGCTCAAAATGTCTTTGCATACGAAATTTTGTTACAATAAGACAACTCCTTCTTGGTGCGTCGATTTTTTTTGTTATAGAGTATATACACTTAAAAATATAAAAATAACGCTTCGGAAGACAATAATTAGCTGAATATTTCAGAAATGAAACTGGAACTTTCATGAACGCTTATAATTGCGACTTTTCTGATAGTTTGCCGAAATTATCAACAAAGTAGCTGAAGAAAATGAGCAAAGGTTGCAGAATATTTTACAGCTACAAAAATTTCTTTTATGACTTCATAAATAGAAAGGGAAACTTCATGTTTCCTGTTACGAAACAAACAGCTTTCCAAACTCAGAAACATGTTAAGAGATTGCCACAGCAGGAATTACAGATACTCTAACCACCATAGTTGACTACGCCAGCTAGTGTTACAGAATGAGAATAAAAGCAAAACTTGGTCAGGTTTTGCTACACAAGTACTTTTATACGAGCTTTCTATTATGAAATAAATTTAAAGATAAATTCTGACAAAATTAAGAATATATAAATTGGGTGATTCGAAACTCTCTGTAAATGGGTAATAGTAAAACAAACTTTTCTCCTTAATGAATGAATGTATGTATGCCGTATATGTGAACCTTTGGAGCTAGAGGGCGCTGTTGGTCTGCTGAACAATTACCTATTTTTTGGAACCGTCATTCGTAACACGGACTTCGTTCGTGTAACATGGAACATATACTAGGTTGCGATGAGGGACGTTGGGCAATCCAGCGGTTAAAAGACGAAGATTGCACTGGGAACACCCGAGTTCGTCTCTGCCCAAACTGGACAAGTTAAATATGGAGGTTTGAAAATCCCTCCCAAAAGTCGGTGATAGGGAAAGGCGGGTGCGATCCCTGTGGATATCATCCCCACTGGATTTAGGCCTGCATTGGGTAGCACTGTCTCGACAGAAACCTTACACCTTCGGGTAGAGGGGCGCGGTAGCCCAATGGTTAGCTCGCGGGAGTTTCACTCAGTAGGCCCGGGTTCAATTCGCTCTTCTGCCAAAACTGCCGCCGTGTTCACGCAGAGTACGATCACGTTAAACATGTGGGTCCGTAAGTCCTTCCGAGAGGTTGGTGGTAGGGAAAGGAGGGTATGGTCCCTGCGGATGCCTCCCCCACTGGGTTCCGTTCTAAATTGGGTGGCTCTTCCCTGCCGCCCAAACAGTTGCTTTACACAATTCTGGTAGGTCGTTACGGTCTGGGTCTCAACAGCAATACCTTCGGGTAGGTTCGGACGGTCTGGGTTGAAAAATATCCCTGTTCATAGCTAAGGTCACATCTGAATATTAATTCCATAAAAGAGTGGCAACATCAGTGGAATGAAAGTGAGAAAGGAAGAGAAACATTCAACTATCTTCCCAGAGTATCTCAAGAGCAACTGATTTGCAGCAGAGAATTGGTACAGTTTTTCTCAGGGCATGGCTGTTTCCCAACCTATCTTTACAAAATCCAAAAGAAAGACACCGAAAACTGTATTTGTGGTGAAATAGGATCTCCGAAACATTTTGTATTTGATTGCGAACTTAAAAAGAGCTATCACCTTAAAAGGCCCAGTAACAGTTCTGCACATAAGTGTTTATGGATGTAAAATATTTGTGAAATACTATCTGTATCTAGTATAGACAATCATATTGTCATATTGTATGTCTGGTTTTGGCAGATATTCCTCCACCATAGGCTGTAACTACTGAAAACCTTCGGGTCGGTGTCTATAGGTGGTTAATCTGTTAATCTGGGTTAAAAAAATGAAAGAAATATTGTTAAGATGGTTGTAGCAGGGATAACCCTGTGGTTAAGGCCAGAGGGTCGCACTCAATTTTCCCGTGTTCGATCCTAGACGCAGCCCGAAAATTCCCATGTCTACTTTGAATATGGACACGATAAATATGTAGGCCCGAAAGTCCATCCGAGATGTGATGGTTTGGAAGAAGGATGTCGGTTCCTGTATTTGCCGTCCGCATGGGATTCCGGTTTAAACTGGGTGGCACTTTTCCGGCCATGCAAACAGATACCCATCTTTAGGTAGGTCGGACGGTCTGGGTAGAATTAAAGAATATCCAGATGTTTGACATGCATCTGAATGTATGAGGCTGTCAATGAAAACTTAAGAGTTAGTGTTTGTGAAATGCAGGGAATCTTTAAAAATATATTGCAATCAAAGCATAGACACTAACAAGTATACATTATTGCTTGAGGAACTATTGTAAATTTGCAGTACAGTAGAACTGTGGAACAGTATAATTTGTAAATAAAATTGTTGGTCACACTCTGACATTCCCTTATGTACCAACAAGGCCCTTTAGCACCAAAGTGTATTGGCATACATTCATATACGAAAATATTTGATTTAATGTTATTTGTCTCCCATTAAATCCTATACAGAGAATTTCAAATTACCCTGTATATGAAAAAACAAATTAATTAATGAAAAGAAAAATCAATACGATAAAGGAAAGGGTTGCATTACCTCTCACTTTCTTCCAAGACAAAGTCTGTAAAGAAGACAACAATGCGTTGACCTTGTGTTGCAGCTATGTGGTAATGACATTTTATATTATTTGGATAGTTGTTAGGGAACCCTGGAGAAGTCAGTATATCTCTCGGGTGCTCCCACGTTAACAGTATAGTTCGGTTGCATACAGGAGTAGATGCGGGAGCAATTTTCACTGGAAGAAAAATAATGCATTAAAAAAATCACAGGAGCAGACATGGGAACAATTTTTACTGGAAGTAAAATAGAATGTATTAAAAAATCACAGGAGCAGACGCTGGAGCAATTTTCACCGGAAGAAAAATAGTATGTCTTAAAAAATCACAGGAACAGACACGAGAACAATTTTAAAATAGTATGCATTAAAAAAATCACAGGAGCAGACAAGGGAACAATTTTTATGGGAAGAAAAATTGTATTCATTAAAAAAATCACAGGAACAGAATCGGGAACAATTTTCACTGAAAAAAAAATAATATGCATTAAAAAAATCTCAGGAGCAAACTCGGGAACAATTTTCACTGGAAGAAAAGTAATAAGTATTAAAAAATCTTAGGAGCAGACACGTAAACTATTTTCAATGGAAGACAATTAGTATGCATTAAACAATCTCAGGATTAGGCTCGGGAACAATTTTCACTGAAATAATAAAAGTATGCATTAAAAAATTATTACTGGAAGAACAATTATTACTGGAAGAAAATTGGTATGCATTGAAAAAATCTTGCATAATAAAAGAATATGTTAGTGCTTGTGTGTACCTGATCTGTATCGGAAAATCGAAACTTCGGACAACCATGGAATTTGGTACCGAGGTATCTGAACTCTCAGGGGACAGACTTCGTCAAAGTTTTTTTTTATCATTTAAATTAGTTTAAAGTCATGAGTCAAAAACCCGTCGAAATATCAGCTTCAAAATCATATTTATTCCAGTAGACATTTTAAAATTCAAAAGATATGAAAGTGGATATTTTGGAAACGATGTTTCAGATTTTGGTCTAGACCTTGAGTTCTATAAAATTTGCGATTTTCTAATTCCGGGGATTTTAAAGATCAGCTTTCACATTTTGGAATATTGAATCATTTCAGTATTATAAGTGTGTTCTGAAATGTTGACTTAAATAGGATATAAATTTTTGAATTAGCATACAATGTTTTATTTTCAGTTTCAGCTTTAAAATAAACCCATTCCAACGAGATGAATGGAAATGTTTCGCTCTTGATTAGCTCCGATCCATGGACTTCCGTCGTAGAAAATGGTGGGAGACAAACTGGGTTATAAAATGCGAAAATCTGTCTTTAAACTAAAACTGTATAACGAAAACTTTCTTATTGGGGGGAGGATATTTTAAATATTTTCCTCATATTTATTTAGGGTGTATCAAAGGAGCTTTTTTAAGTCAATTTATTGGGATTCTTCAATTCGCATGATTGCGCATGGAAAAACCGGAGCACGGGAATGGCTTTGGTTCAAAACTGTTGATTTGGAAATAGAATGGAATTATCTGTATTGCTTGCGTAGCGGTTGTTTTTCTAGGGGCCGATCAATGTCGGATAATTAGTTCTAGAAATACATATTGGCATAACATTTTTCTGTAATGCTGAAAATCGATAAATTAATAATAATCAAAATTTGCTAGTGAAACTTTTATTATCCACCATTGTGAATTTTACTTTTTAAATTCGCAACTATCAATCAAGGGTGCTTATACCATATACCTTTCGAGTTATTCTCATCTGGCGCACGAAAATTGCATATGAAGATATAAATACATATAGGAAGTTCTCAAAAAATATAAAATCGTATAAATGTATAACATGATAAACTGTTGATCACTTTATAACCTGTATGTTAGGTTTTATGGTTTTCTTCGTTATGTCGTTCATAAAAGTAAGACTATTTATTTGCAATTATTTTTTATAAGCTTCTTAAAACAAAATATTTTATTCCATCGTTAAATCGTAATTGCTACATTAATTTAAGTGCTTTAAAAGTCAAAAGTGAATATTTTTATTCCATGCTTAGTTAGAACTTAATGTTTCAGATTTTATAGATTCTTTTAATGTGTTGTTCATAAAATCGTAGTCTCTTGATAATAAAGTTCATATTCGGATCTTGCTCTTAGTGTAGATATCAGCATCCATGGATCGGTTTCGCAATTTTTATGCATTTTCAGCTCGGGGTAGCCGATTATATAGGATTCTTATGAGAGTGCTTAAGCACTCCAAAAATGTGTAAGGAAAAGTACATAAGTGTACACTTTAGATCTATATACAATACAGCTATCATAAAAGCGGTTGTAGCGCTCTTAGCAAAAAATTTGTAAAGTTAGGAGCACGTTTGTTTAATTAGTAAGAATCGACGATATAAATGCCCAAAACGCATATACAATTTCCAAATCACCAGCTTCAAGCTAAAATAATATCCATTTTCCATTAGCAGCCATGTCAATTGTACAACACGGGTAGAATACGCATTAAACAAGCTTCCTCGATATGCCCTAAATAAGCTCCTTTGATACGATCTAAATAAGCTTCATTGATACGCTTCAAATAAGCACTCTGTCGCTAATCTTTGGCAGAACGACGCAAATATATCTTTATATTCTATATCTTTTATATTCTATAATAAAACGTAAAATATCTTCATATTCTACAGCTATTTTACACCTTTACACTCTATATCTTTTAAATTCTCGAAGTTAGAAAACCAATATTCAAAAAGTTATACTTTTGAATTGCTTAAAATAAACACAAATAAAGAAAACACCTGAAGTCGTAAAAAAAGAAAAACTACATTATCCCAGAAGTAAAGAAATTTATTCCTATCTTAGCGAGATTTTAACCAATTTAAGTCACATTTTATCACATTACTCAATGATAATATAATACCAAATTAAAAAAAAATGGAACGAAACCGTTTAAATTCAAAGGGTTAGGAAACCGGTAAATTAAATCCACTAAGTTGAAATCAGCTGTTTTTCATCAATACAAAATGTCTGCCATTTAATCTACCATTAACACTAACTCTCGAATTGCGTTTTCAACGACAACAATTTGATATGACGAAATGGCCAATTTTAGCTATAACATTTTAAAACTTTTAAACTAATTAGCATTTTAAACTAATTTTGAAGAAACGCATCGTCCGGGAACATGGTGTACATTTTGTATCGCTTTTGTCCGAAGCTTCGATTTTCCGCTAAAGACAAGATACACCGAAGACAGACACATAAATTTATACATTATTTTGCAAAAAAAAAGAACAAAGCACCATGAAGAAAGTGGCTGTTTTTATTGAAATTAAATATGCGGACAGCTCATACACAAGTAATGAAATGATTACAAAATCAAGGTCGCAGGACACATCAATGGTTAGCACATTGAATTTTTAAATCAGTAATTGGTGAAACACCCCTTGGCGGCAATGTATGCTTGTATACGTCTCGGTGAGGAATGATAAGGTCTCCTAATGTCATCCTACGATACATTCTGCAAAGCATTCCTCAAATCTTGCTCGAGATTTACTACATTTCGGAGTGCCCGAATCTGGCGGCCTAGCATTTCCCATATATGCTCGGTTGGCGAAAGGTTTGGTGATCTTGCTGGCCAAGGAACAGTATCAACAGCACGGAGACAGTCCACAGGTATTCGAGCCGTTTGTGGCGTATCATTATCTTGTTGGAAAATGGTCCCAGAATGACGTGCCATGAAGGGTAACGCAAACGGCCGCAGGATTTCATCAACATATCGAAGAGCTCTTAAAGTTGTACGCAGGATGACCAGGGGCGACCTGCTGTCGTAAGACATAGCACTCCACAACATCACACGAGGGATAATGGCTGTGTGCCTGTTGTTGTTGTTGAGACCCAGAACGCCCGACCTACCAGAAAGGTGTAAGTTAACTGTATGGACGGCCGGGAACTGTTACCCAATTTAAACCGGAACCCAGTGGGGGAGCTGTGTGGCTGTGTAAATCAAATGCTGATTGGGACCGCTGGTCCTGGCGCCTCCACACACGTACCTGATGGTCATCTGCTGAAAGAGTGAAGCGTGATTCATCTCTGAATACTATGCGATGCCACTCTGCTGGCAGCCATGATGCTCGGCCACGTCACCACCCCAAATAACGCTGTCGATATTGTGGGGTTATGGGCAAACGTCTTAAACACTGCCGTGAGCGTAGCCCCACCTCAGTCAAGCGTCGTGAGACGATGGAAGGTACCACGGGTGGTATGAAAGAAGCTGTAGCACGTTGGAGGGCGGACAATGATGCCATTTGGCCAGTTCGGGTCTGTCGCACAATCATCCGATCTTGCCTCGCATTCGTACACCTTAGCCTTCCAGAGGCATCTTTCCGCCAATGAGTTCCTTGCAGCAACCATTGCTGCCAGCACCTGCAGTGTCCGTTCGGTGCAGATGACGGCCTATTGCTCGGTAAGACCAGCCAGCTTCACGCATCCCGACTTTACGACCACGTTTGAACTCGTTTAATTGATTATAAGGTATTCGGAAACATCGTAACTGCATTAGTGGTTGTGTTTCCATGGAACTATATCGCTGATAACGAACAAAGATAAATCGTCCACATTTTTAACCTGTTTTATAGGATGCTAGTTCGGCAGTAGAAACGTGCGCTATGACCAAAGTTAACATTCATTGGCTTTGCAAATTTAATCATTTGCATACTTGGTATAAAGGAATTTGCATGCGAAATTTCGAGGTGATCGGATTATTTTTCAGGGGTACTTGGTTTTTTTTTTAAAAAGAGTGTATATTTGTCCACTCTTCTTTTTAAAACTTTACAACAAAGTTGAAAAGTGTTTATGACTTTGTTCGTTCTGTCTGTCTGTCTGTCCGTTAGCACGACAACTGCCGTAAAAATGACTTAATCCAAATGAAATTTTAGTATGTTGTTCAGACGATCTGTGGGACCCATGGGAATATAAATGAATAATATCACCCAATCTGTTTTGGATTGAACCCGGGTTGAAAAAATGAAATACATTGAACCCTATGGGACCTAATTTTTCAAACATTTTTCAAGCGGAATTATAATTCACAAATTGCTTCGAAAATTTTAGGTAATATTCAAATTATCCCATAAAATGTTTTAAAAATAATTTCAGCAAAATATATTCGGTAGGTTTTAAAATAAGAATAAAAATAATAATCACACCTCTTATATGAAGCGATCACTTGACCATGATATGAAAAGATCACGTGACCCACTTCACAATGAAATATGGCATCCATCTTGTGTCAAAATCGTGATTTTTGAAGTTCTTTTTAATTCAAATTTAGTGTTGTATCCGTCCTAAAACCGCTTTATTTTTGCTTAAATTCTGTGCATCTACATACTGAAACAAAGCGATTACAAAATTTTTGAGTTTAAATGATCATCCAAATTTGATTATGTCTACAACGAAGCCTATTTTTCACTTATGTAAAATGTACACAGCAAAATATGTAGAATGAGTTGTATAAGAATTGCTGCATTTCTTTAACGCAAAATTATGAGGAGTCTGCATAGCTGATATGAATGAAATATTCATTGATTTTACAGAGAGGAGGACGATTTTTTTCGATGAAGTTTTAAGCATAGAGTTTAATTACTTGTAACTCCATGGTCTTAAGTTTTTAAATAAAATAAATTATTATAGTATTGTGATGAATGAAATGAATGGGAAAATGCTTATGAATGAAATGCTGCTTTTATAGTGAGAGCCAGGCGTGTTATATTTCAATGGCGTCATTTGAATAAATTTCTGTTGTTTTTGATGAAGTTTTCAAATATAATAAATTATTGTATTATTATGATAATGTTAAAACATTACCGAAAAGCCAGGCGATTTATATTTTAGTGACGTCATTTGAATGAAGTTCATTTTTTAGATGAACTTTTGAGTTTTCAAATATAATAAATTAATGTAGTATTGTGATAATTTTTAAAATATTACCGAGGAATGTATCGAATTTTAGAGATATTTAAATGAAATTGCATTGAAGTTGGAAAGTGTTTCATAATCAATGCTTTATGCATGATTGATCTTTCTTGTTTCTCTTTATAGCGATAATTCACCTTCTAATATTTTCCAAATTGTATTTGTCATATATATATATATATATATATATATATATGCCTTTTTCTTTATAAACTTTCTTTTACTTCAACTGATTATATAATTTACAGATATGTTGAGAGATGATCTGATTTGTTTAGTATTTACTGACAACTATGCTATAAATATAGATTTTTATCCGGATAATTTGGAATTAATTCCTAATGAAGACTCTATTAGTAATATTGTTAATTTTTTTGGATTTAAATCTAATTATTGAACCTACTAATATTATAGTTACTAATTTATATGATAAAAAAATACTATTTTCATTTTAATATTAATAAAATATTAACATTTAAATCCTGTAACTCGATTCTGTTTAGAAATATTATACTTAATCAACTATTTATTATTTATAGATTATCGGATAAAACATTTATTGCTTTACACATTAATAACTTGAAATGAACATTGGCTGTCACGGACACTTTATATGTGCTAAGTGCTCGAAATACCAGCTTCGAGGGTTTGTGAGCTTCAACGACCAAGCGGTTGAGCCCCAACTGGCGTGTTACGTGCATTTAAAATATATTGTTGAATTATTAAATTAAGGCTTGATCTTATAAATAATAGTCAAGGATAATCTGTTAGTGATTGAATAAATGGTAAAACCTTTTAAACAAATTATTCAATTCCTTGGAGAGTTATTGAACCGATTGACAAGCACAGAAACATTATTAAAAACACGTCAATTGTGTTCATCAATGTCAAAACATAAATTCCCCAAAATTAGACAGCGTAATTTTCAACTCCAAACATAATTATTTACCCGTTAATAAACTAAGTGTTAAATAAAGAAATGCGCTGTTGGAAATTTTAAAACATTTAAAACTGTATTTCTGTCTGCTATTTTGTTTACATAACACAAACAGTTCTATCAAGTTGATTAAAATATGCTTAATAACGCTAACCGTGCCTGGTTGTTTGGAAAGTGTTCAACTTTTTAAAAAGTAATTTCATTAAGAGCATATGGCGGTCTGTGTATTGTCCAAACTTTGCAAACCCAATGTGTCACGCTCATTATTTTAAAACAAACTGGGAGATTTTTACCAACTGTCGAGCAATGAATATTCCAGACTCTAGATGCATTATTTTGGTTTAGAAATAAAACTAACATTTTTCACACGGCTTAAACATTGAAAGTTTAGGTTTATTAATTGATGATATTTAAATGACATCTCAACTGAATTGCGAATGCAAAAATTATAATCACTAAAAACCGATACATTCATTTAATTCTGTACAGAAATGAAACAGAATATTTTTGTGCGAGTTTTTAGGAACATGATCAAAATAGAACTATTCGGTTTCAATGAGTTTGGATTTATTTACGAATTGTTCCCATCTAAATTATTTATTATGATCTGCAGTTATGTTCTAAATGGTATCTTAATTGGATAGTGAATGTAAGAACTATAATCATGTAATCATTAAAAACAGATAAATTTATTTTACTCTGTACAGAAATAAGACAGAATATTTTTGCATGAGTATTTTACGGAAAATAATCAAAACATATATTTTATGTTCCACTGTCACTATAGAAGATTACTTTTGAAGATTATTTACAAAACTAATACTCTTAAAAATTATGTTGCTACCTTTTTAATAAGTTTTGTTTTGTTTAATTATCCACTTAGTGTTTGTTGAAAATACTCTTTTTAATCAGATATTGTCTCCGTTAGGCTCTATCCTGTATTCGATAAAAAAATTTCAACTTCTTGGTCACAGAGGGGAATCTAGAGTCTGGAAAGTATTTTCTACACCTTGCCCCCTTTTCGTTCACCCCTGGGGAAGAAATCGAAAATTTGGATGTATTACGTTCAGTGGTCGAATTATAAGTGTGCGAAAATTCAGACTTCCACGTCACTTCTGAACCTGCTACAGGGAGCCTTTCTGAAGTTAAGGTTACATTCTCGTTGCATATAATAGTATTTATGGACTGGATTTCCTATTATGAGCTAGTCAGTATGGAATATCTGATATTTGGAGCAGCAGCAAGTAAATCTGCTAAGTGCTACAATTTTATCCACCATAGATATAAACCCGCTTATTATGCACCGCTTGAGTATAATTAGTGGTTATCTATACTTTGGCTAATTTTAATAAATTCCATTACGGAAAACTCTGAAAACTGGGCTCTATGAACAGGGTGCATCAGGACCTTCCCTCTAGGAATAAAATTGATTTAAATCATCTTAACTTTTTAGTTCCTCTAGTGAATGCTGTGTCTTTTTGCCATATAATATTTCCAATTGTGATTTTAATATTCATACAGATGTCTCGAAGATAGAAGAAGTAGGTTATGCTTTCTTTATATACGATCGAACTAAAGCTCTGAATTATTTACACTTGTGCAAATTGAATTCCAATAATATTGTTTTCCAGGCAGAGCTGAATGCTACTGGCCCAGCAATTACTTTGGCTATTCATTAAAAGTTAATAATTTTTCGACCAGTCTTTTCTCAATTCTCGCTCTTAAATGATAAAAATAAATCTAATCTATTATATCGGCTAAAATCTAAAATGCATAACTCAGAAGTCAGGTTGAGCTTAATATGGGTTAAGGCCCATGCAGGCATTAAGGGGAATGAGGATGATGTCAGTTGTGCAAAGATAGCGGCTTTGACTGCGAAGCCCATGAACGTTATTTTCCATACTCATGTTTAACACAATATTTAAAGTCTTTAATTTTAAGTGAATGGCAGGATTCTTAGATTCTCAGGTCGAAGGTGTCAGTGCCCTGCAATTCATTCCGAAGATTAATCCACATTTTTATATTTTTATCAAATTTAATATTTATTTCCTCACGGGCCATGGACACTTCATCAATTATTTTCACCAATTTAAATTAATTCCCCGAATTGTAAATGTAATGCGGTCGGCGATGTTGAATACTGTATTTTTGATTGCTCTTTGACTTTAAATTATCATTTCTCTAAACCATCGGATGATAACCGAGCCTTGTAGTTTTCTAGGGCGCTGATTGGCTCGTCTTTGGTTTGTGGTATCAAAACATGTATATCATAATTGCTCAAGAGATTTCTGATGACCTTTAACGCAACTCTTTGGTTGCTGTCCTATTTGACTTGATTAAGCTTTAAATTGCTTTTTAGTCTTATTTTCACCTGAAAATGTGTTTTTATTTTCCCTCTTTTCTCATTGTCAACGCCTTTGTTTCTAATTTTCGAACCAAGGGAATCCCTTGCGAATCCTCTTTTGTTTTGGGGCGTCTCTTTATGATCGCATATTTTGGTACTTTAAACCTACGGGTGAATCGTGATATTTTAGAGTGGAGTGGAGTGGGTATTGCTATTTTCAAAAATAGTGTAATCTTAACTTTTAAGAACAATCACTGCGGTGTGCAATACTTGATGGATTTCGAAGGATTTTTTTTCACTTCAATGAGACTGAATCTAGGATAATTTTAGCACTTTTGAATATGACAGCAATTGGCCAATACCCATATTGTGTGAAAAAAAATGCCTTCTATAACAGTTTAATTATCGATACTTAATAATCAGACAACGCTCTACAACTCTTTAATTGGTTTTTTTACATCTCCTTTTGCTGCCAAGTTCGCATTTTAACTTTTAAAAATCTCCTCTAGGGGTGCGACAATACCGTTTATTCGCTCAGTCATGGACACTTTACTGCTGATAGACCTACCTGTACTACCGTACCGTGCCATTGGATTTTCCTTACGAAGTTGTTGGAGTGCTTAAACACTTTCCTAGGAACCCCATATAAAAGTGAAAATGTCAAGACACACTTCTAAGCTAAATATCACCTTGATAAACGCAATTTGGTGAAACAATTTTCAAGAAATAAAACTGAATCCGCAATATATTTTATAGAAGTTTTATCCTCATATCCTCATATCCTCATATCCTCTCGCGACTGCCAGTCTGCAAAAACTGCACATAATTTTAAAAATTCTGATATGGACTGCATGTGATTTTTGCTATATAATGCAATTAATTTATTTATTTTACAGTGAAGAAATGATGTATATGATCAACACCACAATATTTTAGGAGTTTTTCAAAATGATAACAAGTAAAACTAATTCGAAGTACGCAATTAACTTATGTTTCGCGCAACTTAAATTGACATTTATCAATGTTGTTAGCATCCTCAATAAGCAATATAGTCCATGTATTAAAATATTATAATAATTAATTCAGCGTTTTGCGGCATTTCCATTACTTTAGGGTAATTTTTATAATTTTGATCGTATTTCGTCAATCTGGGGCGACATATCGTCAAGTTGGCTATATTTCACTAAATGAGACGCTAAGTTCGTCAAGTTTATTGCTAAGCCTTACACACAGACTAAGAGACGAGAATTTCTTATATATATATATATATATATATATGACTATTGGCGAATTGTTGGTCATAAAAATACAAAGTTATTACGCAAATATTTTCCCTCGTAAATGGACCGAATTGGATCCATGAAAATGATGTTAAAAAATTTGTCGCATGAAAAGTGAACGTATTTCCATGATACTTAATACTTTTTAAAATTTTATTTAATATTTTTTATACATTTTTTTATTTAATATTTTTTATACATTTATTAGGGAAACGTACAATATATCTTCATTTTGGCGTTCATGTGCCATTCGTTTTCTGAAGAAAATTACATAAAAAATGATAATTTATGTAACATTATTGAAAATTCTGATAATTTTCATGATATTTTTCAAAATTGTATTAGAAAATTTGAGATCTTCCAAACATTCGTTTGCGTTTATAACCAATAGGCTTCCAGATTGTACTGATTGCAATATGTGTACTAAATTTCCTTCCAAACTCTCTATTCGTGAGATATCGCCTCCACAGACTCACACACTAACCAGCACACATACTTTAGACACACACACACACACACATATATATATATATATTATATATATATATATATATCATATATATATATCATATATATGTATATATATATATATATATATATACATGAATATAAACTTTAAAAACTTTTAAACTAATGTTTGGAATAATATTACCAATAAGGCAATGTATACCAGTTAAACAATAAAAGAGTATGCTCAAAGCAGCAATAACAATTTTATGCACGATATAAAATTCAATGAAAGAATGAACAGTACCAAAAAGTGGTTGTGGGGGGGGTCTATATATATAAATGTCATATATATATATAATATATATATATATATATCACATATATATATATATATATATATATATATATATATATATATATATATATATATATATATATATATATATATATATATATATATATATATATATATATATATATATATATATATATATATATATATATATATATATATATCAACTTACAAAAGCGTTTGATTCGAGTTCAGAGCTGATTTAAATGTGCTCTTCCGTCTCAAAACTCGAATTTGAATTTTCGACCTTTTCACAAATTTCCACATCTTTCGATCTTTTCTTATGCATTATACTAAATATATAGGAAGAGTAAAAATTTTGAATTGATTTACACAATTTTGACAGGTTTGTAAAACTTAATTAAGGGCATATTTAGGGACAAAACGCTTTAGATTTCTGCTTGTACACAATAATTAATACTTTGCTGTGTGTAAACTATAATTACCTCCAGGCTTTAGTCTTTGGCATACGAAAGGATTGGTAACGAAGCAGTCTCTATCATTCCAAAAGAAGCGGTCTGTTAAGCCTTCACCTTTACTAGGATATCTGAATAAATTTCTTAGCTCTACACAGTTCTGCTGAGATAAACCATCATCACTCGGCTGTACGCTGTACCAACCATGGTTCTCCCATCCAGGGAACCAATCTATAAAAATATAACAAAATATTGTTTCATATGTAACATAATATTGGTCCATACTTCACAGAATATTGATGAGCATAGCACAGAATATTGGTCAACATACAAAATAATTTTTTTTTCCAAAGCCAGATAAGAACAATACAAAACAAATTAATGCAATCTTAACAGAACACCGTAAATTCTCAAAGAACTATCTTGCCTCTCAACAGTACCTGCTCGCCTTACAGTCCTTCTGTATTGCAGTACAGTTCACTCTCAACCCATGTGACGGCGGGAGGGGGGGGGGAGGGAGCGGGCAGAGGATTTGGAGGGATTTGGGGACACAATGCTAATGCATAATATAAAGACTAAGTGGAAGTGGGTAAAGGGGATTAAATGTTTTAAAATACGGGGAGGCGCGACCTCTGCAAAGCTGGTAGTAGGGGATTGTGTTAATTCCGATACGGAACTAATTTTTAGCCAGGTAATCATGGCCAATCATACAATGAGTCAGATATTTTTGGCGAGATAGATTAGGCAAGGTTTTAGTCCAGCAATTGGACCATATAATCTTTGTTGGTTGTTTAAGACCATATATCGTTGCGTGAATAGTTTTATGATGTGGAAGGAAGTTTATTGTTCTGTTACATGAATAACCTCAACTCTGCTTAACCAGAATATCTGTCATCATATTTTCCTGGACACAATAGCGACCCGAGGTCCACTAGAGAGTAATGTGTTTACCCTTTGCTGTGTGCGACTCTCAATAAGGGTTTAGCACTCAAAAATCTCATGTAAGACAAGGGATGTAATTGAATCCGATTGATTAATAGCAGCTTTTGAGCCAGACAGTAAAACTGTTCTCTCGAAATTGTGGTGAACGTCCATGAGTTGTTTCATTGTGAACACGAATAGCTACGATTTCCCCATCAAATGCTGTTTTCATTTTTTACACAAGGTTATAGAAAGCAATACAACAGAATACTAGCCAATATAACAGAATATTGGCTAGTTTTCTGTTATATTGCTTTATAGCTAGTATAATATAACAGCATATAGCAGAATCACAAAAAAAGAAGATAAGTATATAAAAATTAATGAAAATGATTGTTTTGAGTGAGTTTTGATCCCCATCAGATCAAAACAGTATATTTTTTAACAATCGCTAAAAAAACTGCCTTTGATCCATTTACATCAATTTGAAACAGTGTCTTTTCTTTAGTGATTCTTAAGAAAAAACACTGTTTTGACCTGATAATGAGTGTTCAAAATTCCCTTGAAATAATTGTTGTCACGTAATTTTCATATGACTGTTTTCTTACGGAAATATTGAAAATGTTACATATTAATCTTATTCGAAACCTAGCAGAATATTGGGCGTAATATGACAGAATGCTGGTCAAAACTGTAAAAATATGAAACACAGAATTGCTATTATGCCGACCTCAGCATCGTTTATAGCTGAAACACATATTTACTTTCCAGTACTGATGCACGAAGTTTTCGGAATGTGACATCATTTGCGCGCAGTCTTTGCACCATAGTCTAATCGCATGCGATTCTGGCTGGATGCGATAATGACGTCAAAATGACGCAGTTACTCATACATATTTCTTTGTAAGTCAGAGAAACTGCGTTATTTTTATGTTGTTTTGACCCGACTTAAATCGCATGTGAATAGACAAGAGTTCCTCTACACGCTCTTGCGGCATGTGCCGTCATCCTTAAAATATAAACTATTAAAAAGTATACAATAATTTTTGATAATATTAATTATAGCCAGTAAACAAAAGATTTACAAAATTTAAATTATCGAAAGGCAAACAAAAGGAAAACGTTTCCACCATTCTTTTAATATATTTCAATCTATTGACATTGTTATTGTCGGTGTCAAATATTTTATCGCTGGCAAAACTTTTGCTATAGTAATGTTTTAACTAAAACTATATTTGAAGCATATGAAGTGTAGATAGAGACTAGATGGCGACTGATACGCATTCAGCAGGTAATGTCGGAGGAGGTAAAAGGGATAACTAAGGATTTACGCTTCCATTTTTAACACTTTACAACAAAGTTGAAAAGTGTTTATGACTTTGTTCATTCTGTCTGTCTGTCTGTCTGTCTGTCCGTTAGCACGATAACTGCCGTAAAAATGACTTAATCAAAATGAAATTTTAGTATGTTGTTCAGACGGTCTGTAGGACCTATGGGAATATAAATAAATAATATCACCCAATTAGTTTTTTATTGAACCCGGGTTGAAAAAATGAAATACATTGAACCGTATGGGACCTAATTTTTCAAACATTTTTTAAGTAAATTTAAAATTCACGAATTGCTTCGAAATTTTTAGAAAATATTCACATTATCCCATAGAATATATAAAAAAAAATTCAGTGAAATATGTTAAGTAGTTTTTTAATTAAAAATTATTTAATATAGGGAAAAAAACAAATTCAATTAAATTCTGACTTTGGGATATCTTCCAGAAAGAAAAGAGAAATATATTATATAATAAATATCTCTCCATTTGTTTAAATGTTTTGCATATGGGAGTGGCTTCATATTTTAAAATAAATTTGGTAGATAACAATTTTTCATTTTTTTTAATTTTATATAACTCTTCATGATAAATTTATTTGATGGCATTTTTAATGCACTTTCCTACGTCCTAGAGAGTTAAAATTTGGTACACAGCTTAAATTTGAACATTTTATTCGACAAAAATTTGATGGATCTTTAAATATAGATCATACATTTTTTTCGAAATGGCCTGAAAATAATCCCCGTTCACTTCTATAAATCATTGTTGAAATATTGTTAAAAATTCTGATGTGGGCAGCACATGTCTTTCCCTGCAGACTCATATTCGTTCTTTTTATTTATTTTTTCTATGACGTCATTTGAATTAATTTCAGTTGTTTTCAATGAAGTTTTTAAATATAATAAATTATCGTAGTATTATGATAGTTTTAAAAATATTACCGTGGAATGTATCGCTTTTCAGATATATTTAAACCGGGCAATTTTTATTTCAATGCCGTCATTTGAATGAAGTTCATGTTTTTCAATGAAGGTTTAATTTTTCAAATATAATAAATTAATGTAGTATTATGATAAGTTTTAAAATATTATCGAGGAATGTGTTGCATTTTCGACTGTTTTAAATAAAATTGCATTGAAGTTGGAAAGTGTTTCATAATCAATGCTTTAAGCATGATTGATCTTTCTTGTTTTCTCCCTTTCTAGTTCAAATTTTTTCCATTTACTTGAAACATCTATTTCTTGAGATTGGTTATAAAAAAAGCTTAAATAATAACTCATATAGATTCAGCGTCCAATTCTAGAGGAACTAGGGTAGATCTCTGAGGACTTACATTTACATTTCTTTTCCACTTTCTGTTAAAATAATTTCCAATGAAACATATATTTTTCTTCACTGGTTATAGATACAGGTTAATTAATGGCTGATAAAGGGTTTATAATGGAATTTCAGAGGTAGTGAAAATGATCATTAAGGACATCCACATTCAGTTCCGGATGTTACTTCCTATTAAAACAATTACATTTTTTGCAACATCTATTTATGAGGATCGAATACAAATACAGCTTAAAGACAGTGACTGAAATGTATTCAAGTATCAAATTTCAATGATGGTATGTGGGTTCTCTAAGGAGTTGCACATCCAGTTCAAGATTTTTCTACGAAATATTCATTTCTTAGGATCCGATATAAATTTTTTAATAAATCCGTTTCGATGACGACTGCTATGAATTCAAAATCGAATTCCAGAGGAAGTTTGGGGGTTTACTAAAGAATTACAGTTCGGTTTGAACATTTTTATTTTTCTTGAAACATCTATTCTTAGCTTCAAGTATACATGGAGCTTAGATTATGACTGATATATATGCAGTGTCAAATTACTGTGAGGGTGGGGGATTCGACTAAGAATTTCCACCTCCAGTACTTCTGGTAAAAGAAAATGCTTGAATCATCTGGTTTTTTTCCATTCGACGATAAATAGATCTTAGAAAATGACTGATATGAACTCAGAATTGAATTATTTATTTATTTATTTATTTATTTGCAAAATAGAAGGAAATCTACGGGTAGCAAATCTGAGTGATAGCAGGCAAAACAATACACAGAAGAAATCCGCAGAGGGCAGATACAAAACTTACCATACAGATAGAAACAGAATAAAAACACCGACAACAAATAATCATTAGTAAGTTAATAAAAACAGTAAAACACACAAGAATTACAATAAATGATTTTTAAAAGTAGTAACTGCGGGAAAAAATATCGAATTCATCAGGCAGGCTATTGTATAGCTTACAGAATGTGTTTATTGCACACTGATCCCTAATACCAGTTCTAAAAATCCTCTCAGCAAACAAACTCCTATTCCTAGAATCAAAACTGGGAATACGAAAACAAATCCCACCCAGAAGAGATGAACAGTCAACCCTGCCACCGAAAAGACTCTTAAAAAAAAGAGAGCAAAATAAAATTCCTTCTAATAAATAAGCTTTTCACAACGAATACCTCACGAAGCAAAGTAGCATATATTATGGTGGAGGTAGGGGGTTTCGTAAGAATTTTCGCAGATGTATAGTCTAGTTTTTTCGAATATCCTTAAAACTGTATAAAATAAATGTGTAAAAGATATAAAACTGCATGGAGTATATACCATGCCCTACCACATGGAGGCGCTTTCATAAATTTACTGTTTACATGATTTTTCAAGCGTTTCGTGACAACCATGTATTTTCTAAGCAAGAGAATAACAAATACCAAACTGGAGGTAATTCATGCAGTCCATCAAGGGGGTATTTTTAAACACTTTAACGTCAGTCAGTATAATACTCAAGTACTCACCTAACCTCCCATACTAGCAAGATAAAATCATTCCAAGATCATGACATGATTATATTCTAGTACATTTCGATTTTAATTTATTCTACTCCAAATGCGTATCCCGACTAAACTAGATCACTCTCTTCAGGGACTTTAGAAACTGTAGATAAAATTCCATTTCATTTGTGTCTGAAATAGTGTCAATTTGGCGGCATTTTAACAGTGTTTTAGTAAAAATCATATCATAACAGACAAATTGTCAGACGAAGATAGATGCGTTTCTATCATTTATAGTTTTCTTACTGTCTGTGCTGTTAATAAATTTTCGGTGTTGATGTGCTGATGCTGGATCTTCTAAAGAACTATATATATATGTATATATATATATATATATATATATATATATATATATATATATATATATATATATATATATATATATATATATATATATATATATATATATATATATATATATATATATATATTAGAAATATGTAATAATAAAAAAATTATGTAATAATAAATAAAAAAATTCATGTAATATTAACATCACCATAGAAGCAAATTCACGGCCATAATGCCGAAAAGAGAAGAGAACAGCACCAGCCCAAATTCGGTGATTAGTCAGAGTTAAAGTCCTCCTCAGGTATGAGTATTTAACTCTAACTAACCCAAACACATGTCTGTTTCAGATAGAGCAATAGTACATTACTATAAATACTCCAACCCAGACTACAGGCTTCAAAAAATGAAAAAATGAAAATAGGATACATTAGGAAAATTTTTATTACCATGCGGCATGAACCCCTCTTCTTCCACCCCTTCTATACACGATCAACCTCAACAGCTTAATTATCTAGAAGCACCGGAATGAACAAGTCGAAATTCTACCAGGGAGGCAGTACGAACGTTCACAGTAATACTCCCAGACCCGTCCAGTCAGTCTAAGCTGGAGACTGGACAATTCAGAATATGAACAACCCATATATGCAATCCTGAATATGAACATGAATCAAAGATGAAAATTCTTACTAAACAAGTAATTCATAGGAAAACTGGATAAACGAGAATGCCACTCTACACCATTATAAGGGCGCTCAAATCGTAATTTCAATACTGGCAAAAGTTACAATTTTTTTGCGAAAATAAAATTCAAAACATTAATGTTAATGCATCTTATTTTCCGATTTTTTGATTTTTCTAATTTTTTTGACTTAGTACACTATAATTGGGAAGCCACTATAATTGGGAAAGTTTTCTAGGATGTTATCGAGTGAAAGTTGATACACTGAGTTGATAATTTTAATAACAAATTGGGAGGATATGCATTATTAGTCGCTGTACTCAATAATTCCATAAAATGCGCTAATTTATAATATTCATCACAAATTTTATTAATTCTAAGAGCCTGGTTTATTATAATATTTCTAAGTACAGATATATGCAAACAAGGGTTAAAATGTTTAATTTTTGATGTATTAAATTTAAAATCCTGTCTTTTATCATACAAGCTTATAACCATATTACAATTTTGTAAATTTAAATTTAAATCTAAAAAGTTTGCAACATTTGAGTCATTTTTACTTGCATTTAATTGCAAATTTTTTGGGTAAAAGTCTAATACTATAGGGATATTATTTGGGGATACACATAATATGTCATCTAAATATCTAAACATGTCCATATTATGCAAGCTTGGATTAATGTTTTTTTCATAGAAAGAATAAATACAGATTAGCTAACAATGATGAGGCACACACCCCTTGTGAGATACCAACCTGTTGTTTAAAAGAAGTACTACCATGTTGAATATAATTCTCATAAAGAGTGAAATTAAGTATTTTTTTAAAGAGGAAATTTGAATACTTTAGGTTGATATTATATTTTTCAAAAATTCCTAAAATAATTCTATACAGATCATCTATATTGATATTGTTAAACAAATCTTTGAAATCAAAGGTATAAATACTATGAATATTAGTAAGAGTTTTTAATTTCTTAACTATATATATATATATACTAGGTTTCCTAATTTTTCATCTTTTGATGCCTGTAGTCTGAGTTTGGGCATTTATAGTACTGTACTATTGCCCAATCTGAAACAGGCATTTGTTTGGGTTAATTAGAATTAAATACTCAGACCTGAAGATGCATTTAATTCTGGTTAATCTGATGAATTTAATTTGGGCCGGTGCTGTTCTTTTCTAATATTGGTATTATGGCCGTGGTTTTACTTCTATGGTGATGTTAATATTTCACGATTATTTGAATTGATTATATTTATTATTACATTTTCCTTATATATATATATATATATATATATATATATATATATATATATATATATATATATACATATATATATATATATATATATATATACATATATATATATATATATACATATATATATATATATATATATATATATATATATATATATATATATATATATATATATATATATATATATATATATATATACATATATATATATATATACATATACATATATATATATATATATATATACATATATATATATATATATATATATATATATATATATATATATATATATATATATATATATATAGAGAGAGAGAGAGAGAGAGAGAGAGATAAAAAATGTATAGCGAAAATTGCAAAAGGTTATTTTAAAGTGGATAATGCTTATACTTTGATGTGTTAGGTCCTTTTTCATATTTTAATTATCGCAGTTATCTCGCTAAATTAGAATCATTATGCGTAATTGAAATTACCATATTCTAATTATGAAACCTAAATTTTATTTTTGGAATACTTAGCTATCCTTATTAGAATCTTCCATATTCATGACATCGTGTATGAACTCATTAAATGTGATTGCAGGATTATCGAGCGAAAATCTTACGCAATAACTCGTTTTCATGTTAAGTAATTAATATTTTATATTAAAAAATAACATAACACTCTAATATGTATGCTCGTACTTTCTTTACAGACATGAGCACTTATACAACTTTTTCCAGAGGGATTAAATCTCTGAAGTCAGTGTGGGGGGAACTGAATTATAAAAGGCACAGCATAGGCTAGCTTGATTACCACATTTGCGACCTTAAACGTCGATGGTGTATGTGCCCCGTATTGATTTACCCTATGGGTGCCCATGCTACTTTCTTTTGCACGGAATAGCCAATACCTACTATGCTAACATGAAAATTCCCTGTATCACAATTTTGTTAACCCCTGTGGAGATCGATACATTCCGTCTTTCATCACAGTCAGATTAAGCTGCCGAAGTTGCAATTGCCAAATCCATACACCGAGAAATTTTCTTTAGGTATACCTGATATACACTTTCTTGCAAAACAATATATGCACCCATAATAAACAGAGCTACTGTCTCAAAACTAGGCATGTATGTATCGTTTGAGAAGATATGCAAATGATTAGAAGTAAGGAGCAAAAAACATTTTATTAAGGTATGGCGGTAACAAGAATATGACATTATAGTGAGTACTAATTTCTCTACTAGCAGCTGTACACGCCAATATTGGGTGCGACATAGAGCCAATTAAGTTGCTTATGTCCCTTTCCGGAAGATTTTGCCACAAATTTTGCAACTGGCAGCTAATTCATTTGGTATTTTGAGAAGGCTACCACTTCCGTCCCAACATGTCCCAGACGTGTTCTATTGGTGATATGTCTGGGGACCTCGATGGCCATGAAACGATATTAAATCCTCGAATACATTGTTGAAAAGTCATGCAGTATGTCGTCGAGCGTTGTCTTGTTAATTAATGAACCTGGGTGCCTAAACATTATAGGCAGGACAATCACCTGCAGAATATCATCGATGTACAAGGATCCATAAGATTGGCTTGCAGCACAACTAGAGAAGATCGGAAGTCCCAAGAAATGGTTCCTCAGACAGTCATACCACGTGTGATGACCTCGTGACAACAAGGGCGGGAAATTAATGATGACCAGTCCTTCTCCACACATGTATGCGACTGATACGTCTATTGGACAAATCAGCTTCCCATAGGCCTGTGTATGTGACCTCTCTCTAAATGCAACAATTGTTCGTTGCACCATCGAGTACATCCCGAAAGCATCCTTTTACACAAATTTCAGTATTAAAGTAGATAATCCAGTTCCAATTTTCCATGAGTTAGAACACCGTTCGGTTTAAATGCTGCACGATGCGTCGTTCTCATGCGTGTTGCATGAGTCCTATATTTTACTGATTTAGCACGGAATGAATTTTTCTTGTTCTCAACAATAATAAACAAGAAAGATCAATCATGCATAAAGCATTGATTATGAAACACTTTCCAACTTCAATGCAATTTAATTTAAACACCTCTAAAATGCGATACATTCCTCTGCAATATTTTTTAAATTATCACAATATTACATCAATTTATTATATTTGAAAACTTAAAACTTCATAAAAAAATTACCTTTATTCAAATGACGGCATTGAAATATAAATTGCCTGGTTTAAACATCTCTAAAATGCGATACATTCCTCGGTAATATTTTTAAAATTATCATAATACTACAATAATTTATATTTGAAAACTTCATCGAAAACAAAAACATTATTCAAATGACGTCATCGAAATATAAATCGCTTGTCTCTCTCTATAAAAGCAGCATTTCATTCATAAACCTTTTTCCATTTTTTTCATTCATCACAATACTATAATAATTTATATTATTTAGAAACTTAAAACCATGGAGGTTCAAGTAATTTAACTCTATGCTTAAAACTTCATCGAAAAAATCGTCTGCTTCTCTTTGTCAAATCAATGAATATTTCATTCCAATCAGCTATATTGCTGATTCCATGAGCTAAATAATTTTGCATTAAAGAAATGCAACAATTCCTATACAACTCATTCTACATCTTTTGATGTTTACATCCTCGATAAGGGAAAATTAGGCTTCGTTGTAGAAATAATCAAAGTTTGATGATCAAATATATTGTAAATAATTTCAAATATATTGTAAATAATATATTGTAATTCAAATATATTGTAATTGCGTTGTGTCAGGATGTAGATTCACAGAATTTAAGCAAAAATAAAGCGGTTTTAGGACGGATATAACACTAAATGGGAATTAAAAAGAACTTTAAAAATCACGATTTTAACACAAGATGTATGACGTATTCTATTTTGAAGTGGGTCACTTGATCTCTTCATATAAATCAATTATTATTTTAATATTTATTTTTAAAACCACGGAATATATTTAGCTGAAATTTCTTTTATATATTTTATGAGATAATTTGAATATTTTCGAAAACTTTCGAAGTAATTTGTGATTTTTAAATTCGCTCAAAAAATGTTTGAAAAATTAGGTCCCATAGGGTTAAATGTATTTCATTTTTTCAACCCGGGTGCAATCCAAAACTAATTGGGTGATATTATTCATTTATATTCCCATAGGTCCCACAGACCGTCTGAACAACATACTAAAATTTCATTTTGATAAAGTCATTTATACGGCAGTCATCGTGCTGATAGACAGACAGACAATGAACAAAGTCATAAACACTTTTCAACTATATTGTAAAGAGTTAAAAATAATGCGTGTTCAACGATTTAACAGCCTAAAAGAAGCAGGTGAAGCTTATAAATCTCATGTTTCTGCTATATCAATTTCTGAATGGCGTAACTGTTTTGAAAATCGGTTTATTCGAATGAAAGATGCATTGATGCTAATAGGCCAAGAGCCAGCAACATGTTTTAGGACCCATCGAGTACAAAAGGTTTGAGCATTGCATGGGGTAGAACTTTGAGGTATCAACTCAGTTCGTGAGTCTGGCAGTCCCCTCAAGTGACCTTAGTCCTGGGCGTATATTTGAAATAAGCTAAAATTGACATCTACTGAGCCCATGGAGCACATGGATGAAATTGGTGTCAAATTATAGGTTTTAAAGTAACATAACGAATTTATGAGTCTTGCAGTCGTTACAAGTGACAGGAGGAAATTCTTACTAAACAAGTGATTCATAGAAGAAATGAATAAGCGAGAATGCCATTAACACCATTATAAGGGGCTCCAGTCGTAGTATCAAACTGGCTAAAGGTGCATATTTTTAGCGGAAATAAAATTCAAAATATTAAATGTTAATGCATCTTATTTTTCGATTTTATTGTTTTTCAAATTTTATTAGTTTATTTTATTATTTTTCATTTTTATTTAATTATATAATTAATAAATAGTTATATTATTTTTTACCTATTATTAACCGCCATAAATGGGAAAGTTGTCTTGGATGTTATCGAGTGGTAGTTGATACACTGAGTTGATTATTTTAATTACGAAATTGGGAGGATATGCATTATTAGTCTCTGTATTTAATAATTCTATAAAATATGCTAATTTATAATTTTCATCGCAAATTTTATTGATTCTAAGAACCTAGTTTGATATAATATTTTTAAAAACTGATATATGCAAACAAGAGTCAAAGTGTTGAATTTTTGATGTATAAAATTAAAATCGTTGATTTTTATCATATAAGTTTATAGTTAGATTATAATTTTGTAAATCTAAATTTAAATCTAAAAAGTTTGCAACATTAGAGTAATTATTACTTGCAGTTAATTGTAAATTATTAGTACAAATGTTAAATACTATAGGATTATTATTATGGGATACACATAATATGTCATCTAAATATCTAAACATGTGCATATCATGCAACCCTGGATTATTGTTCTTTTCATAGAAGAAGAAATACAGATTAGACAATAATGATGAGGCACACCCTCCTTGTCAGATACCAAATTGTTGCTTAAAAAATGAATCACCATGTTAAATATAATTCTCATGGAGAGTGAAATTAAATAATTTTTTAAAAAGAAAATTTGAATATTTTTGGGTGACATTATATTTTTCAAAAATGTCTAATATATTTCTATACAGATCATCTGTATCTATGTTATTAAACAAATCTTTGAAATCCAACGTATAAATACTATGTACCTTAATAAGAGTTTTTAATTTCTTAAATAATTCAAAGCTGTTTTTCGTAATATAACAATTATTTGAGATATCATCTGACAAAGAAACTTCAGTTAAAATTTTTAATAATAATTTACCAGCATTAGTAATATAAGAATTATGTCCACTAGTAATAATTCGAAAAGCTACTGGAGATTTAGGAAACTTGGGTACTAAAACAAGATGTGGAATGTTATTACAACTGTTTTTTAGATGGATTTGCTTATATTTGGATTATATTCTATTAGATAAGATTTTAAAGTTAGTATTATGTAAATTATAGATTGAATTATTAATTAAGTGTGACTGGAGGGTATTTATATAATAATATTTACAAATGATTGAGTAGTTACTACTAGCCTTATCGACATAAGTAGTAGCAAAATCATTTTGAATTCTTTAATATCCTGTTTAATTTTGAATTAAGTTTATATGATTTATTAATTTTCTGAATGTAAATATAGTGATTTAAGTATTGCTCTAATAAGACGCTTCAGGGTTTCAAAGCTTCTACAGGAATTTGATATTTATAGCTGGGGGGGGGAACCATATATCAAATTAGAAATGTAAATTTGTGACATATCACAAAAAAGAAAAAACTGGATGATAATACATAGGATACCCAACCACGTAGTCAGTACCACTTCTTTATATGATCTCTGTCTGTGTAATACTTTATTTAGATGCATTTGTGATAAAGAATTTTGACACATATTAACGCATTTTTGATCTAAACAATTTCCATCGTCAATTTGTTCATGATCCCTATTTTCATTGATGAAACAGCCTTTCACATGGTACGGAAAATTGGCATAAGTCAGATTTCTTCCTTTATAATAAATTCAGTTGATTTTGAAGATACAGATATGTTTCTTTAATGATCTTGTTGCATTAAAAATAAAAAAAATTCTGACTGACCAAATTTGTCTAAGGGAGTCGTATAAAAAGTTAAAAAGTGTAACTTTTTGAAAATTAATGGGAGGATTATTTCATTAACGTGGTCTTATTTCCAACCTTACTTTCAACATTTTTGCTATTTACATTGCCCATTTATCTCCAACAGGTAAAGAATTAAAGCGTGTTTCAATCTTTTGGGACACCCTCTATAGTGGACTCTCGTTAAGATGGCACCCGTTTAAGATTGATTTCTCGTTATTACGTACAAATGCGGATTACCGAGTTGAGGTTTATAGACGTTGCATGTTATAAACATCGCTTAATACGTTCGTTCATTCGTTAAGATAGACGAAATGTATTTAATTTTTTAATCAGTAGAAGAGGCCCCAGAACATACTTTTGAGCAATTGATTAAAATTGAGAATGCCAAAAAAATTGTTTACCCAGAAGAAACAAATAATAATTACTATTAACGCATTAATTTAAAAAATAGTAATACATATAAATACATTCTGCTTATGCTTTGAATGTTAATTATTTTTCATTTTTACCTCATTATACATATTAAAATTCTTTGATTAAAATGTTGTCTGTTTTGTTTTAAGGTTGTATTTTTCAATGTACCTAGTATGTTACATAAAATTGAGAACAACAAGCTTACCATTGTATTGTTCCATTATTATTTTACGTCAGATTTATGGACTCCTGCTATGTTGAACTCTCGCTGATAAGTACAATAAATGTTGGCTCTTGACTGTCCGTCTTAACGAGAGATCATATATATATATATATATATATATATATATATATATATGATCTCTCGTTAAGACGATATATATATATATATATATATATATATCTTTATCCTTAGACTTGGCTTATAGTTACTCATTTGTAACAGATATGCTAGAGATGGGTTTTTTTGTACATACAGTAGTTTATGCATAATTTTCGATTAAAATCCTTCAATTTTATTTATATATATATATATATATATATATATATATACTTGTCTCGCCATTGGTGTAAGATGTTACCTTAGACAAACCATCATTAGTGCGACAGACTATTATATTTACACGAACACTGATTCACAATTTTTGTTTTCTTAGAGTGGTTTTATTTTTAAAAGATATATACTATAATTATCATTCGGATACTATAATTATCGTTAAGTGGGTATATCTAATGCAAAATTACTAATATTTCTGACAGATTATGACTTCTATGCCATGCGAAGATCTAAATGTGACGGGGTACAGTGTATTACTTGCAAGAAATGGCTTTACTAACATTGTGTAAATAATAGTGTGTATTGTAATGCATAAATAATAGTATTTTACATAAGCTTAATAAAAATTGTTATAAAAAGATTGGTAACAATCTGAAGCTAATAAGACAATTTATTTACCCATAATTCCTAAACACGTCCAAAGAAATTTTTCTTATCAATTGATAATAGAAAAAATAAATCAATTTTTTTGTATCGCACTTCATTTGTGGTCTCAAACAAATACAAGTAATCATACGATTTCCATAATTACATTGTTTCTAGTAAAGCGAAAAGTAAATTATAAATTCGTTATCTTAAATTATTCCTGCCACGTGTAATCGATTCCTTTTTTAGGTATTTTCAATCTAAATGAGAAACAACATTAGTATATATTATCCAAATCATATTACTCATCGAGTTAGAAATTGCTTGCATTAACACATTGCATTTGTTAACTTAAACATACTCTTTACAGTTGCTAAAGGAAATACAGTAGTGTCATGCAATCAACTTAAGTGTTATATGCACTATTTACTAAAACATACTTTTTCGCAGTTACATAAATATAGTAAGTGGTGTTTTTATTCCTATAATTGCATTGCTTCCAGTAAGGTAAACACACACAATATCTGAACACATAAAATTCGTTATCCTGTATTTATTCTCAGTACAGAAGATCAATTGTCTTTGAGCAAAATGCTGTCTAATGGAGAAGGAAGACCTAGCTAGCATAAAGGATCCAAATCACGTTACTTGTCTTGGAAAAGACAAATTGTTCTCCTCAATATGTTCCCTGTTAAAGAAATACTGTATTGTTTGCCTTTCTTGTGAAACTTCCTCCGATTTTCTGCGGAAATCTGTTTCGTGATATTAATGAGAACGAGTTTGGATCCTTAGTTGCATCGAAATTTGTGAGAGAAAGACATTTTCGATTTTGGAACTCTTTGGCTTTAAGCCAAGATCAGTAAGATGGATATTAATATTTTAAGTGTAACTGTTATTGCCGAGGATTTGATGAAGGTGGTGATTTTATATTGAAAATGTATTCTTATGTTACTCTAAATGATTCGTGATCATCTATCTCTTCAAAAGAATTTCGTAAACGAGGAAGAAGAGTCTTTATTTTCTGATTTTTTCGTTTATATATATATATATATATATATATATATATATATATATATAAACGAATTTAATATATATATATATACCGAATATATATATATATATATATATATATATATATATATATATATATATTTTTTAAATGGCCAGGCACTAGACTCTTCGTCATTCGCCCTAAATTCGGCCGGAATCGTGAACCATTTCGCCGTCCTGGGACGTTGCCCCAGGCGCACCAGAGGGGGGTGGAACACACTGCGCCCACATCACACAACATCCATATCTTACGTGGGACTCGAACCCACAACGTGGCGGCCGATCGATCGCTTGGAGACGCTTGCCTTGACCGTTCGGCCACCACGCCGACTTTCTTATATGTATATATATATATATATATATATATATATATATATATATAAAATAATTAAAATATAATAAAGAAAAACAATGTATCAAAACTAACCGGGGGGGATTGTGACCCCCACTTCCCTGTTAAGCTTCCCGGTTTAGCATGATATGCAAAAAAGAATAAAAAGACATGTTTTCAAGAGTCTTGTTGAAATGATGCTGCTTGAAACACTTTTGTATGATGGTATTAATTTTTACAAACAGCGATATGCATACCAATGGGAGGTGCTCCTCTATACTCGCCGATATCTATAGAAAATTGTTATTTATTTATGTAATCACTGTTTTCTTTCGTCATTTGAGTTTGACCCCTGAAACGCGATCTGCCGACATGATTTTTCCCTTCCCGAATTTTGTATTTCTTAAAATTTAAATTCCTTGAAAATTTTAATCGATTTCATAAAATTATGCAACTTTTTTTACCCAACTTTGTAATGTATTATATATGTCTAAGATCAATATGTAAGGAATAAAAGCTGAGGAAAATGTTTTTGGAACACCTTGTGTATATATATATACAGGGTGATTATAATTAAAGTTCGCGGTTTGAAAAGTTCCCGGTCTCAAATAAAAAGCACTGGTCAGAATGATTTGAAATTTTTTGCCCGAACAGTCGGGGAGCAATGGAATTTTGTTTGGTGAAGAAAAAAACAGTAGTTCAAAAAGTCGCCGCTAGGAAAAAAATTGGCGCTTTGCTACACTAGAATGCAATAATAATTCTCCCCAAATCACTATGTGGTGCGGATTTACAGCAGCGTTTATTATTGGGTCTTTCTTTTTTGAGGAAATTGGTCCTCGTGGTCCCGTCACCTGTTCTGTCAATGGCCATCGATATGAACGTCTTTTGAAAAGTCACGTTATACCCACACTGCAAGGGCGTCAGTGAATCGATAACACTATTTTCATGCAGGATGGGGCTGCACCACATATCGCAAAACCAGTGAAGCGGCTACTTCGCAGTCATTTTAGAGATGACAGAATCATCAGCCGACATTTTCCTATAAGATGGCCAGCACGTTCCCCTGACCTCAATCCATGTGATTTTTGGCTTTGGGGGCATCTGAAGAATGTGGTGGTTAATGGATACATTACCAATTTAGTGGAACTGAAAGCTAGCATCACGCATCACATCCACAACATCTCTACAGAAACACTCAAATCTGTTGTTGAACACGCAATTTTTCGCTTTCAGCTTGTTTCAGAATGCGAAGGACAGCATATTGAACATTTATTACGTCATTACCCAATGAGTAAGTCTACGTTTATTACTTTGTATTGCAGTCTAGTGTAGTACAGTGCCAATTATTCTCCTAGCGGCGACTTTTAGAACAACTGTTTTTTCTTCATCAGACAAAATTCCATTGCTCCACGAGTGTTCACGCAAAATTTCAATTCATTCTGACCAGTGCTTTTTATTTGAAAGCATTTTCAAACCGGGAACTTAAATTATAATCACCTTGTATATAAAGTAAATAAAATATAATAGAAGAAAAGCAATGTATCAAAAATAGCCGGAGGGGGGATTATGACTCCCGCTTCCTGGTTAAGCTTCTCGGTTTAGCATGACATGCAAAAAATAATAAAAAGACATGTTTTCAAGAGTCTTGTTGAAATGGTACTGCTTAAAACAGTTTTGTATGATGGTACTCATTTTTACAAACAGCAATATGACATACCAATGGGAGGTGGATGCTCCTCTATACTCGCTGATATCTATTTAAATAAATTCGAGGAAGGCACAAATATATTGAATGATGTGATATATTCGTTACGTGGATGTTATTTTGTGTGCATGTACAGATAGTCGATATACATTAGATTTTACCTTTTATTCAGACAACTTATCTTTGACAGGAACAGAACGTAATCAAGATCAAAGCACGAATTTCCTTGATTTGACTATATACAAGAAATCAAATGGTTCTGTGGGATTTCGACTTTATGATAAACGTAATGACTTCACATTAAAAATAAATTACATAATACATTGGAATACATGTTCACATCATAAATAATGTATTCCGCAATATTGTATTAAACTATTTAATACGTAGTAAAATATTAAATAGTTGTAAAATAAATCGATATGATCGCGATCATCGTTTCCTGAATGAGGCGATTACAAAGGGATTCCTAAGGCGTTTTCTAAGTGACGTCATACGAAAGTTTTACAATATAACCTCAACGGAGAGTTATAATTTGTATTTAAATAAAAGTACATATGAAGTTTGAGCAGACAGATATATAGAGATGTTATGGATGTGTTGGTAATGATGTAGTTTGTTGTTTTAAACGTTAGAGTTGTAATGGATACTTTGGTGATATTTATACTTGGGTTATGGTGTATGTACAGGGTTGGTTTGTAGTGTTATTATTTTGGTGTTTGATATTCTGTTATTTGTGATGAATTTGATGGTTGTGATATGAGTTTTGATATTATTGAAATTAAGTTTTTAATTTACAGCAATAGTTTAATTTTTCATTTTATTTCCATTTAATTTCTTTTCTTTTGTGTTTTAAGTATTGAGTACTTGGTTTGTGGCAGTGTATCGGCTTCCGGGAGTGTCGCCATGACATAAAGCTGGCTTAACCAGGAAGTGGGGGTCACAATCGCCCCTGTCTGTTTTAGATACATTGCTTTTCTTCTATTATACTTTAATTATTTTTTTATAAAGATATACTTAGTTGAGTTGTTTTGCACCGAAGGGTATGTTTTCTGTTATTGGTTTTGATTTTGAAGGTATTTAGATAAAGTTATATATATATATATATATATATCAGTAACTATTGCAGCTAGCTATGTACTTCTTGTGTCGTTGTATAGAGAACACCCTATGGCCCACACAATAAGACCAGAGGAGACCTCTTGGGCCCCCGTTTTTAGGATTAAGGCCCATCTTGGCAACTTCTGCAGTTAGGGGGAAAAGTCAAATAGAAAATTGTAGAGCAAGTCATATTTAGTACAAAAATGTTTTAGTTTCATAACAAAAAATGACAAGGGTTACTCTAAATGCGAAAAAAAGCGGGAATTTGTCTGACTGATTGTGTCCGGAGTATCTATATATACTAAATGCCAAGTGTCCGTCTGTCCGTCTGTCTGTTTGTCTGTCTGTCTGTCTGTCTGTATGGCTGTCTGTCTGTCTTTCACGCGTTTTTTAGGCACTTCCCGTCTAAATAGAGACTTGCAATTTGGTACACGTCTCGGTCGTTCGATAAAACGCCCTGGAAAAATCGAATTTTTTGAAAACGTTCTATAAAGGGGGTGCCCCACACCAAAACGTTCGAAAAGTGAAATGATGGGAAAGCATGCTTTGCAGTGAGATAGAGACTTCAAATTTGGTGTATGGATAAATCGTGTGAAAGGAAGAAAGTGTGCAATTTCAGATTTCCAATATTTTCTGCCTAAGGGGGTGCCGCAAACTAAAACGTTCGAAAAGTGAAATGGTAGGAAAACATGCTTTGCGCTGAGATAGAGACTTAAAATTTGGTGTATGTGTAAATCGTTTGAAATGAAGAAAGTGTGCAATTTCAGATTTCCAATATTTTCTACTTGAGGGAGGTGCCGCAAACTAAAACGTTCGAAAGGTGAAATGATAGGAAAGCATGCTTTGCGATGAGATAGATACTTCAAATTTGGTGTATGAGTAAATCATTCGAAAGGAAGAAAGTGTGCAATTTCAGATTTCCAATATTTTCTACTCAAGGGGTGCCGCACACAAAAATGTTCGATTTACAAAATAAATGAGAAAACACTCCTTTAAAATTTGATAGAGGCTTGAAATTTGGTATATGGGTTAATCATTTGACGGAAATACCCAAGACGAATGTAGTTTTTCAAAAATTTCGTTTAAGGGGGTGCTCCAGAGTTAACGTTCGAAAAGGGAATTGATAAAAAACCATACTTCGGAATAAGATAGAGATATCAAATTTGGTGTAAGGGTAGATAGTTTGAAAAGAAGAAAGTGTACAATTTCAGCTTACCAATATTTTCTACTTTAGGGGCTGCCGCACACCAAAATGTTCGATTTTCGAAATAAAGGAGAAACGCCCCTTTTAAAACGTGATAGAGGCTTGATATCTGGTATATGGGCGAATCATCTGATAGAAATCACAAAAAGAATAGATTTTTCAAAAATGTATATTTAAGGGGGTGGGTACTCCACACAAAAGCATTCGAAAGATGGAATGCTAAAAAAGCAGTCTCTATCTCATCGCTTCCGATGAGATAGAGACTTCAAATTTGGTGTACGGGTAAAAAGTTGGAAAGGAAGAAAGTGTGCAATTTCAGTTTTCCAACATTTGTTATTGTAGGGGGTGCCGCTCACTAAAATGTTCTATTTGCCGAACAAATGAAAAACACCTCCTTTACAATGTGATAGAGACTTGAAATTTAGTATATGGGCTAACCATTTGACAAAAAAACCAAAGATGAATACAGTTTGACAAAAATGTTTTTAACTGGATGCTACACAGAAAAACGTTCGGAAGGTGAAGTGATCGAAAAACATTCTTCTCGATAGGATAGCGACTTCAAATTTGGTGTACGGGTAGATAGTTTGAAAGGAAGAAAGTGTGAAATTTCAGATTTCCAATATTTGCTACTTTAAGGAGTGCGCACATTAATATGTTCTATTTTCCGTATAAATGCGGCACGCTTCCTTTTAAATGTGATAGAGGCTTGATATTTGGTATATGGGCAAATCATCTGATAAAAAACACAAGACAAACAGAGTTTTACAAAAAATGTTCATTTATCTATGTGCATCACAGAAAAAGTTACAAAGGAGAAATAATAATATAGGGGTGCCTCGGGATGAGATAGACTTTTATGTGGTGTACGGGTAGATAATTCGAAAGGAGGAAAGTTTCCCAATATTCTCTTCTTTAGGGGGTTCTGCACACCAAAATATTAGATTTGTCGAATAAAAATTAAAAAATTTTATTATTTAAAAATTTACATTATTCAGGTGTTGCTTATTGTGAGACCGTTGATTTTCAACGGGTATTTGGCTAGTCCTCTCTCTAAAAGCGCAGTGTCAGTATGTCAATTCACCAAATGCAATCCCCAAAAAAATAAAAAACTCATGTATACAAATTCGACCATGTTGAATCCAAATCTGAAATCTGTTTTTCAAATTAATCTTTGGATCGGGAGAAATAGCCTCTCAAAGTTTGTCTTTTTTTGTTATTTTTGTATTTACAATCGCAGGTGTTGCCACTACATGATGCAGTTGTATGGTCATGAGATTTTAATGCCTGAAGAGAACGTGTATTAAGCTCATGGAGTTAGAGATAAAACTATTCCTTTACCTGCATGATTCAGCTGAACAGAAAAGTTAATACTGAGTTGTCAGGCAAATTCAAAAATGCAGAATATGAATATAAACTTTCTAAAAGCGTAATGTCAGTATGTTAAAGCACCAAATGGAACCTCGAGTACTGAAAAAACTCATGTATGCTAATTCGACCATGCTGAATCCAAATGTAAAGTACGTTTTCCAAATTAACCTTTTATCCGGAGAAATAGGTCACGCTGATGGTCACGTTCAGGTGTGGTGCAAACCCCAAGAGGCTAAGGATCCAACTTGTCAACAAGGCACTGTCCAAGCTGGTGGTTATTTCATAATGGTATTGGGAGTGTTTACTTGGCATAGATTGGGTCCTCTAGTCAAAATGAATCGGCCATTGTCAGGAAATCGCTACGTTCAGCTCCTTAGTGGCCATTTGCAGCCGTTTATTTACTTAACGTACCCAATTACGATGGGATGTTCCAGGATGATAATGCTCCTTGTCATTGGGCCTATATTGAGATTGGTTTGAGGAGCATTCTGGACAATTCCAATACATGATTTGTCCACCTAGATTGCCAGGTATGAACATTTTGGAGTATATCTGGGATATGATCGAAAAAGCCATTTGTGCCCAAATTCCAATACCTACCACAACCAAGCAATTATGGGCTACTATCGAGACAGCATGGCTGCATATTTCTCCTAGAGACTTCCGATTAGTTGAGTTCACGCCATGTGGAGTTGCTGCACAAGGAGGCTCAACACGCTATATATATATATATATATATATATATATATATATATATATATATATATATATATATATATATATATATATATATATATATATATATATATATATATATATATATATATATATATATATATATATATATATGAGTGGAAAAACAATGAGTGGAAAATTTCAGCGAACTCTTCACCAATCCGATATTTGATGCTGAATCCAAATTAGTCCTGTCATCATCCAAGCGCTATCTATAGCCGATATTGACAGATAGATGTTTCAATAAAAATGTAAATATTTTAGTCAGAAGTGACATCCGTATTTAGAACTGGAAGAGGATGTCTTTAGTGAACTCCTTAATTCCAACTGGAATTTGATACTCAATCCATATGGGTTATAATCTGAGCTCTAATTCCAACACCTACCACAACCAAGCAATTATGGGCTACTATCGAGACAGCATGGCTGCATATTTCTCCTAGAGACTTCCGATTAGTTGAGTTCACGCCATGTGGAGTTGCTGCACAAGGAGGCTCAACACACTATTAGAGAGGTAACCTATGACTTTTGGCATATATATATATATATATATATATATATATCTTAGATCATTTTCAAGTTTAGTATATCATTTTATCGAGTAAAATATAAATTGTACATAATTGACACCGAAATTAATTTTGATTTTTTCGCATGGAATATTGAAATCTGGTCGACTGGAGTTTTAGGGAACGTAAAATCTAATTTATACAAATGCTTTATTATCAAGTTAAAATTTAGATAATATATCTAATAAACTATATACTTTGTTATCTTGCTATATTGTGCTTATTTATATTGTTTCATATTTAATATAGTTTTATGTTATTTGGTTAACAAAACTGTGTGTGTTTATGGGACCGAAAAAATAATACGTATGATTGGAAGGAGGCCATATCACGGCCCACCCATTGAAGTTTACAGAATAGGAATGTGATCATTATGAGCACTTCTGACTTTCATTGTTTTCACCCAAACAGACGGCTGAAATAAACAGATAGAAGCAAATATTTTAACTGGAAGTGAGAAAAACCATGAGAGGAAAATTTCAGCGAACTCTTCACCAATCCGATATTTGATGCTGAATCCAAATTAGTCATGTCATCATCCAAGCGCTATCTATAGCCGATATTTACAGATAGATGTTTCAATAAAAATGTAAATATTTTAGTCAGAAGTGACATCCGTATTTAGAACTGGAAGAGGATGTCTTTAGTGAACTCCTTAATTCCAACTGGAATTTGATACTCAATCCATATGGGTTATAATCTGAGCTCAAATTCCAACACCTACCACAACCAAGCAATTATGGGCTACTATCGAGACAGCATGGCTGCATATTTCTCCTAGAGACTTCCGATTAGTTGAGTTCACGCCATGTGGAGTTGCTGCACAAGGAGGCTCAACACGCTATTAGAGAGGTAACCTATGACTTTTGGCATATATATATATATATATATATATATATCTTAGATCATTTTCAAGTTTAGTATATCATTTTATCGAGTAAAATATAAATTGTACATAATTGACACCGAAATTAATTTTGATTTTTTCGCATGGAATATTGAAATCTGGTCGACTGGAGTTTTAGGGAACGTAAAATCTAATTTATACAAATGCTTTATTACCAAGTTAAAATTTAGATAATATATCTAATAACCTATATACTTTGTTATCTTGCTATATTGTGCTTATTTATATTGTTTCATATTTAATATAGTTTTATGTTATTTGGTTAACAAAACTGTGTGTGTTTATGGGACCGAAAAAATAATACGTATGATTGGAAGGAGGCCATATCACGGCCCACCTCAGATTTGACATTTTTATCCGACTGCAAATTTTTCTTTCATATTTTCTGTATTTTTCTTATAAATGAATAAGTTATTGATTAAAGGGGATTAAGTAGGCAATTAGAAAAAATACCCGGTTTTCGTGACTGTCATTTAAAAAATACAAGAAGCTGAAATTTGAAAAGTGGCATGCGGGCTATATTGAGAACGGAGTGCTGCCATTATAGCCTACTTTGTAAGTTATAGACAATTTGCGAAAAATTCTTGGAAATAACAGAAAAACGCCAAAATCTTTATTATTCTAACTAAGACACACATTAGTTGACAGTCTTGGCTCGGAAGGTCATGACCTCCTAGTGCAAAGACTTACATCAAAATTCATTGTAGACTGGGGGAACCAATGATGCAAAGATACTACATTGCACTGAGGAGCCTCCAATGAGAGCAAGGAGGGCGTATCTTGACCTCAGGCAAAATGATGGGGCGACAAGGATTTAAATTCAACGAATAAAATGGCAATTAGAATTAAATAAGCGAGGAGAGCCTCCATGAAAACATTGGAATGAGAATTCTAGCAAAGTGGTTCATAAGCAATGATTATTCAAAAGTGATGAGAGATAGTCGTGATTATACAGAATGATAATGAAAATGTTCCGAGAGCCGTGTTTTCAAGCAGTGTAATGAGTAGTTATTTTAAATATTAAAATGATATAGAAAAAGACAAAGCTGACTCTAAATGTCAGAAAAGGAAGCTAATTCCAATCATGCTGAGCATCAGACCAGACAAACAGAGGTATGCGCCAGTCTGCGTATATATTAAGTCAATAGTTAATTTTGGAATAATTTTCTAACACGGTGCATTTTCTCCCCCTTAAGCGTTAATTAATTTATTTTTATTTTACCACAATCATATTAGAAGAAATCTAAATTTCCGAAAATGTTCTAATTCAAAAATGACTACAAACACGTGTAAGACACATGCATTTAACGCGGACCATCCAAATTTTAACAAATCAAACGGTTTAATGATGTGAGATTGACATCAGCGCAAGAAAATAGCCATTGGTCTTTTGCCGTAAGTGACACCCATTGAAGTTTATAGAATAGGAATGTGACCATTATGAGCACTTCTGACTTTCATTGTTTTCACCCAAACAGACTGCTGAAATAAACAGATAGAAGCAAATATTTTAACTGGAAGTGAGAAAAACCATGAGTGGAAAATTTTAGCGAACTCTTTACCAATCCGATATTTGATGCTGAATCCAAATTAGTCATGTCATCATCCAAGCGCTATCTATAGCCGATATTGACAGATAGATGTTTCAATAAAAATGTAAATATTTTAGTCAGAAGTGACATCCGTATTTAGAACTGGAAGAGGATGTCTTTAGTGAACTCCTTAATTCCAACTGGAATTTGATACTCAATCCATATGGGTTATAATCTAAGCTCTATCTAAACCCAATCCTGACAAATATACATTTCAAGGAAAATATTTGATCCGAAAGTGGAAAACAAACCGGAAATGGAGAAGCATTTGTAAACCACCCTACCTCCTTTAGAATTTAGTTCTAATAATTTGAGCTCTATCTAATTTCTGAGAAACAGTTATTTCATGTCAAAGAAAATTTTGGATCTACAAATGGAAAAAGAAGCAAAAGTATAAAACCTTAGTGAACTCCCCTATCTCTTCTAGAATGTGATACTGAATTTATATTAGTCACCATATGAGCTATATCTACAGCATATTTCGAGAAATAAATGTTTCAAGAAAAATGTTTTTGTAAAATCAATTGTTTGGCAAAATATTTGCCACCAACAACAAAAAGCCTTTTGACTTTGAACGAGCTTATCAAAATGCTCTTATTAGTGTTAACCCATATTGTTTGCCCGAATTTCAATTTCTGAACCTACAGGGAGGGTATGCGTTGAGCAAATCCAATTGTATTTCTTAAAAGCATTTTATACAGCAGAAAAAAGTAAAAATCATCAATGCCATTCTGCTTTTGCAAGCTAATATATTGGAGTAAAAAAACTTAAAATGGTAATCTGGTGTTTTACATTATATAAAGAATATCGTATACAAAAACATTTTATTTAGTTTGTTTTGCATGTTTTATACCAGCATCGTAACAATGGTAACTTATCTGTTTATACAACTATCCGCCGTTATTGTGCCAAAACTTTTAATAATAATAATATTAAATATTTTTTAAATGCTCATTACATGAAAAGACAACGTTACCACAAACCCAAAGTGAATTATTTTTTTAATTAATTTTATTAATATCCGAGTCATTACACAGCTACTGTGACGACAAAAGATTCCTGAAAAAAAAAATTCAATATATCGTTTGCTATTTGATGCAAAAAGATTGCTTTTGAGATTAAATATTTTATTGTATGCTTCTAGCCACTGAAATAAGTTAAGCTGGGTTTTATTGTTACAAAGAAAATAACTGACTTCTTTTATGGCATCAACTAGAGCTTTATAAGGGACCAAATTGGAATTCAGCCAAACGCATTGAAATTCTTTAGATCAATGACCCTTTGCACAAAGAGCACATCATTTAAAATCTAGAACTTTGATTTAATTTCAATATTCTGGGACATATAATAGTACATATGTAAAAATGATTTACGGACTTTAATGATATTTGTAAAAGCACTAAATGTCTTTAAAATTCACAGCAAAGGAATAGAAGCCATTTATCATATTGTTTCCCTATTTTATTGTATTAATGATTACTGATTTTTTGTCATAAAGTGAATTCAATATTATTGCAAGTGGCTTTAACAAAACATAAATCTTGAAGACTGATATAACTAATTTTATGGAATATCTGGGGATTTAGTCATTTTGGGCAAACCAACTAATGCGTTACGGTGAATTTATAGGGTCCATTTCAAAAAGAAGACGTTGGAATCTTCTTCCAGTAGCTTAATGGTTAAAGCATATAGGCTGGCCAGTGTAAAGATCTGCGGTCCAGTCCTCGGCTGGGACAGTGAGACCTCTAAAATGATGCCCAAAAATATAAAAAGAAGTTTGGAGAAAATGATCTGGGGTGTCAAATAGGCCCAGTTACGAATTTTCAGTGAATTATGGAGGCAGTTTCTTTTCAATATCACGGCTAAACAGGGTGTTAGCCTGGATGAAAAAAAGAAGCACAGAAGGCGAAAGTACTTGAACAGATGGGCAGTTGTATGATGATTTGATTTCAGTAGGAGGCCAAAATTGAGTTTCCTTTGACGAGAAGGGACTGAAGTATTGTCTCAGTAACTGAATGGATGGTGTATTGTTTTGCCAACGTTTCAATCCCCGGCTGAAACAGAGATACCTATGCTGTAGAGCTTGAGCATTTAAAATCATGTAGGTTGGACTAAGTGATCTAGAGGTAGGAAAAAGAGTCAGTTACATCTTTTCAGTGGGTATAGTAAATTATATTGACAGTTTCACCATCACGACCAAACATGATCTTAACTGGTATAAAAAAGAAAGTAGAGAGAGAAATGATCTTTGTTCAGATCGGTAGTTTAACGCAGATCTGATTTCGCGTGGGAAATATTATAGGATTCACTTCGACGAGAATATATTGGAATATTGTCCGAGTAGATTAATAGTTAGAGCATCGGCTTGCCAGTTCGAAGAGCAACAATTCGATCCCTGGCTGGGACCGGGCGACATTTACATATCTTTATGTTAAATTGATTATGATTTTGAAGACTGATTTATAAATTAAAAACTAACATTTAGATTTTTCCAGCTTTGTGCTATACCAAAGCACACCCAAATATCATAAGCTTACCAACGTTATGTTGTTATCAAAATCAGGTGTAGATGAGAAAGGGAAAGATAGTGCTACCGGGGCTATAACGTTCAAGGCGATGATATCTCTCAATGTTTTGACATATTGAATCAAATATTCTAAATAGGAAGCGATAAAGTTCCAAGAACTCTTTTTCTAAGTATCAACAATAAAGAATGTTATTTTCCTCAGCCATTTTTGTCACGTATTTGCAGAAATCAAATACAGAGATGTTGAAAATCAACTCGACCCATTGAATTTCGCCCATACTGAAAATGCAAAATTTTATTAATTAATATTTAATTAACTAAGACCCAAGTCAAAATTCTAAATCATATCCTGCACATCAACAAGTTCATATTATTCTTTATGTAAAATTGCAAAATTATACATTTTGCCGTCTGTACGTAATGTAGTGTAAAATAATCGCAGGATTTTTACTTTCTCTGCAATACATGATAATATATAGAGAAAGTATTCGAATCGAGTCGAAAATCGCAACTCGAGTTTTCGACGGAACTACACGTTTTGAAATCTCTAGAACACTAAAAACTATTTTTAGCATGATGTCTATGTATCTGTCTGTGCAGATTTTGTTTCCACTCTAACTGAAAACTAGTAGACTGAACTTCATAAAATTTGGTAGATAAGTTCCTTAAGGGGACCCTAGTTCTGATTAGATTTTAGTACGATTTGGAAAAAAGAACCTGCTTTTTTTTCAATATGACCCGAAAAAATCGTTAAATTTAAAAATAAAATACTACGTAAGCTCAAATATATCGATTAAACGCTTATTTTTATATAGACGTAATTCTTGCCGTTAAAAAGAATAAGACCAATCCCATTACTCTAGGACTAGCCGTTTTCGAGATATTCTAGTTTTTTTGCATTTTTGCTACGCCCCTTTGAAAAAAAATCTGCTGGGGGTAGCATATGACTTTCCCTTCTGACTTGAATTTATTTTCTCGTTATTTCCTTAATGATTATTAAATTGGGTTTTGTTTCACCAAAAACACGCATTCTTAATTACAATTACACCGAATTTGCACATTTAATTCAATTTTCGTTTTTATTTGGTAACTGCACGTATATTCAAAAGCGGCGTAACAAAAACGCGAAAAACTAAAATATCTCAAGAATGTTTAATGCTAGAGTAATGGGGTTGGTCTTATTCTTTTAATCATTAAAAATTTAAGCGAAATTAAAATTTAATTGAAATTTAATTGGAATTTATTTAAAAATTTAAAGAAAATGTTATTGAAAACAAGCATTTAATTCATACATTGGAGCATACGTATTCTTTTATTTTAGATTTCAATGATTTTTGCGGGCCATTTTGCAAAAAAAGGCAGGTTATGTTTTTCCGAAGCGTACTAACATCTAATCAGTACTAGGGTAATCTACAAGTGATTTATTTACCAAATTTTATGAAATTTGATCAATTAGTTTTTCAGTTAGAGTGGATACATACATTGCACAGACAGACACACACACACACAGGCACACACATACGTCGCGCTAAAAATAGTTGTTTTGTGTTCTAGAGGTCTCAAAACGTGTAGATCCAGCAAAAACTCGAGTTGTGATTTTCGGTATGATTCCAATACTTTCCCTATACATTTCCATGTATTGCTGGAAAAGTAATAAATCCAGTTACCGAATGTAAGCGAAAATTGAATTAAAAGTGCAAATTCAGTGTAATTTAAAATAATTATGGCAGTTATTTTGTGCAATTAAATTCATTTTAATGAATTATTTAAGAAATAAAGAGAAAGTGCATATGAGTCTGCAGGAAAAAATCAGGTGCTGCCTACATCATATAACACTGTACAATATTCCAGTTGAAAAGTGTTTGTGACTTTGTTCATTTGGTCTGTCTGTCTGCCCGTTACTGCCGTAAAAATGACTTTATCAAAATGAAATTTTAGTTTGTTGTTGAGACGGTCTGTGGAACACATGAGAATGTAAATGAATAATGTCACCCAATTGGTTTTGGATTGAACCCGGGTTGAAGAAATAAAATACAATGAACCCAATGGGACCTAATTTCTCAAACATTTTTAAGCGAATTTAAGATTCACAAATTGTTTCGAAAATTTTAGGAAATATTCAAATTATTCAATTAAATATATTAAAGAAATTTCAGCAAAATATGTTCGGTAGTTTTCTAAATAAAAATTAAAATAATAATTGTACCCATATTATATGAAGAGATCACGTGACCCACTTCAAAATAAAATATGGCATCTATTTTGTGTCAAAATTGTGATTTTTAAAGTTCTTTTTAATTTATATGTAGTGTTGCATCCGTCCCAAAAACACTTTATTGTTGCGTAATTTCTGTGCATCTGTATTTTGAAACAACCCAATTACAATATATTTGAGTTTACATGATCATCAAACTTTGATTATTTTTACAACGAAGCCCAATTTTCACGTATGGAGAATGTAAACACATCTAGCTCTAAAATGAGTTGCATAAGAATTGCTGAATTTCTTCAATTAACTGCCTCCCTATGTAAAATCAATGAAGTATTTCATTCATATCGCTTACTGTATTCCAGACCCAGAGCTAAATAATTTTGATAGAAAAAAATTCAGCAAATCTGATACAACTCATCTTACAATTGCTTGATTTGTTTTCATTCTGTATAAGTTAAAATTAGTCTTTGTTGTAGAAATAATCAACGTTTAGTGATCATTTAAAATAAAAAATATTGCAATTGCGTTGGCACAGAATGTAGATACACGGATAATACACAAAAATATAGCGGTTTTATGACGGATGAAACACTAAATATAATTTAAACAATCTTTAAATATCACGATCTTTACACAGAAAAAATTAATGCCATATTTTTTTTGCAATGCGTCACGTGATCTCTTCATGCATCATGAGTGTAATTATTATTTCAATTTTTATTTAAAATGCTATCAAACATATTTTGCTGAATTTTTTTATAAATTTTATAGAATAATTTGAATATTTCCTAAGAATTTCGAAGCAATATTTTAATTTTAACTTCGCTTAGAAACTGTTTGGAAAATTAAGTTCCATACGGTTCAATATGTTTCAAATTTTCAACCCGTGTGAAATCCGAAACTACTTGGATGATATAATTCATTTTCATTCCCATATGCCCCACAGACCGTCTTAATAACATACTAAAATTTCATTTTGATAAAGTCATTTTTACAGCAATTATCGTGCGAAAGGACAGACAGGCAGAAATCACCAAAGTCATAAACACTTTTCAACTATGTTGGGAAATGTTAAAAATAGACATGGTCATGACATATTTTAATGACATATGATGTCATGTTGTCAATGATCAACATTCAACATGACATATGATGTCATTGACAAACCATTAACCAGATTACATGATTTGAATTGATACGGAAAGCTGCAAAGAAATCTAAATCCGAAACTAACGAGTGCTTTGAAATAATTCAAGCAGAAGAAAAATCAAACCGTAACTAACGATCCAGCATTGATTAGCCATTAACGATTTATTGACTTATTGATTTTTGACACAATTTTGCTGTTCTTTCTAGTGGAATTATAAGACACTTTTAGATGGACCAGCATGCGATAGTCCGCATTGACAATGAACTTAATAAATGCCCCAAATATTGAACTTTTTAATAAGATTCATAAGGGAAGAAAATTTAATTTATCAATAGGAGTCAATACTACTTTTAAATCAAATTTTTAATAATTCTAGCAATTTCATGGCTGAGTGTTGGATAGAATAGAAGAAAATAATATTGTTAAATATTTTAACTCAACCTTCCTTGCTCTGATGACTTAGAAATTTGGAAAAACCACGATCAACAAGAAATTAATGAACGAGCCTTCACATGGGGATAAGTGGTGTGTACACTTCATTTTTGATGGAACTATAAATAATTTTAATACCTTTTCTCCACAATTATTTCATAGTTATTTTATATTTCGAAAAAGCCTTAGGTGACGGAACCGAAATTAAAATCTTTTGTGAACACTCTCCTTTGATATTCAATGTTGAAGTAATATCAGTTAGCACCTAAGCCAATATCCAATCCATAGCCAATCCTGAATAATAGATGTTGCAAAGAAAATGTACATTTTTTACTCGGAACTTACATCTCTTGGAAACCTTTAGTGAGATCTCTACTCCCGCTATAAATTCTGAACCCATATCAATCACCATCTAAGTATTATCTATGACAATTCTGGAAAAATAGATGTTTCAAGGAAATATTTTGAAACGAAAGTAGAAAAGAGTTAGAGATTGAAATCCTTAGTGACTTCCCAACCCCCCATAGAAACGTGATGCTGAATTCATACCAGTCAGAATCTAAGCTCTATATAGAATCGATTCTAAGAAATAGATGTTTTAAAGAAAATGAAATATTTTAACCAAAATTGAGAAAAAATTGGAAGTGGAAAAACCTTAGTAAACTCTCTACCTTTTGGAATTTGATTCTGAATGAATATCAGTTATCATCCAAACTCTATCTATAGCCAAACCTCAGCAATAAATGCTTCAGGAAAATTTTTTGAACCTGAAATAGGAAGAAAAACAGAATTGTAAACCTTTAGTGAGTACCTTTAGATAGGATAGATTGGCTGCATTACTGCTCTGGTAGCCAATGTAGATTCAAAGGAAATAATCTATCTTAGCCCCTGTGACTCCGATCAACATGCATTTTTCAGGGGTGGGGGGATCTTATAGATTGTTGAGTTACTTCTATTTCCCAGTTTTTCCTACATCACTGCAAAATAGACTGCAACTTTCTCATTTTTTCATCTATTTTGTTAATAATTTTTGCAAGCTGATAAGAAAAGCCACAATTGCAGGCGTTCATGACAATTACACCTTCATTTCTGAAATGTTCAGCTAATTATCGTCTGCCGAAACGTTATTTTTGTATTTATATATATATACATATATATTATCATAACTATCGGGAAACTTACTCCGCATTACTAACAGTTGATTTACCTGAAACCTTCAGTAACATGCTTGCAAATGTTTGTCAGTATAGAGACGCTTAGCTAGGCCGTGGCAAACTCGCCGCACGTATGTACCCGGATTGCAAAAGTAGACAGAGAGGTTGTAGAGCGATGCGTTCGATCCCCCCCCCCCCCATACACATCTACGTCGGAATGAAAGGGCTTATTTGCTGCCTATGTATCCGCATAATGTGAGCGTTTCTTTGCTTTGTCTATTTGCTGAAAATGTGATTGCTGAAACAAATTAATTGCAAGAAAAGTGGTTGCAGAAAATTGTGACAGCTAGTTGCGGGAACGAAAGCTAGTATAATTTAATGCATGCAGCTTCCATATATATGTCCTGATTAATACAAACTATACGTTATCTTGAGAAATACAGCTTTATTCGTATGTAACAAATATATCCTAAAATGATCTAAATAAATGTCACGTTCAAAAGTTTGTTACTACCTTTTTCTAATACACACAGATTGCCTTCAAAAACTGAAAAATTTAATAAATCTTTAACATACGCGTTAAATTTCATTAATGCAAGTTACAGAAACGCAGATAAATTAATAATATAATATTACTTTCACTTTAAATAAACTCTGAAATTGAATTATTTCCTTTCAAATTCCTCGCAAGAATTACGATAAAAAACTTTACTACTTTAAATTTAGAAACTGTAAATTTCGGAGTGTTCCGAAAATTGTATGTTTAAGATTGCATCGTATTTTACCCCAATCTTTAATGTTCTTTCAGAAGGGAAAAAGGCGAAAGAGGGGTTAAGATTCCTTCTAAAAGTATTTGAGAATGTTTTCTCAAGATGAGCCGCGAAAAAATCAAGCTGAGAGTAATTGAATTTGTTTGTAGATGGGCGTCGGTTTTTATTCCAGTGTCTGCTTTTTCTGCCATTTTCTACCTTTCACTGCTATTTACTCACCAGTTACAGTTATAACACATTTTATTAAATTCCCTGTTATTTTCTTACTCCGCTTATACTGTTTCATTATGTTATTTGAGTTTAATATTTTAGCTTTAAATTTGATTATCTGAATACGTGTCTTTTGTTATAAGCAGTTAATTCCTGTTATTTTTGTATTGCTCTTTTTTTTTCAAATATATGCGTGATATAGTGTTTCAATTTTTTTTCATGTTCATTCAATTTCGGCTCATCAAGTACTGTGTGATCTGTCATAAACTAGATGGAATAACACAGTTTAAAAATTCAAAAACTGGTTCTCGGATCAATTTTAATAAAATATAAAAAAATATGATGTGGGCAGCATATATGATATTCTCTACATATTGCAATGCTTTATTCCCTCTACATGTAAATAATGGTATACAAGATCCACAGCCCAATATTTTTGGCGCACCACGTAAATCGAAATTTGGCACACTACGTAAATTGAAATTTGGCGCACCACGTAAATCGAAATTTGGCACACTACGTAAATTGAAATTTGGCGCACCACGTAAATCGAAATTTGTGCACACTATGTAAATTGAAATTTGGCGCACCACGTAAATCGAAATTTGGCACACCACCTAAGTTGAAAATTGTCACACTACGTACATCGATATGTGGCACACCACGTAAATCGAAATTTGGCACACCAAGTAAATTGAAATTCAGCACACCACGTAAATCAAAATTCGGCACATCATTTAAATTGAAATTTTTAACATCACGTAAATCGAAATTTGGCACACAACGTAATTGAAATTTGGCACATCACGTAAATTAAAATTTGGCACTCTTAGTAACTTATTTGCCCAAACAGGATGATTCATACATGCTCACTTGCAAAATCACCATAAAAAGGCAATTTACATTTATTTTGTTACATGTGGGATAAAGGACCTTTAGCAAGTTATTTAGCGTCAAAATGCAAAACTATTGCACAATGGATATCCTCTCGTGAATGGAATGAACTTGATCAACGAGAATGATATTCACATATCTCTTGCATAATATTGCATATGAAAAGTGAAGATATCTGATAATACTTTGCTAACCTTTTGCTTACGTGTGGGACAGCGTCAATCCCACCTGTAAGCAAAAGGTTAAATTTATGTCATTTAAAAAAAAATATTTGAAAAACGTACAATATCGCAAGAACGGTTCGGAAGGCGTTCTAAAATTTGTTATCCGTTTCGTAGTGAAAAGTAACGTCTAAACTATTTACTTATTTATCATTATTGAATTTCTATTGATTTTTTCAACATTTAATTTGAAAATTTAAGGGACGTGGTCCGAACATTCGATTGCGTTTAAAATCGATAATGTCCCAGTGCTCACTGATTATAATAATCGCACAAAATTATATATTAAAAGTTCCATTCCTTTATGAGGTATCGCTTCCACAGACTTACGGATAAACACACTAACATACATACACACAAAACTATATTACCTCCAAAACTTTCGATTCGAGTTAAGGCATGTCTGAAACGTGATCTTCCTTAAAAACTTGAAATCAAATTCTCGACCACGCCACAATACTTTCCCTATACATTATACTTTCTATGCAAAGAAAGTAAAAAGTCATGAAAACAAGACTTTGTCATAAGGCAGAAGTTTCTTCACGATATAATTTAGTGTAGACATTTTCTGCTTTTATATCTTGATTGATATAAACTACAAAATTTGGTATTCATTCGTTTCTAAAATGCTTATCCCCAAAAGGGCCTGCATAAATGTGTGGCGTCGCAAATTTAGCTACTATCTTTTTGCTAAAAAGCAACTGGTTGCCTTCGTAAAATAAAATTTTTAATACATATTTAATACATTAGTTAGATTTCATTAAAGAAAACTGGAGATAGGCAGAAAAATTAACGATACAAAGTTACTTGCAATTTGAATAAACTCAAAAAATTGAATTTTCTTTTAAAGTTCTCGCAAGCATTACTATAAAAAGTATTGCTATTTCAAATTTAAAAACTTTAAATTGCGGAGTGTACAGAAAATTTTTTGAGCAAGATTACATCGTAATCTACTCCAATCTTTAATGTTCTTTCTGAAGGAAAAACAGGGAAAGAGGCGTTAAGATTCCTTCTAGAAATATTTGAGAATATTTTTTCAAAATGAGCTGTGGAAAAACAAAACAAAATATAAGATAATTGAATTTGTTTGTAGACGGGCGCCGATTTTGGCCCCGGTGTCTACTTTTTCTAGCGTTTTACGCTCTTTCACTGCCTTTTACTCACCAGTTATATTTATAGCACCCTTTATTAAATTCTCAATTAGTTTCTTTACTTCATCTTTAATTTTTTGTTGTGATTTTTTACCTTAATGATTTAGGTTTTAGTTTGCTGGTATGCATTAACTTAACGGTTGATTTATCTTATCTATCATATATTTTGGCTGTTAATTTTACAGATTGACGTATATGCATTTTGCTTATCTGAATACATATTTTAAGTTATAGTACACATATGGTATTTCTGCAATGCACCTTTTTAAAACTTCCATGCCATATAGCGTTTTAATTTCTTGCATGTTCATCGATTTTTAGAGCAGCAGATGATGAGTTATATGTCGTTTACTGAATGTAATAAGACAACAAAAAATGTAAAAAACTGGTTCTGATTGTTACAATCAAATAAAAAGTATATTTCCTACACAGGACTTATCCTATTAAATTTAAATTATCTATTCAATTATCTATTAATGTCCAATTACTGAATTTCGATCTTTATAAATGCCGATGTGAAAATAAAACCGCAAATTGGTGCTATCTTAGATACCACCTGAAAACAATATGCTTATTTGTTTATTAATTGAAATAACCAAATATCTCTCTATATCAAAACAAGAAGGATCAATCCTGCATAAAGCATTGATTATACTTTCCAACTGCAATGCGATTTTATTTAAGCATATCTAAAATGCGATACATTCTTCGGTGATATTTTTAAAATTATCACAATACTACAATAGTATATTATATTTGAAAACTTCAAGGAAAAGAAATGAACTTTATTCAAAAAACGTCATCAAATTATAAATTGCCTGGCTCTATAAAAGCAATAAATATTTCATTCATAAACTTTTTTCCATTCTTTTCATTCAGCGGCGATATTTTTAAAATTATCACAATACCACAATAATTTATTTTACTTACAAACTTAAACTCATGGAGGTAAAAGTGCTTTCTATCTCCATGCTTAAAACTTCATCGAAAAGGGCAATACTATAGAGTCGCCTGCTTCTCTATATAAAATCAGTGAATGTTTCATTCATATCAGCTATATTTCAGACTCCAGAGCTAAATAATTCTGCGTTAAAGAAATTCAGCAATTCTTATGCAACTGATCTTACAGCTTGATGTGCTTACATTCCCCATAAGTGAAAATTAGGCTTCGTTGTAGAAATAATCAAAGTCTGATGATCATTTAAACTCAAACATATTGTAATTGCGCTGGCGCAGTATATAAATGCACAGAAAAAATTGCATTCTTTTAAATTTTAAGTAAAATAAATTATTGTAGTATTGTGATAATTTTAGAAATATCACCGCTGATTGAATGGAATGGAATAAAATGAAATATTCACTCCTTTTATATAGAGAGTCAGGCGATTTATCTTTCGATGAAGTCATTTGAATAAAGTTCATTTTTTTCCGATGAAGCTTTAAGTTTTCAAGTACAATAAATTTCAGTAGTACTGTGATAATTAACAAATATCATAGCTGAATGTTATCACATTTTAGAGATGTTTAAATAAAATTGCATTTTGGTTGGAAAGTGTTTCGTAATCAAAGCTTTACGCATGTTTGATCTTTCTTGATTTTTCTGTCGTACTCTTTTTCTGCACCACAATGTGAGTTCATCTACACAGTTTTTTATTTATTTTTCTCATTGTACTTCTATTTCATAAAACTATATGTCAGTGCCATATATAGAGTTTTGTCGTTTAGCTCTTTTGCTGTTTGCAGGTATTGGCAAGCTCTTAAATGGATTTCAAGTCCCGAATCGTTCGCTCTGAAGAAGGAAATCCAAAGGTTTCCGAAACGTACGTCTTTATACTACAACTTATTTTTGCAGAATATTTTGTTGCAGTATAGTTTATTTACCTACATATATAGTATAATGTATAGGGGAAATATTGTGACGGGGTTCGAAAATTCAAGTTTTCAACGGAAGAACACATCTTAGCAGTCCTGAAATCGAATCGAATACTTTTGAGATAATGTTTGTGCATGTATGTATGTTAGTATGTGTGTGTGTGTATGTGTGCGTCAGTGAGTCTGTGGACGCGATATCTCACTAACGAATAATGTGTTTCGAAAATATTTGGCATGATTATTACAATCACTAATTACTGGAGCCCTATTAATTTTAAATGCGAATTTAGAGGAATTTTGAAAAAATTATTAAAAATGAAATCCATGACCTTCACTAATAATAAATAAGTAATCATTTCAATCAAAACTTTTATTAGAAAGCAAATGAGACATACTTTAGAATGTTAGCATGAATCGTCCTAAAGATATTGCACGATTTAACAATAAATTTTTGAAAAACTTTATTAAAAGTTGGGATTTCATATACAGTAAATAAATATATGTATATACTGTAAATATATATGTATACAATAAATTATCCTATCATACATACTTTTTCATTATAAAGGATTTGAAACAATTTTAGCATTAATTATTTTCGAGATAGGGTACGTTTTTCAATTACATTTATAAAAAAGTTGATATTTTAAAAAAAACAGTTGGTATAATCAAATATGTTCACTTTCTATAAGCAATATTATGTAACGAGGTCAATTTACAATAGATGACCAAATGTGTACACTCATGGACTTTTCCTTGGAGTTTTTAACGGTTTTCTTAGATACATGCATAAAAAGTGTTGATTTTCTGAGGCCTATAAATCCCGACCGCAAACTAGGTTCTTTGGAATATTTCAATCTATTCTGAAATATCCCGACATCGGGAATTTTCATTCTTCTCTGGATATGAGTTTATTATAATGTATCCAATTATTAAAACTGGAGAAATGCTTTTAACAAAGAAAAAATATAAAATTATGTTAACATTAAGTTAACAATACACCTTAATTGAGTACAATAATCATCTAACTCACATATTTTTCTTTTGCTGGAAAGTTCGTAAAAGGAAAGATAAAAAGTTTTGTGAAATAAAAAAAAAATCTGGAATTACGTAATTAGTTATTTCACTAAAAAAAGCGAAAATTTCTTCAAACTGGGGGAGCGTCACGCTACTGAATTGTAAAAATGTCATTAAAACAATGCGATCATATTTTCTGCTATAAAAAGAAGACACTCCACGTCAGTGAAAGGATAATAAAGGCGAACTAATTAGTATAAAAGGAGAAATAAGAGAACAAGAAGCACTCATAAATTTTCTACAGAAAGGAACTAATCAAAACGCAGAAGCTCAATATGAGAATAATTAGAAATTCGTGCCAAATGAAGTAAAATATAACGTTTGCTTTATCGTTCTATGATTTTAATTTAATGATGTCTTTTAGAAAGTCAAATTAGTGTTTAAAAGAGCTCTAGGGAATTTTGATTAGTTGTTGTACTTTCAAAAATTATATGTAGGGTTCCTAGGAATGTCCTTAAGCACTCCAATAACTTTGTAAGAAAAAAATTCACTAGTGATCAAGTTTCTATCTATAGTAAAATGGCCATGCCCGAACGAATAAAAGTTATTTCAGATACTCAACCGAGAATTTAAAATGTTAGGGTGTGAATTTAGCCAGACAGAAACTAAAAATGATTAAAGAATTACGAACTACAAAGATGTAAAACATTGTCTAATAAGTAGGAGTCGATAACAAAAATCAGCGATGGCTGCAGTCCGATAGAGCTGAAATAGTTTTACGCGAATAACATTTTGTAAAATAAAACTTCCGTAAAGCTCTTAAGTTTATTCGATTTTTTCAGGCTCATATATTTCGATTTTAGGTTTTAACAGCGTCACAAATTAGCTAACTGTTTAGACATAGTTAGCATTTTTTCTTTTCGTCTCGATTTCATTTGAATACTCCCATAAAATACTTCATGTCAAAATGCCAAATTATTTTACTAACTCACTTTTCGGTATATAAATTAAACTTATACTATATATCGGACGCGATTTTACAATCCAGTTAATTTATAAGCTTGTCTGGATGCACTTAAATAGTACTTGAATACGTATATTCTCTTCGATTCTGTTTCAACCTCATAAATCATTAAACATCTTTGGAATCACCAAGTTTACTTAACTTCTTATTTTTTTTTAAAACAAAACAAAATATCTCACGCTTATGCATCAATATTTCACCAATAAGTAAACAGATTGAGCTGCAATGTTCATGATATATTAAGTATCACAGTATTAAGTACCCAGCCATTGGAAAATTCAGGTTAAAATACAAAAATATCTAAATTGTAACCACTATACTTCAAAGACTAAAAGCTAGATTCAAAATCCAACTGCAGACACTTTGAGAACATTCAATGAGCTACAAATTACTCCTTATTTTTTATACTGTCCTAAATATTAATTGCCCTAAATATTAATGGATTTTTCCGAAACTTTATATTATGCTTTGTTACGAAAAAATCCAGATCTAGATATTTGTTTTTGAAATTCGAGCGAAAACGTTGTAATTTATTCGAAATTTCATATTTTCTTAACATGGCATCATAAGACAAAATTTGACATTATCATGCATGAAGGGGGTTAGTTATGGCTCAATGATCACAAAACTTAGGAGTTTTAACCATTGTAGGTAAAAGTAGAAGCAATGCTATTTTTCTGCTCGTGACGTCGTCAGCCCCCCCCCCCAAAGTCTACATTGTCAAACATGGCATTAATCGAAAAATTTTCAAGTCCTTTAAAATGAAAGTTAATACGCTATAATTGTGATCATTTGAACCAACGGTACATAATTTTATTTTTTTTATTTAGTAAAATTTGTGAAAAAAAAGCCACTTCAAAGTGGATTATATTATGAGAAAGTCGAGTGGAGCTACATTCCAGTTAATTTTAATTTGGGGCCTTATAAAATATACATTCAGCATTTTTCTGAAATTGTGAGTTATTGGGTTGTGCAACTATCATAGATAAATTCTCCTCTGTTTGTTGATTATGTTTCATATTTTACAATACTTATACGACCAACTGATATGATTATATATTCATTTCGGATGTTTTCTTGAAACACCCTATATATTAAATAGTAAATTTTAGTTTATGTTTTCCAAGCAAGTCTCCCTGTATTATTTTTATGTTAAACAAAGTGTTTATTAAAGTTTAACTTGATATATGTACTTCCCTGGTAGTGTGGTTTTATGTTTGCCTTCCAACAGGTTTAAGTACTTTGAGTTTGGTCACTTTTGAGATGTTAACGTTCTAAACGATGGAACTTCACAATGTGTGAATAGTTCAATCCCACAAACAGTCTATTATAGCCCCAGAGTCAATAGTCACAAGGATTGAAATCAGGTTGTCCAGGAGGTCATCTGGAACTGCATGAAATAGAATGTTTATCTAGAAACTGTTCAAATTTTGGCAGGTTTAAAATTTGCAGCATTACATAATTTGATAGTAACATATAATATCTAATCAGCTATATGCCACAGTTTTCCGCTGTCATCTTCTTGTGGAACCCTGAATATCAAGTGAAACAATGACTTAAAATGGTAGTTAATTTTAACTTCGTCTGTAACATACAACGTAAATCCAATCTGGTTTTGAAATTTTGAACTTTTTTACTTATGGATTTCATTTTCCTATCACCTAAAATGCTTATACAAATTACACTGCTCTCCGAATCCCCATTCGTGTTACATACTCCCAAATATAGAAGAACTTTAATTACGTCCACCTGGCAGGCTTCAATGAAGCCTGAAAATCATTAATTAATAAAAAAAATTCCCCACCGCAAAAATTATATCTCGTATTTGCACCACGTTGCGGGTTTCCCTAACTGACAAAATTTAAATACGCCATTAACTATCCCGTAAGCAATTGAATAAAACAGCATCCTCCTTCTTCAGGATACCAAAATCGGCCAAACACGTCACTATAATCAAGATGGCGTCTGTCCCATATATTTTGACAAATGTATTTTTGCAAATGGTGAAGTTGTTGCTTTCCTCAAGAAGGAGACCGACGAAGGTTGTTATCCTTAAGAAGGATACATTTCTTTGTTGATCAGTTGGCAACCTGAAGAAGGATGCTTTTCTTTATTGATTGGTTGATATCCTTGAAAAAGGGTGCTTTTCATCGTTGACCGGTTGATATCCTGAAGAAAGAGGGTGTTCATTGTTGACTAGTTTATGCTTTTAATCGCCTGCTAGTTCAGTTACTTGTGAGTTAGATAATCTTAAACCGCCGTTTAAGTGTATGTTTATATTTATAGTTTTATATTTACCCTAATTGTATTCATACAGTTTAGTTCAACACAACGTATTACGTACGACATAAATTACATGGACCAGGAATTTTATTATTTCATTTTTAATAAAAGACACCAATGAATAAAAGCCCTTTGTGGGTAAAAATTAGAAAGAAAATCTAGTAAAACCCTGTTGTTGTTGTTGAGACCCAGACCGTCCGACCTACCAGAAAGGTGTAAGGTAACTAGTAAAACCCTGTGGAGAACTTCAAAGTAATTTTTGTTGCTTTCCTCAAGAAGGAGACCGACGAAGGTTGTTATCCTTAAGAAGGATACATTTCTTTGTTGATCAGTTGGCAACCTGAAGAAGGATGCTTTTCTTTATTGATTGGTTGATATCCTTGAAAAAGGGTGCTTTTCATCGTTGACCGGTTGATATCCTGAAGAAAGAGGGTGTTCATTGTTGACTAGTTTATGCTTTTAATCGCCTGCTAGTTCAGTTACTTGTGAGTTAGATAATCTTAAACCGCCGTTTAAGTGTATGTTTATATTTATAGTTTTATATTTACCCTAATTGTATTCATACAGTTTAGTTCAACACAACGTATTACGTACGACATAAATTACATGGACCAGGAATTTTATTATTTCATTTTTAATAAAAGACACCAATGAATAAAAGCCCTTTGTGGGTAAAAATTAGAAAGAAAATCTAGTAAAACCCTGTGGAGAACTTCAAAGTAATTTTAAGCTAATTTCAAATGTAAATTTCTGAGTTTAATTAGTGAGGAATTTCTTTAAATTAGTTCTGGAAATAATTTTGCATTCTCATAAATATCCGGTTCTTCCAAGCCGAGATGATTTCCTTAAAATTATTCAGAAAGGGATTTTCATCATCCTCATCCACTTTTGGAATTTAGAACTATTAAGAAGTAAAACATGGAAAGAATTTAGGGCAAGAATTTCAATTCTATGCGATAATTCAATAGCTTTGCGGGAACTACTGTCACAGTTTTAAATTTACTACGTCAAATAACTACTTCATGCTCAGATAACTTGTAGTTAAAATATTCAAACACTGCATGGAAATGTAGAAAGTCCAATGAATCATTCTGAGTTTCCTCTAGATTTTATATTTATACAATGCATTTAAGCCAATTTATTAAATTAGAAATGCTTTAACAAATTTTAAACGGCAATTAGAACTGTTTTTAAAGAATTGATAAATTCCACGGACAATAATACGAGTGAATTATATAAACTGACGGTTCGTAATGTGTCAATATGTATCGAGGAAGATTTCAATTATATAAACTAAAAATACATCTTATTTGATTCAAGCAAGTAATTCTGCAATTTAAATGTTTCCACCAAATGTATGCTAAATTCGCAGTTGTTGCTGAAGTGAACTAAGAAACACTTCTTGAAATGAGAAGTAGAGCGCCAATATAATCACATTCGAATTACGTTGAACTTAGTAGTTGTTGTAGAAGTGCATTGTAAAACATTTATTGAAATGAACAGTAGTGCCCCAAAACTATGTCTAATTCATTTAAATTCGAATAACGTTGGTATTCGTAGTTATTGCAGTTGTGCACTGCAAAGCATTTCTGAAAATGAGTAGTAAAGCGCCAAAATAATCCAATTCATTCAAATTCGAATTGCGTTTTGATTCGTAGTTGTTGCAGATGTGCCCTGTAACACATTTTTGAAATAGTCAGTAGAGCGCCAAAATAATGTTATTCAATCAAATTCGAACTGCGTTTAAATTCGCAGTTGTTGGTGATGTGCACTATAAAATTATAATGTAAAATTATAATGTAAAATTATACGCTAATTATACGCTGACGTAAAATGCTTAAATAAGCTCATTTAATAAGCCCTGAATAACTTCCTTTGATACGCCCAAAATAAGCTGCAATTCGTTACGCATGCTCACAAATAGTATATATATATATATATATATATATATATATATATATATATATATATATGATACATATATTTTTGCCTAAGCCTTAAGCCTAAGCTTTTTTCCAGTAACGCGTCCTTTTAATTCACCATAAGTATTCTAAATTCCTATCTCTTGGCCAACACTTGTGCAACCAGACGGCAATCTCATTAAATTTTATTAGCACCTTCATTATGTTTTATACCACGTCACTAATATTAACAAGTGGGCAGACACTTAATCGCACACTTCATCTTTCCCTCGATCATACCATATATGGTCACGAATCTTATCCCTGTAAACGTTCTAAGATGAAAAGACACTTCTAATCAAATGTTAAAGTCTAATGAGCGCGGCGACAAAAAGCACATGGCCCGTATCATAAGCCTCTCCTAGCCTCTCCGAAGTAGATATATAATGCACTTATAGAGAAAAGCGCAGATGGCATTGAAATTTTGTGAGAACTGGTCGACGATCAGGACCACGGCCAGACCATGTAACTATATCTGTCGAAGTATATTCTAATAAAATAAATTCTGGTGTTGAGAAACTGTCTCTGTCATGGATTATTGCCTCGTATGTGACATATATATATATATATATATATATATATATATATATATATATATATATAATAGAAATATAGAATAATAACCCTTTTCCAGGTAACTACGAAAAATGGAAACAATAAAATCACCAATACATTTAATTGACGAAGTTAGAAAACCGATATTCAAGAAGTTAGACTTTTTGAGTGCTTAAAACAAACATAAATAAATTAAAGTACTTGAAGTCATAAGAAAGAAAATAAGTTAATTTAACTCAGAAGTAAAATTTAAAAAAATCTTACTAGGGAAGAACATGACTTTCTCCATAAAATGCAATGAATTTATTCTTTTCACAGTAAAACAATCATGTATAAGCTGCACGGCAATTTGTTATTAACGTTGGTACATTTGGCGTTTTTTCGGATGATAACATATAATAACTATTTCGGAGTTTCTAATTAGCTTACATTTACCACAACTCTAAATTGACAATCATGAATATAGCTAGCATCCTTAATGAGCAATAGCAGACCTTATATTAAAATATTTTTACAATCAATTTATTCATTTAGCTTCATTTTTGTAAATGTGACCATAATTTTGTTAATCTGGGGTGAAATGTCCTTAAGTTGGCGAAATTTGCTAAATTGATAGCCAAATTTATCACAAAGGGTTACAGACAAATGGAGAGGAAAGCTTTTCTTATATATAAATGATGACTACTGGCGAATTGTTAGGTTTTAAAATACAAAATTATAACTCAAAGTGAATGGAAGAAACTAGATCGACGACAATGATGTTAACAAGTTTATTGCACATTATTACATATGAAAAGTGAACATATTTTCTAATTGTTAATTCTTTTATATTTATTTGTGATTTTTTTAGTAAATTTATTTGAAAACTCTAATATCTCGAGAACGGTTCATGCTAGCGTTCCAAAGTTTGTACCATTCATTTTCTAATGAAATATTGAATGATAAATGATCATCTGTGCAGCATTATTAAATATTTTGAATTTTACTTTTAACGATTTTTTTGTTCCGAATATTGATGAATATTGTTCTGTAGTTTGATGAATTTTGTTCTAAATTTTAATGGCTTTTTTTTCAAAAGTTCAATTGATAATCTGGGGTTTTTCCGAAAATTCGATCGTGTTTAAAATTAATAATGTTTTAAATATTTACTGATTATAATATTTATACCAAAGTTTGTTTGAAACGTTGCATTAGTTCGTCACATATCTCATCCACAGACTCACGACGCACACATACATACATACGCATACACACATGTACATAGACCTCAACCCCAAACTATTTAATTCGAGTTCAGGGATGCTCGAAACGTGCTCTTTCGTCGGAAACTCGAATTCGAATGTTCGACTCTGTAGCAATTTTTCCCTATACATTATATATACTATTTATATAGGGAAAGAAAAACAATAGTAATTGCTCTCTTAACGAGTTTTCTTCCGATTGAGGTCGAATTTTCCGAGAACGCTTAATACTGAAATAATTAGATATTCTAAAACTTAAAAATTGTCATTTATATATTCACGAATTTAGAAAATAGCAAATAAAATAGCGCTTAAAGTTGTATAGATAAAAGTTTGAGATAACGGCCGTAGACCACCTGCGTTTGAAACTAGACCACAATTGAGAAGGATAAATTCATCTTCTTCAACGTAGACCGTCCGACCTACCCGAAGGTGTAAAGTATTTGTATGTATGGCCGGAACAGTGCCATTCAATTTCGACCCAAACCCAATGGAGGCGGAATCCACTGGGACTGGATCCTCCTTTCCCTACCACCAACCTCTGGGAAGGACTTGCGGACCTACATATTTAACGTGCCCGTACTCCGCGTGAACACGGGGATAGTCTGGGCAGAGTCCGAACTCGAACTCGGGTCGTCCGAGTGTGAAACACGTGTTAACCACTGGGATGTCCCAACCTCGTGAAGGATAAATAGAATTGAAGAAATGGCGGAAAATGGAGATATTTGGCTTTAAAAGTTCATAACTTTTAAACTAATTCGAATTTTTAAAAAATCTCGCCAAGATTTTTTATCATCATCATGTTACACATTGTACGGGAAGCAAAGGCACCTTTTTTGCGAATTCAACCGGTGTCCGACGCTTCGATTTTCTATTTAGATGACGTGCACGCACAGAAAGACAGACATCGTTTTTACTTTCCCTGCAATACATGGTTATGTATAGAGAAAGTATTGGAATCATGCCGAAAATCGCAACTCGCGTTTTCGTAGGATCTACACGTTTTGGGAACTCTAGTATACGAAAATCCATTTTTAGTGTGACGTCTGTATGTGTGTGTGTGTATGTGCATGTCTGTCTGTCTGTGTGTATGTCTGTGTGTCTGTCTGCGTGTCTGTCTGTGTGTCTGTCTGTTTAATGTATGTATCCACCCTAACTTTAAAACTAATGAGCCGAATTTCAAAAAATTTGGTCCATTATCAATCATTTGTGTGTGACTTTAGTTCTGATTAGTGTTTGGCTCTATTCGGGATAAAAGAATCTGCCGTTTTTGCGAAATGGCTCGCAAAATTTGCCTGTATACGCTCTAGCTGAATAACTAATGAATTAAATGTTACAAAATTTGGTAGATACGTCACTCGTGGGTTATCCTGGTGCTGATTAGATTTTGGTATAATTCGGAAAAATATAACCCGCCAAACTTTTGCGAAATGTCCCCCAAACATCGAATATCTCCACCCTTAGATAAAAAATAATTGACCGAATTTCACAAAATTTGGTATATAAGTAACATGTGAGTGGCCTTGGTGCTGATAAAATTTTGGTTAGAATCGGGAAAAATGAACCTGTCTTTATTTGTGAAAGGACCCGCAGAAATTGTCAAATCTAAAATAAAATATTCCGAGTTCAAATGTATCAATTTAATGCTTGTTTTATACGCAATTTTGTCGATGGAAAGAAGACAAACTTCATTACTCTGCGATTAGCCTTTCTCAAGATATTTCGGTTTTTTTTAGCATTTTTGCTACTTCTTTTTTGATAGTACGTCCAGTTACTAAATGAAAACGAAAACAGAACTAAAAATGTAAATTCAGTGTAATTGTAAATAATAGTGAGTGTTATTTAGTGTAATTAAACTTAATTTAATGATTTTTAAATGAAATAAAGATAAAATTAATTTAAGTCTGCAGGGAAAGTCATGTGCTGCCCACATCAGATTTTTACTTTCCCTGCAAGACGTGGTAATGTCTAGGGGAAGTAGTGGAATCATGCCGAAAATCGTAACTCGAGTCTTCCACGGATCTGCACGTTTCGACACCTCTAGAATACGACAAAACTATTTAGCGTGACGTCTGTGTGTGTCTGTCTGTGAGTCTGTGTGTCTGTCTGTGAAATATATGTTGTTGTTGCTGAGAACCAGACCGTCCGACCTACCAGGAAGGTGTAAGGTAACTGTTTGGACGGCCGGGATGTGCCACCCAATTTAGACCGGAACCCAGTGGAGGAGGCATCCACAGGGACCGTACCCACCTTCCCCTACCACCAAGCTCTCGGAAGGACTTACGGACCCATATGTTTAACGTGATCGTACTCCGCACGAACACGGCGGCAGTTGTGGCAGCGTACAAAACCAGCGCGCAAACCACCGCGTCCGAAATGTGCCAACAGCACGTGATATTCCCAGGTGGTACCCACCCAAGTACTAACTGCGCCCGATGCTGCTTGACTTCGGTTATCTAACGAGAACCGGTGTTTTCAGCACGGTAGGGCCGTTGGCTCTGTGAAATGTATGTGTTCACTCTAACTCAAAAACTAATGGACCTAATTTCATAAAATTTTGTAGATAAGTCACTTGGGTATGACCCCGGTGCTGATTGGTTTTTAGTACGATTCGAGATGAAAGAACCCGCCTTTTTTTACGAAACACCCCGCAAAAATTGCTGTATCTGCTCTAGCTGAAAAACTAATAGACCGAATTTCACAAAATTCGGTAGATAAGTCACTTGTAGATTACCCTGGTACTGATTAGATTTTGGTACGATTCGAAAAAAAATAACCTGCCTTTTTTTGCAAAATGGCCGGCAAAAATCGTCAAAATCTAAAATGAAAACTACGTATACTCAAACATATTCAGTAAATGCTTGTTTTATACGAAATTTTTAACGAATTGAATTAAAATATAAAGAACGTGGATATAAGTCTGCAGGGAAATTCATGTGTTGCTTACATCAGACTTTATATTCTGTAAGTTATTTTTGCGTTTGAATGTAAAACTCAATATCTTCTATTTATAAAAATCTTCGAAAACTGACAAGAGGTATTTTGAACTACTGATCTTCTTAAATTACCCTTACATATAATGTCGCTTAAGGAAATCTTGTTAGATTGAAAATTTATGTTATGCATATTACGTTATTTTTAAATATATTTTAATACTGATATATGTTTTTGTCGCAAAATTATATTCGAAGTTTGTTTACTTCCAAACTACGAAGTTTCTGTTAATAAAATAAGCAAGAATGAGTAATTTTATTTCTGTAGACCGTTATCTCAGTTTTCAAAAGACAGTTTTTAAAAATACGTACGTAGATGAAATATTTCTGGTTGAAAAACTTATTAAATGAACTGGAAAACGACCAAGCCAAGAAGAAACTATTTCATAACTGCTAGGCTCACAAATTTTAATTTCAACATTTTTTCAGCAACACTAACTTTATTTTGGGTTTATGTGACGATGTTTTCTTCCACTGGATGCACAGTACGTATATGTAGATGTTATGCATGAAAAATGATTTTTGGAGTTTTAAAATTCGAATTCATGTTGGCATAGATATTATTTTTACATCTGAGAATGTTTTAATATTTCATTAAAATTTCGATTTTGCCGAATAATCCAATAGTTGCCAAATTTCACTTAGTGCGTTTGATGGAGTTTTACTTAGTGCAATATTCCGCATATTGTATTGTCCTTGTATATATAGCTACTTGTTACATAGCTACTTGATTATACCAAAACGTTATACAGTTAAACTCGTTTAATTGAAATTTAGTTGGAGTAACATCTTTCACATTAGATAACTCCCTGAACAATTGTATATTATTCAATTTTGCTGAATATTTATACAATTAAACCCATTTAATGGAATTGGTCGTATGTAAACCTGTATAATGGGATTTTATTTTGAGGAATATATTGCATATTCGACTATGACTTTCCAAACCCAGTCTGTAGGTCATTTCCTATATTTGTCAGGAATAACTGATACAGAAAAGCAGCTTCCGTGGGGGACAAAGAAGTAAGCGAGATTGAAATCACTTTTACTAGGCGACTTCGAAAAAGACCGGTACCTCAATTCCCGTAAAGATTCACTCTTATCATCACAATCTATATAAATAAAAATGAAAATCTGTCTGTCTGTCTGTCTGTCTGTCTGTCTGTCTGTCTGTCTGTCTGTTTGTCACACCATCACGGGAGAACGGCTAAACCGAATTTGATGAAATTTTGTGGGTAGCCCAGAAATAGCCCCACTTAAAATTATATCCGTGTTTTGAGTTTCTACGACCAGTGGTTCTCGAGATATTAGTAAAAAACGAAATTTTCGTTTGTCTCATCATCACGGAAAAACGGCTGAACCGAATTTAATGAAATTTGGTGAATAGCCTTGAAATATACCCCCATAAATTTTGTCCAAGTTTCGAGTTTCTAAGACCTGGGGTTGTCGAGATATTAATGAAAAACGGAACTTTTTCCTAGGAGTTCTACTCCCTAACTCCGTGGTTTATCCAAACGAAAAGCTTGAAAATCGTTTGAAAGTGAATTAAAATTTAATCTCTGAGTTTGATGGGAGATTTTTTGCGTTAATTAGTCACTTTCTGAAAACATGAATTGTTTGAAACATGATTTAAAGGGGAAATCTATCTCCATGGTTCATGGTTTATTTAAAACAAGCTTTTACGGAACAATGAGAAGTATAGAGAAATCAAAATCGTTATTTAATTTCGCAGTTTATGTTATAAGACATGACATATTTAACATGTTATAAGATTCTATCTTATATCATGTTACTCAGAAACGCAATTAAATTAAATCTGTCTGTTAATTTTAATAATTATTTTTTCGATTTGAATAATAAATAAATGGATATAAAAATATATTTTAGAAAAGAACGATTTGATTTTTCTTATAGCATTTTCGACTGGATAATATCAATTACGGTCTTCAGGTTTAAAAATTATTATTATTTATATTTTCGGGGATTATTGATTCAAGGATTATTGATATTTTCAAGTTATTATGCAATTATTTTATTATGACAAAAATTGTTTAAACTCATATATTGTATGTTGTACGAATCTTCTACAAATACACGTGTATATCTTTTAATATACGAGAATATATGTAGTACAGGTATATTGACATATGTTTTGATATATATTGGCATATATTGGAATCAATTACGACCTTCTGGTATAAAGAGTACGGATATTATTGATGTTTTCAATTTATTACGTCATCTCTTTTATTTTGGCAAATATTTTTGAGACGCATATTGTAATACGGGTAATCTTCTACTAACACATTGGCATATTTTCTGATCTGCGACAATATAATTAGTACGGGGTTGCATATATTCATTCAATTCCTATTTTTTCTTCTGTAAATTTGCTTAAAAAAGGGGGCATGATGTTTTATTCTTCAGATCTGATCGTGAAGATAACTTTGCATAGTGAGAAAATATATTCTTAAACTTCTCTTTAGGAGCAATAAATTTAATATTTTAACAGAATTTGCACATGATTGCGAACTTTAAGTTTCTTTAAATTATACACTCCGTACGAATAACGGGTGTGCTGTTAGTGGTTAATAAATTTTAACATTTTAGGAGGATATATCATGTTGCTCGGCATCGCAATTAAATTAAATGTGTTTGTTAATGTTTTTATTATTTTTTTTCTATTTAAATAATAAATAAATGGATAAATGGATATAAAAGTATATCTTATGAATGGACGGTTTGATTTTTCTTTTAATTATATTAATTGCTGACTGCGTACATCAATTTCATTTATTTTGGCAAAGAGTTTTCAAGCTTATATCGTATTTAGCTACTAAACTCATATATTGTGTTTAGACAATAAATTCATATAGCCGATTGTTGAAACAGAAAAAGAGTAGAGGGGGTATATCTTCTAATACAATTGTAGTGTTTTCATTTAGTATATTGAAACGGGATAAGAATGTTTCATTCAGATCTGCAAATTCAAAGCTACGAATTTGGAGGGATATCGCTAATTTGACAACTTTTCTTAAACTTTGCCAAATTGACGGAAATGTCGCCAAATTGATATAAACGACACACAAACAGCTGCCATAAACCTTCGGGTTGGTCGTGTGGCTTGGGTCTTTTACATATCAATGAAATTTTTTTTTGTTTTGTTAGAAGAGAGTACTGAAATGATGTTTGGTTAGCATTTCTCTGTCAGACCAACCATCCTACTTAGTAATACATTTAGCGAATTTTTAAAATGTCACCAAATTGATAAAAATGTTTTCAAATCTATAAAAATATCTTGAAATTGATAAAATTGCGCTACATAAATGATATTAATTGTTTTTTGTTAGGGGATAGTATTGTGATGATATTTCGTCAATTTGTCGCAAAGTGGAACTGTCAGTTCTACAGTCCCACTTGGCGATAAATTTGGCGATTTTTTAAAATGTCGCTAATTTGACGAAACTGTCGCCAAATGTTCCATAGAAATATAACTATTTAGACGATATTTTTTCTACCAATGTATTTGAAGCAAATGATATCATGTCGCTTAGCAACGGATTTAAATCCAATGTGTTTATGCGGCAGACGATTTTTATTAAATCCTTTCCGATTTGAATAATGAAGATATGTATATAAAATAAATTTCATTGCCATTTCATTTTGGACTGGATAATATCAATTATACTCTTCAGGTTTAAACATTATTATTATTGATATTTTCCGGAATTATTGATTCAGGGATTATTGATAATTTTAATTTATTACGCCATTGTTTTATTGCGGCAAAAATTGCTGACACACGCATATTGTACGTTGTACGAGTAATCTTCTAGGAATGCACGGGTATATCTTCTAACCTACGAGAATATAAGTAGTACAGGTATATTGGCATATATTTTGACATATATTGGCATATATATTGGAATCAAGTACAGTCTTCTGGTATGAAGATTAAGGGGATTAATTATATATTCAATTTATTACGTCGTCTGTTGTATTTTACCAAAAAACATTTGTGACTCATATTGGAAAACGGGTAATCTTCTACTAATAATCGGACATTATAAATAGTACGTGTATATCTTCCCATATAATTTTAGCACTTTACTTTTGATATATATTGGAATAAATGACTGTCTTCAGATTTAAAGATCACGGGTTTATTGGTATTTTCAATTTATACATGTAATCTACTAATACAGGTTATATTTTCTAATATTCGCGTATATAATTAGTACGGGTCCCATACAATTTTAACGCTTTTATTTTGCATATATTGATTCAATTCCATATTTTTTTTTGTATTTGCTTACATAAGGGGTCCAAGATGTTTTATTCTTCAGATATGTCCATGAAGATAATTTTATATAGCGAGAACAGAGATTCTTAAACTTCTTTTTAGGAGCATTATATTAAATATTTTAACAGAATATTTTGATTAAACATGTTATTTTGTATACTATAAGAATTTGGGCATGATTATGAATTTCAAGTTTCTTTATATTATATACTCCGTACGAAGAACGGGTATGCTGCTAGTCTATATAAATAAAAATGAAAATCTGTCTGTCTGTCTGTCTGTCTGTCTGTTTGTCCCATCATCACGGGAGAACGGCTGAACCGAATTTGATGAAATTTTGTGGGTAGCCTAGAAATAGCCCCACTTAAAATTATATCCGTGTTTTGAGTTTTTACGACCAGTGGTTTTCGAGATATTAGTAAAAAACGAAATTTTCGTTTGTCTCATCATCACGGAAAAACGGCTGAACCGAATTTAATGAAATTTGGTGAATAGCCTTGAAATAGCCCCCCATAAATTTTGCCCAAGTTTCGAGTTTCTAAGACCAGGGGTCTAGATATCAATGAAAAACGGAACTCCTAAAAGCTTGAAAATCGTTTGAAAGTGAATTAAAATTTAATCTCTGAGTTTGATGGGAGATTTTTTGCGCTAATTAGTCACTTTCTGAAAACATGAACTGTTTGAAACATGATTTAAAGGGGATATCTATCTCCATGTTTTATTTAAAACAAGATTTTACGGAACAATGAGAAGTATAAAGAAATCAAAATGGTTATTTAATTTCGCAGTTTATGATATAAGACATGACATATTTAACATAATATAAGATTCTATCTTATAGCATGTTACTCAGAAACGCAATTAAATTAAATCTGTCTGTTAATTTTAATAATTATTTTTTGGATTTGAATAATAAATAAATGGATATAAAAATATATTTTAGAAAAGAACGATTTGATTTTTCTTATAGCATTTTTGACTGGATAATATCAATTACGGTCTTCAGGTTTAGAAATTATTATTATTGATATTTTCGGGGATTATTGATTCAGGGATTATTGATATTTTCAAGTTATTATGCAATTATTTTATTATGATAAAAATTGTTTAAACTCACATATTGTATGTTGTACGAATAATCTTCTACAAACACACGTGTATATCCGTTAATCTACGAGAATATAAGTAGTACATGTATATTGACATATGTTTTGATATATATTGGCATATATTGGAATCAATTACGACCTTCTGGTATAAAGAGTACGGATATTATTGATATTTTCAATTTATTACGTCATCTCTTTTATTTTGGCAAATATTTTTGAGACTTATATTGTAATACGGGTAATCTTCTACTAACACATTGGCATATTTTCTAATCTGCGACAATATGATTAGTACTAGGTTGCATATATTGATTCAATTCCTTTTTTTTCTTCTGAAAATTTGCTTACAAAATGGGCCAGGATGTTTTGATCTGCCCGTGAAGATAATTTTGCATAGTGAGAACATATATTCTTAAACTTCTCTTTAGGAGCAATAAATTTAATATTTTAACGGAATTTGGACATGATTGCGAACTATAAGTTTCTTTATATTATATACTCCGTACGACGAACTGGTGTGCTGTTAGTGGTTAATAAATTATAACATTTTATGAGGACAAATCATGTTGTTCGGCATCGCAATTAAATTAAATGGGTTTGTTAATGTTTTTATTATTTTTTTTCGATTTGAATAATAAATAAATGGATTAATGGATATAAAAGTATATCTTATGTATGAACGGTTTGATTTTTCTTTTAATTATATTAATTGGTGACTGCGTACATCAATTTCATTTATTTTGGCAAAGAGTTTTCAAGCTTATATCGATCGTATTTAGCTACTAAACTCATATATTGTGTTTAGCCAATAAATTCATTTAGCCGATTGTTGAAACAGAAAAAGAGTAGAGCGGGTATATCTTCTAATACAATTGTAGTGTTTTCATTTAGTATATTGAAACGGGATAAGGATGTTTCATTCAGATCTGCAAATTCAGAGCAACGAATTTGGCAGGATATCGCTAATTTGACAACTTTTCTTAAACTTTGCCAATTTGACGGAAATGTCGCCAAATTGATAAAAACGACGCATATCATTGAAATTTATTTTGTTTTGTTAGAAGAGAGTACTGAAATGATGTTTGGTTAGCATTTATCTGTCAGACCAACCATCCTACTTAGTAATATATTTAACGAATTTTTTAAAGGTCACTAAATTGATAAAAATATTTTCAAATCTATAAAATATCTTGAAATTGATAAAAATGAGCTAAATAAATGAAATTAATTGTGTTTTGTTAGGGGATAGTATTGTGATGATATTTCGTAAATTTGTCGCCAAGTGGGACTGTCAGTTCTATAGTCCCACTTGGCGATTTTTTAAAATGTCGCTAATTTGACGAAAATGTCGCCAAAAGTTCCATAGAAATATAATTATTTAGACGATATTTTTTCTACCAATTTATTTGAAGCAAATGATACGGCGCTTAGCAACGAATTTAAATCCAATGTGTTTATGAGGCAGACGATTTTTATTAAATCCTTTCCGATTTGAATAATGAAAATATGTATATAAATTAAATTTCATTGCCATTTCAATTTGGACTGAATAATATCAATTACACTCTTCAGGTTTAAACATTATTATTATTGATATATTCCGGAATTATGGATTCAGTGATTATTGATATTTTTAAGTTATTACGTCATTGTTTTATTGCGGCAAAAAATGCTGACACTCGCATATTGTACGTTGTACGAGTAATCTTCTAGGAATGCGCGGGTATATCTTCTAACATACGAGAATATAAGTAGTACATGTATATTCGCATATATTTTGACATATATTGGCGTATATATTGGAATCAATTACAGTCTTCTGGTATGAAGATTAAGGGGATTAATGATATTTTCAATTTATTACGTCGTCTGTTGTATTTTGCCAAAAGCATTTGAGACTCATATTGCAATACGGGTAATCTTCTACTAATAATCGGACATTATATGTAGTACGTTTATATATTCCCATATAATTTTAGCACTTTCATTTTGACATATATTGGAATAAATGACTGTCTTCAGATTAAAAGATTACGGGTTTATTGGTATTTTCAATTTATACATGTAATCTACTAATAGAGGTTATATTTTCTAATATAGTCGTATATAATTAGTACGGGTCCCATACAATTTTAACGCTTTTATTTTGCATATATTGATTCAATTCCATATTTTTTTTTATATTTGCTTACATAAGGATCCAGGATGTTTTATTCTTCAGATATGTCCATAAAGATAATTTTATATAGCGAGTACAGAGATTCTTAAACTTCTTTTTAGGAGCAATGTATTAAATATTTTAACAGAATATTTTGATTAAAAATGTCATTTAGTATACTATAAGGATTTGCGCATGATTGTGAATTTCAAGTTTCTTTATATTATATACTCCGTACGAAGAACGGGTATGCCCCCCATAAATTTAGTCTATATAAATAAAAAAGAAAATCTGTCTGTCTGTCTGTCTGTCTGTTTGTCCCATTATCACGGGAGAACGGCTAAACCGAATTTGATGAAATTTTGTGGGTAGCCTGGAAATAGTCCCACTTAAAATTTAGTCCATATATGGAGTTTCTACAATCAGTGGTTCTCGAGATATTAGTAAAAAGCGATATTTTCGTTTGTCTCATCATCACGGGAGAACGGCTGAACCGAATATGATGAAATTTTGTGGATAGCCTTTAAATAGCCCCCCCATAAATTTAGCCCAAGTTTCTAGTATCTAAGACCAGGGGTTGTCGAGATATTAATGAAAAACGGAACTTTTTCTTAGGAGATCTACTCTCCAACTCCGTGGTTTATCCAAACGGAAAGGATGAAAATCGTTTGTTTTAAACGCCAAAATGAAATAATACTTTATTTCCGAGTTTGGTGCAGGATTTTTGCATTAATTAGTCACTATAGGAAAACATAAATTGTTTGAAACATGAATTTAAATGGAAAAATCTACCTCCATGGTTCATCTCTCACAAGCTTTTACTCAACGATGTAAAGTATAAAGAAATCAAAATGGCTATTTAATTTCGCATTTTATGAGGAAGATCTTATATCATGTTGCTCGGCAACGGAATGAAATTAAATGTGTTGTTAATATCGATTATTATTTTTTTATTTGTATAATAAATAAATGGATGTAAAAATATATTTTATAAATGAACGGTTTGATTGTTCTTTTAATTATATATATTGCGGACTGTGTACATCCCATTCAATTAATTTATTAAAGAGGTTTCAAGCTCATATATTGTGTTTAGCTAATAAACTCATATATTGTGTTTACCAATAAACTAATTTAGCCGATTGTTGAAACAGAAAAAGAGTAGAACGGGTGTATCTTATAATACTTTAGTATATACAAACGGGATCAGGATATTTTATTCTTCAGATCTGCAAATTCAGAGCTACGAATTTAGAGGAATATCTCTAAATAACTTGGTAACTTTTCTTAAACTTACCAAATTAGTGGAAATGTCTCCAAATTGATAAAAATGACCCAAATCAATGAAATTAAATTTGTTTTTTTAGAATAAAGTTCTGAAATGATGTCTCTGTAGCATTTGTCGGTCAGTCCATCCATCCTACTTAGTAACACATTTAAGGAATTTTTTTAATATCACCAAATTGGTAAAAATATTTCTAAATCCATAAGAATATCATGAAATTGATAAAATCACGCTTAATAAATGAAATTAATTGTGTTTTGTTAGGGGATAGTTTTGTGATGATGTTTCGTCAATTTGTCGCATAATGGGGTTCTCAGTTCTACAGTCCCACTTGGCGATAAATTTGGTGATTTTTTAAGTTATAGCTAAATTGACGAAAATGTCGCCAAACCTTCCATGGAGATTGCATTATTCAGATGATATGATTTCCATCAATTTATTTAAAGCAATTGATATCATGTCGCTTAGCAACGGATCCAATATGTTATGCGGCATATGATTTTTATTAAATCTTTTGCGATTTGAATAGTAAAAATATGTATATAAAATAAATTTCATTGACATTGAGTTTTTGACTGGATAATATCAATTACGGTCTTCAGGTTTAAACATCATTATTATTGATATTTTCGGGGACTGTTGATTCAGGGATTACTGATATTTTCAAATGATTATGGAATTGTTTTATTATGACGAAAATTGTTGAAACTCATATATAGTACGTTGTACGAGTAATCTTCTACAAATGCATGGGTATATCTTCCAATCTACGAGAATATAAGTAGTACAGGTATATTGGCATATATTTTGATATATATTGACATATATTCGAATCAATTACGACCTTCTGGTATTAAGATTACGGGGATTTTTGATACTTTCAATTTTTTATGTCATTTCTTTTATTTTGGCAAATATTTTTGAGACACATATTGCAATACGGGTAAGCTTCTACTAACACACTGGCATATTTTCTAAACTGCGACAATATAAGTAGTACGGGGTTGCATATATTGATTCAATTCCTTTTTTTTTGTAAATTTGCATACAAAGGGGGCCAGGATGTTTTATTCTTCAGATCTGCCCGTGAAGATAGTTTTGCATAGTGAGAGCAGATATTCTTAAACTTCTCTTTATGAGCAATAAATTTAATATTTTACAGAATTTGCACATGATTGCGAATTATAAATTTCTTTATATTATACACTCCGTACGAAGAACGGATATGCTGCTAGTCTATATAAATAAAAATGAAAATCTGTCTGTCTGTCTGTCTGTCTGTCTGTCTGTCTGTCTGTCTGTCTGTTTGTCACACCATCACGGGAGAACGGCTGAACCGAATTTGATGAAATTTTGTGGGTAGCCCAGAAATAGCCCCACTTAAAATTATATCTGTGTTTTGAGTTTCTACGACCAGTGGTTCTCGAGATATTAGTAAAAAACGAAATTTTCGTTTGTCTCATCATCACGGAAAAACGGCTGAACCGAATTTAATGAAATTTGTTGAATAGCCTTGGAATATCCCCCCATAAATTTTGTCCAAGTTTCGAGTTTCTAAGACCTGGGGTTGTCGAGATATTAATGAAAAACGGAGCTTTTTCCTAGGAGTTCTACTCCCTAACTCCGTGGTTTATCCAAACGAAAAGCTTGAAAATCGTTTGAAAGTGAATTAAAATTTAATCTCTGAGTTTGATGGGAGATTTTTTGCGTTAATTAGTCACTTTCTGAAAACATGAATTGTTTGAAACATGATTTAAAGGGGAAATCTATCTCCATGGTTCATGGTTTATTTAAAACACGCTTTTACGGAACAATGAGAAGTATAGAGAAATCAAAATCGTTATTTAATTTCGCAGTTTATGTTACAAGACATGACATATTTAACATGTTATAAGATTCTATCTTATATCATGTTACTCAGAAACGTAATTAAATTAAATCTGTCTGTTAATTTTAATAATTATTTTTTCGATTTGAATAATAAATAAATGGATATAAAAATATATTTTAGAAAAGAACGATTTGATTTTTCTTATAGCATTTTTGACTGGATAATATCAATTACGGTCTTCAGGTTTAAAAATTATTATTATTTATATTTTCGGGGATTATTGATTCAAGGATTATTGATATTTTCAAGTTATTATGCAATTATTTTATTATGACAAAAATTGTTTAAACTCATATATTGTATGTTGTACGAATCTTCTACAAATACACGTGTATATCTTTTAATCTACGAGAATATAAGTAGTACAGGTATATTGACATATGTTTTGATATATATTGGCATATATTGGAATCAATTACGACCTTCTGGTATAAAAAGTACGGATATTATTGATGTTTTCATTTCATTACGTCATCTCTTTTATTTTGGCAAATATTTTTGAGACGCATATTGTAATACGGGTAATCTTCTACTAACACATTGGCATATTTTCTGATCTGCGACAATATAATTAGTACGGGGTTGCATATATTCATTCAATTCCTATTTTTTCTTCTGTAAATTTGCTTACAAAAGGGGGCAGGATGTTTTATTCTTCAGATCTGATCGTGAAGATAATTTTGCATAGTGAGAACATATATTCCTAAACTTCTCTTTAGGAGCAATAAATTTAATATTTTAACAGAATTTGCAGATGATTGCGAACTATAAGTTTCTTTAAATTATACACTCCGTACGAATAACGGGTGTGCTGTTAGTGGTTAATAAATTTTAACATTTTAGGAGGATATATCATGTTGCTCGGCATCGCAATTAAATTAAATGTGTTTGTTAATGTTTTTATTATTTTTTTTCGATTTAAATAATAAATAAATGGATAAATGGATATAAAAGTATATCTTATGAATGGACGGTTTGATTTTTCTTTTAATTATATTAATTGCTGACTGCGTACATCAATTGCATTTATTTTGGCAAAGAGTTTTCAAGCTTATATCGTATTTAGCTACTAATATATTGTGTTTAGCCAATAAATTCATATAGCCGATTGTTGAAACAGTAAAAGAGTAGAGCGGGTATATCTTCTAATACAATTGTAGTGTTTTCATTTAGTATATTGAAACGGGATAAGAATGTTTCATTCAGATCTGCAAATTCAAAGCTACGAATTTGGAGGGATATCGCTAATTTGACAACTTTTCTTAAACTTTGCCAAATTGACGGAAATGTCGCCAAATTGATATAAACGACACACAAACAGCTGCCATAAACCTTCGAGTTGGTCGTGAGGCTTGGGTCTTCTACATATCAATGAAATTTTTTTTTGTTTTGTTAGAAGATAGTACTGAAATGATGTTTGGTTAGCATTTCTCTGTCAGACCATCCATTCTACTTAGTAATACATTTAGCGAATTTTTAAAATGTCACCAAATTGATAAAAATGTTTTCAAATCTATAAAAATATCTTGAAATTGATAAAATTGCGCTACATAAATGATATTAATTGTTTTTTGTTAGGGGATAGTATTGTGATGATATTTCGTCAATTTGTCGCAAAGTGGAACTGTCAGTTCTACAGTCCCACTTGGCGATAAATTTGGCGATTTTTTAAAATGTCGCTAATTTGACGAAACTGTCGCCAAATGTTCCATAGAAATATAACTATTTAGACGATATTTTTTCTACCAATTTATTTGAAGCAAATGATATCATGTCGCTTAGCAACGGATTTAAATCCAATGTGTTTATGCGGCAGACGATTTTTATTAAATCCTTTCCGATTTGAATAATGAAGATATGTATATAAAATAAATTTCATTGCCATTTCATTTTGGACTGGATAATATCAATTATACTCCTCAGGTTTAAACATTATTATTATTGATATTTTCCGGAATTATTGATTCAGGGATTATTGATATTTTTAAGTTATTACGCCATTGTTTTATTGCGGCAAAAATTGCTGACACACGCATATTGTACGTTGTACGAGTAATCTTCTAGGAATGCACGGGTATATCTTCTAACCTACGAGAATATAAGTAGTACAGGTATATTGGCATATATTTTGACATATATTGGCATATATATTGGAATCAAGTACAGTCTTCTGGTATGAAGATTAAGGGGATTAATTATATATTCAATTTATTACGTCGTCTGTTGTATTTTACCAAAACACATTTGTGACTCATATTGCAAAACGGGTAATCTTCTACTAATAATCGGACATTATAAGTAGTACGTGTATATCTTCCTATGTAATTTTAGCACTTTAATTTTGACATATATTGGAATAAATGACTGTCTTCAGATTTAAAGATTACGGGTTTATTGGTATTTTCAATTTATACATGTAATCTACTAATACAGGTTATATTTTCTAATATTCGCGTATATAATTAGTACGGGTCCCATACAATTTTAACGCTTTTATTTTGCATATATTGATTCAATTCCATATTTTTTTTTATATTTGCTTACATAAGGGGTCCAAGATGTTTTATTCTTCAGATATGTCCATGAAGATAATTTTATATAGCGAGAACAGAGATTCTTAAACTTCTTTTTAGGAGCATTATATTAAATATTTTAACAGAATATTTTGATTAAACATGTCATTTAGTATACTATAAGAATTTGGGCATGATTATGAATTTCAAGTTTCTTTATATTATATACTCCGTACGAAGAACGGGTATGCTGCTAGTACAGTATAAGAATGAATTTAATCTTAGCTTCACAAATCTGTCCATGCTCAGAAGCAGCATATTCAAAAGCAGAAACAACATCTTTCAAAACAGACACATCATCTTTAAAAGCGGAAACAGCTTCTTGCAGTTCCTTACTTTTTCTAATAATGTAACGAATTTGAGTTTACCCTTCTTGCAAAACGCTGAAGTAACATTAGCCTTACTGAACGCATGCAAGAAAAGGATGTTATCCTGTCCTGCATGCATTCAGTAAAAGTTTATCCATAATTTTGGAGGTTAGTGTTTGAATTCTGTTGGTGATCCTTTCCTGGTTTTAAACTTTACATGTTTGATTTAGGTTCAGATAAGGCAGTGAGGATAATCGAAAGGTCATTATCTTCACCTGCAATTGTTACGGACTAATTCTCAGCGGATGCTTCAATAGCAGTATTTACAATTAACATGTCTGTAAATTCTTCAGTCTGCGCTATTGTGACACCTTCTTTCAACAATATAACCTTTAGCACTGTAATAAGCTATACCTTGCTCCTTTTATTTAAAAGAAACATATTAATACTTGTTGCAGACACTGTCTAAACCCCTTAAAGGTCATTTAGAAGAATGTACAGCGGAAGATCGCAGCAAACAGCTTGCAGATGTTAATCCTAAGAACTTATGATCCGATAGGATGTGCTGTGTTTTCTTGGCTTTCTAAGACTATATAAGATATATCTTAAATCCCGCAAGAAGACATATACTTCCAATTTAAATATTATCAAATCTGCTTACAATAAATCAAACTGCTACTTGTAAGGCAATGCATTTACAAAACTTTCTTTAAAAAACAGGCATATGTCAATTATTGTTTCAAGGACGTTTTAAACCCCCTTTTTCAGGCCAAAAGAACATGTAGAACAGTAAACGCTAAGCACGAACTACTGCATAGCAAACTGTGGGCAATTCATATTGAGAAAGTTTCACAATTCCTAGTACTTCCCAAATTTTTACATCAGGGTCCCATAACATTGCTTTGGTGTCAGTGTAAAACTTTTCCAAATGAAAGGCCTCAGATCTCTGAAGATCCAGACGCGTGCTTTAACAACTGAGATACTCAGGCTTAGAAAAGAACCTCACAATTTTTGTAATGAAATAGCTATAATCCTGTATACAGATTTTAATATTGATACTTTTGTTATTTACACTTAACATGCTTTTGCATATAAGCTAATATAAATTAATAATGGGAGTTTAAATGTTCTAGTAGAAATTGTGGCTTAAAGCAAGTTTCTTGCTTAGACTGCAGATATCAGCTATTCCAAGCTGACGAGCGCATATATAAGTGCGAAACCGGAACGTGTCTTTCACATTTTGGGGGAACGTCCCATAGAGGTGAGCTTTGCGTGTTATGAACTATAGATGATACTGTTGTTAAAAGGGGTATACAATATCAAACTATAAAAAAGGTTGGAAAATAAATTGGATGTGATTTTATAGAAATATTTTAATGCTTACAGTAAAAGTCAAATGGTTGACCATCAGTCCATTCATAACAGTTCTCATATCTCAAATCGTTGGCACCAATCCAAAAAGCATTGCTGGTTTCTTGGATGGGGCTGAAATAAAAAACATACAAATTATAATCAGCAACTGTCTTTTGTTAAGAAGCTCACATAGTACAGGCAAATAGTGGAAATGGCAGTCAAATTATTTGACAATATTTTTTGATGAAGCTTTTTTTGCTACACTGAAAGTTTTCTGCGGTCAAATAAAAGTTATTGTATGTTTGGGCATACATGTTCATAGTTTTGTTCTCGGATATGAAGGTATTTGGTAAAATACAAATACCGCCAACTTGATGTCTTGTAATCTGGTGATAGATAGGAATTAGCAATGAAATAAATAGGAGACATATTCTGAACACGTATATCTTCCAGAATTTTACCATTTTCATTTTCTTACTTTAACTTCCTCGTGCTAAGCTAGAGGAAAGTATGGTGATAGTGACTGTGACATGTTTCACTTTTCTAGATATGCTTTTAGAAGAAGATTAAGTAACATTTTCACAGCAATCTGTGTAGCCTACAAAAATTGTGGTGGTCGTGATTTAATCGCAAATCGAGTTTTCACCGTAAATACATCGGTGGAATCACTAGATATCAGAAATGACATTTGATGATCTGTGAGTAAGTATGTGTTAAATCGTTGGCCCTTCGCAATCTCAAAAACCGCTGAAGTGATTGGACCAATTGGTGGTATACTGCGTACATTGTCTTAAAGTGAACACAGAAAATATTTCGAAAAATGTAAGTATAGAACGATAATTTAGTATTTTCATAAACATTAAAAATCTAAGTAATTTATTACTGTATGTCATATTTCTTGAAGTTCTCTATTTTTTTATCTAATGACAGCCATTTTATTATATTACAGTAAATTATTTATGAGATATCATGCGAAAAACATTAAACTACAACAATTTGCAGATAGAATTTTACATATTTATGCCTTTATTCTTATATATTACATAGATATCATCCATGTGGTTCAAAGGTCAAACTCAAATTTGCTACATGCATAAAAAGTCCCAGGATTACCCATAAGGATTATATTTTAGTTTTACTTTCCGAAACAAAATATATTTGGGATATTTTGTATTTTTCCTAGTCCAAAACTTTTCAGCCACAGTAGTTCTCGTAAAAAACGAAATTTTCGTTTGTCTCATTATCACGAGAAAACAGCTGAACCGAATTTGATGAAATTTTGTGGATTGCCTTGAAATATCCCCCCATAAATTTAGCCCAAGTTTCAAGTATCTAAGACCAGAGGTTGTCGAGATATTAATGAAAAACGGAACTTTTTCTAGGAGTTCTACCCTCTAACTCCGTGGTTTATCTAAACGAAAAGCATGAAAATCGTTTGAAAGTGAATTAAAATTTTATCTCTGAGTTTGATGGGAGATTTTTTGTGCTAATTAGTCACTTTCTGAAAACATGAATTGTTTGAAACATGATTTAAATGGGAAATCTATCTCCATGGTTTATTTTTCACAAGCTTTTACTGAACAACGAAAAGTATAAAGAAATAAAAATGGTTATTTAATTTCGCAGTTTATGAGAAAGGATCTATCTTATATCATGTTGCTCAGAAACGCAATTAAATTAAATCTGTCTGTTAATTTTAATTATTATTTTTCGATTTGAATAATAAATAAATGGATATAAAAATGTATTTTAGAAAAGAACGATTTTATTTTTCTTATAGCATTTTTGACTGGATAATATCAATTACGGTATTCAGGTTTAAACGTTATTATTATTGATATTTTCGGGGATTATTGATTCGGGGATTATTGATATTTTCAAGTTATTATTCCATTGTTTTATTATGACAAAAATTGTTTAAACTCATATATTGTACATTGTGCGAGTAATCTTCTACAAATACACGGGTATATCTTCTAATCTACGAGAATATAAGTAGTACAGGTCTATTGGCATATGTTTGGTATACATTGGCATATATTGGAATCAATAACGACCTTCTGGTATAGAGAGTACGGGGATTATTGCTATTTTCAATTTATTACGTCATCTCTTTTATTTTGGCAAAGATTTTTGAAACTCATATTGTAACACGTGTAATCTTCTACTAACACACTGGCATATTTTCTAATCTGCGACAATATAAGTAGTACGGGGTTGCATATATTGATTCAATTTTTTTTTTGTAAATTTGCTTACAAAAGGGGCCAGGATGTTTTATTCATCAGATCTGCCCGTGAAGATAATTTTGCATAGTGAGAACAGATAATCTTAAACATCTCTTTAGGAGAAATAAATTTAATATTTTAACAGAATTTGCACATGATTGCGAATTATAAGTTTCTTTATATTATATACTCCGTACGGGTATGCTGCTAGTAAACATTATAAAAGAACTTAAAATTCACAATCATGTGCAAATTCCTTAATAATTCTAAATGACAGAGTTGTTCAAAACATTATATTAAAAGATTTTAATTAATGCTCCTTAAAACAAGTTTAAGAATCTCTGTTATCGCTACACAAAATGATCTTCACAGGTAGATCACTGCCAAAATTGTACTGATTTGAAAAGTAAACATATTTGACGATATTTAATACATTTTTAATTTTACCTAATTTTTATTAGTAGATTTGTTTGAAAAATGTGCAGCATTTCTTACTGCTAGTTCTAGAATACATGGTTACATATAGGGAAAATATCGCGTATTAGGAAAATATTACGTATCGGTAGTCGCGTAGAAAAACGCAAATCGAGTTTTAGACAGATTTACATGTTTCGAGAACGCTTGATGAAATTTAGAGATGAATTTAGTGGAATTGAAAGTTTTTGAGTTGATGTCTGTATGATATGTATATATGTGTGTGTTCGTGAGCCTGTGAATGCAATATCTCAGAAACGAAAAGAGCGTTTAGAACGCAATTTCGTACGATTATTCCGATCAACGAGTACTGGAAGTCTATGGATTTTAGACGAGTTCAAACGCTCAAAAGACCCCATATTTTCAAATGGATTTTTGAAAAAGTCATGAAAAAATCAGGAAATTCTATAATGTTAAATAAATAATCATGTTATGGGTAATTTTTTATTCTAAAACGAATGACATAAACTTTAGAAGGCTATCTTTTTTTTCTACGACCCAGACCGTCCGATCTACCAGAAGGCATAAAGTAATTGCTTGGACTGCCGGGTTGGAACGTTCGCGAGATATTGCCCGTTTTTCAAATAAATGTATATAAAAATTAGATGAACACTTGGCCACTTTTTTTTAATTTGGTGTCAAATTGGAGAAAATTTCGAATTGGCAAAATGATGCAAAATTGATGAAATTATAATTGAATATTTTAATTTAATGGCGTATACTGCTCAGCAGATACTATCAATATTTTCAATTGTCAAATTATATTTGCCCTAATTATAAGTTAATTGGACACTTTAAAATAATTTTATATGTTGTCATCCAATGTCAGTGTTAAAAACATTGTGTCGTAGATCTTGTCCATCATCATCTCGTATTGAAAGAAGTAAAATACTTGCATTATGTACGGAAAGTCATGTGCTGCTCAAATTAGATTTTTTCACGCTCCAGTTTTACATTTTTACTTTCCCTGCAATACATGGTAATGCATATTACTTTCCCTGCGATACATGGTAATGCATATTACTTTCCCTGCAATACATGGTAATGTATAGTGAAAGTATTGGAATCATACCGAAAATCACAACTCGAGATTTCGACGGTTCTACCCGTTTTGCGACCTCTAGAATACGGAAAATCTATTTTTAGCGTGAAGGCTGTGTGTCTGTCTGTGTGTGTGTGTCTGTGTATCTGTGTGGCTGTCTGTGCAATGCATGTATCCATCTAACTAAAAAACTAATGGACCAAATTTCATAAAGTTTGGTACGTAGGTCACTTGTAAGTGACCCTGGTGCTGATTAGTTTCGGGTACGATTTAAATTTTTAAAAATTTGTTTGTTTTTTTAAATCTGATAAAAAAACCCCACTAAAATACTTCAAGGAGTACTTACTTATCAGCAGAGGAGCGTTACTGCTTGTATTTTATTTAATTTATTTATTTAAATTTTGTTGAGTTATGTAAATGCCATGAAGTTAATTACGTTTACGAATATATAAGACAAGACAAGATTTACAATTAATTTACAGCTAAAATCATTACACCAATATTTATCAAAACCACAGGTTGATAAAGTTGTCTACTAATAAGAATTCTACTCATAAATAGCACTCTAAGCAATACTAACCTACAGTTGTCATTCACATGGCTTAAGAGACACTAATATGTCCATTATTAAGGCATGTGGATGGCATGAACAATTGGGCATTTGGATAAAAAATACGTTTAGTGGTTTTCAATAAAGCATTCCTCAAATTTTTTGGGCTTAACGTCTGCCAAATACCTTCAAGTGGAAGGTTTATAAAAGTCAGTAATTAAATTTTTTATTCATTTTTTACATGATTTCTTTAAGTATTTTAATGATAAGGAATAAAATCACTGTTGAAACTGAAGAACAGCTAACAGAAGAAGAACAGCTGAAAACAGTAAAATTCATCTCCATTCTATCACAACAAGTCGGCATGCTTGTTTTCTATCACTGTTGTAACTCCTAAAAATTCCCTTTTCCTAAAGAAAAAATCCTTTACTTTTCAGCCATATAAAGGGCTAAAAGAATCCTTGGGACAAACTTTAGATTCATCTTTGGAGGTGATATTTTCATTTCATTTCATTTTTAGTGCTTAACATTCTTCAGATATAGTCATTGGTAGAAAAAAAATTGAAAATAAAACACATTTTTGTCTTTAAGAAAAATCCACCAGTTTGCGCAAATCTTGGGTGAGCATGCGAATGACAATTCATTGAACTAACTGCTATTTTGTTGCATCATAATTTCAGTTTTGGGTTGTTAGAAGGGCAGACATATAGTACAAAGAAAAAACGGAAACATATGCAGAGTTCACTTCTAAGATAAGAGCTTGCAATGCCGTCCCAATAGGTCAACTGTTGAGCGTCGACTGGCCAGTTCGAAGATTCAGGGTTCGATACCCAGTTGGAGCAGCAAGGTTTTTTACAAGTATTTTAAAAGTTTTAAGTGTCTCAAATGCAAAACAATAACACCATCGAGCGCAAATATTTCCATTTTTAAAGAATCACCCGTATAGTTTATCGGTTCTTATTATGCATATTTCACCCTTTTGACTTTAGGTTTGTTATTCTTTTAAGCTTTAACGAAGAACTCCCACCGTATCTTTGAAACAGCTGTGTAATACTCAATATTTTATTTTGTGATTCATTATGTTATATAGTTTTTCTTTATATTAAACTCAAAGTGTTTTCATTTCTCACTAGTTTTGAATTAAATGACTACAATCAAAATTTGCAACTGAATGATGAAAAGTCTTTCATCAAGTATTTCCTTTTCTCACTCATCAATGAAAGCGTTGAAACATTGAAACAAAATAAACTTCACTATATATAATTGTTCTTTCAATAAATCATTTAAAAATTCTAATTTACTCGTACTAATCCTACATAAATTTTCAATAGAGTTATAATTAAAACATTTACATCCCTGCAGAAAACATGTCTTTAGAATTTGTTATCATTATGTAATGACTGAAAATGAAGTTTCTTTAGCTCAAAATATTTAATTAAAACCAACTTCAGTATGACTTAGCCATTAAAGTTACATTCAAGGATTGGCAAACTAATTGGTTATTAAAAGTTTCAATGCTTCTGAAAACTCATTGATACAATGCTGGCATTAATTTTTAGTTGGCTAAAAGCAAAAAATGTAACCTCAGGTAATACAGTTGTAGAACTGGAGCGCTTCTAATCTGTACAAGTATGTCATGCTCAATGCATTTGGAAATAATGGTATAAAATTATTTTCTCTAAATTTATATTTTCTTATGTTATTGTTATTGTAAGATTAATTAGCCTGATTTTACTATTTATCATGCATTTTTTAACATTTGTATTTAATACCTTCATCTAGTTTGGCTATTGCGGAGTAAAAAAACTGAGATCTTTTGTTGATTTAGATTCTAATTATGTTATATTTAAATTAGTTCAAATTATTCCTATATGTATTCATTTTTTACAATTATTTATATACTTAGCTTTACACATTTCTTCATATTCAAACAAGAAAGATCAATCATGCATAAATCATTGATTATAAAACACTTTCCGACTGCAATGCAATTTTTTTAAACATGCCTAAAATACGATACATTCAGCGGCGATATTATTAAAATTATCACAATACTACAATAATTTATTTTACTTAAAAATTTAAAACCATGGAGGTAAAAGCACTTTCTAACGCCATGCTTAAAACTTCATCGAAAAAGGTAATATTATAGAATCTTCTGCTTCTCTAAGTAAAATCAATTAATGATTCATTCATATCAGCTATAGTGCAGAATCCAGAGCCAAGTAATTTTGCGTTAAAGAATTTCAGCAATTCTTATACAACTCATCTTACAGCTTGATGTGTTTACAATATCCATACGTGAAAGATAGGCTTCGTTGTAGAAATAATCAAAGTTTGATGATCATTTAAACTCAAAAATATTATAATTGCGTTGGCGCAGTATATAGATACACATAAAAAAATAAAGTGATTTTAGGACGGATGCAACACTAAATATAAAAAATCTGATGTAGGCCGCACATAATATTACTTTATATAATGCAATGAATTTACTACTTTCACAGTAAAAAAAATAGGTTATTCTTATAGTAGATACATATATTCTTTCCAAGATATTGGATTTTCTTAAATTAGTCGCTAATTTCATTGATTTAGTGTCATATATTTCCATTGGGCGAGATTTTCGTTAATTTAGCAACACTTTAAAAGTCGCCAAGTTGACGACTTTCTACCAAATTCGTCGCCAAAATCTCGCAAAGCCTTATGGATAGAGAAATATGTTATTCTTATAGCAGATAAATGATTATTGACGTTCAAATACAAACGTACTTCTCAAAATATCTTCTGAATGGAACCAGCAAGATCCACAAAAATGATGTCACCAAATTTCATTTTTTTATCCCGGGTCCAATCCAAAACTAATTAGGTGATGTTATTCATTTATATTCCCGTATGTCCCACAGACCGTCTTAACAACATACTGAAAGTTCATTTCGATAAAGTTATTTCTACGGCAATTATCGTACGAACGGACAGACAGACAAAATGAACAAAGTAATAAGCACTTTTCAACTATGTTGTAAACTGTTAAAAATGCAGTTGACGCCGCTGCCGCTGTTTGACAAATTTCTCGTTCTCGTGTTTCTCTGTTTCATACCACAAAAACTATAACATGCAAAATTATAAAATTTGGTACACTTGTAGAGGAAAATTTGGGGAATACGTTGAAATAAACCGTTTTTGTTGATATATATTGTAGTTTCAGAAATATTTAATGTCAAATTCAACGACAAAATATTTGAACTGCGAGTTCGCGTTCTGGATAGGTTAACAATAGCAGGACCACTAACTTTTGCAGACAGATACCTACATAGCTGAATTTTTGCAGCACGGAGCCCTTTTTTAATTTCGATGTAGTTTACGCGATATTTTACTTTTATGCACAATATATTATGAAAAATACTCTTTCATATCGGCATATTCATCGATTTTCTCTATCTTGTACCGCAGAAACTACATCATACAAAAATATGAAATTTGGTGCATTTATAGAGAAATAACAGGGCAATACGATGAATTAAACCGTTTATCAATTTAAACTTTAGTTTGGCTTAAAATAAATCGCGAAGCGAGTTACGGGAGTTGGCGAAGCGTAGCGAGCAGGGTCCAGAGCCCCCTAGCTGATTAAAATGTGCCAGCGTTAATATTTACTAGAGGAAGAGATGGAGATAGAATTATGATTAAGAAGGGAGTTCGCCAGAGAAACTTTCAAGATAATGAAATTCAAGAATAAAACTTGGAGTGAAACGATTATAGCCTTTTCAATAATAAAACATGATTAGATTCCTAAAAATGTCTATCCCGCGAAGACTTGGATCTTTCCTTTTTAGAAACTAGGGGGCTCTGCTCCCTGTTCGCTCGGCCCGCGCAACCCCCCTTCGGGAGGCTTCGCCTCCTACTCGCTGCGCTCGTAGAGCTCGCCTCATATCTATCTTTCCTAAAAATCCTACTTTCAAAAATCTCTTTTCTACTCCTGCCTATTTTCCGCAGGAGGGCAAAGCAGGGATTTTTCTTAGCACAGGGAATCCAAAACCTGTATTCCTTGATCATGAGCTCGCTTCTCGAGCTGTTTCGTGCCAAACTGAAGTTTAAATCGATAAACTGTTAATTTCATCGTATTACCCTATTGTTTCTCTGTAAATGTACCAAATTTCATATTTCTGTATGCTATATTTCTTATGGTACGAGACAGAGAAATCACTAGACACGCCGATACGAAAAAAAAGTTCACTTCAAAAGTGCATAAAACGTAAAATATCTCAGAAACTGCATCGAAATTAAAAAAAGGTCTCCGTCCTACAAAAATTCACCCATGTAAGTGCTGCCTGCAAAAATTCGTGGTCTTGGTACTGTTAGTCTATCCAGGACGCGAACTCGCAGCTCAAATATTTTGTCTTTGACATTAAATATTTCTTAAACTGCAATATATATATAAAAACGGTTTATTTCAACGGTCCATTTATTTATTTTTAACGGTTTCCGAAGATTTTTCTACAAGTGCACCAAATGTGATATTTTTATATGCAATAAGTTTTGCTGTACAAAGCAAATAATCTCTAGAAACGAGAAATTTGTCAAGCAGCGGCGGCGGCGGGGGCGGCGGCTGCGGCAGCAGCTACTTTTTTTAAATATAGAGAGACATAAGTTATTGGCCCTTTATTACGAAAATTAAGATCTTGATTTGCTTGACCAAAATAACTCCAAGTTCATTTCCCAGGAATGAGATAAAAGATAAATACCTCAAAGATTCATGGCAGGAATGGGATTTTTAAGTGAATGAAAATAAATTTTGTTAAGACGTTTAAATACACACCTAAAATTGAACTAAAGTAGAATATTGACGATTTCATAACTTACAAATGAGTAAAAATGTAAAATTGCATTGACCAGTGACGATTCAATCTGAGTTTACAATAACGATGTATTAACATTGATTAGAAACAAGACAAATGGAAGTCATTTAATCAATTGTGCTGGATTAGTCAGTTGTTGATAATTGGGATTAAAATAAATTACACTCTTGCCTCCAAGGAAGTCCTCTCGATGTTGAGTATTATGAGGTTATATTCATGGGGTGATAGCACAGGTAGAAGATCTGTGTTTTTTATATCGCGTCTACAGGGTTTCTTTAAATTATAGCCATACCTATGAAGCATTTTGCTGCACAGTTAACTGTTTTAGATGCATTAATTGTCACTATAGAGTAGCGGTAGTTCTGTATAAATGTATAGTAACAATAGCTTGTTTGAGACATTTGCGCAGGTTTAAAATAAAGCAAAAATACGATGATTAACATTAGCGTTATTCTTAATGTTAATACTATCGACGAAATTATCAAACCAGGGGTATTTACGTTGTCCCAGGGATCTCGCTCCTGAGCTCTTTAGTCCTGTCTGCTACTTAGGTCAATTACGCCCATTGGGGATCTTTACCACTATCACTGGTATTCACAAACCAACGGAGCTCGCTTTACGAGCACTTTCCAGCATACTGTGAGGTCTAAATAACGTTTCGATTATTATTGCCCTCAGTTTGCATTATAATTTATGTTTACTTAAACTAACAAGTCTAAATGGTTCTGTTGATAGGCCAATCACACCGAGCTAATCAAAATTTTCTGCGTTCCTACGGTAGAGTAGGAATATGTTTCGGATCGTGAGAGTTTCAGTGGCTTCTTGATGTGTAGGTTCTTGTGTAGAGTGCTCTTGAGTAGAGGGTTCTTAGAATTAAATAAGGGGTCTTGAGTAGACGATGAAGGATTCGAGTAGTGAGTGGAAGGAAACCCCATTCGATACAACGATGAATACGAATAGTCCAGTATTCGGGATGTGGCCGCAATACGGGGAGAAGTAAGCCTAGTATAGTGTAGTAATTTGTAGATTTGTAAATTATTCTGGGCATATGCAATAACAAGTAGTATATATGTTGTCCGTTGCTCTGAACAGCAAGTTGCTGTAATTTCTGTAGGCTCCACAATAAACTGAATTTGATTTAAAACAGTGTCGTCCTGTGTTATCACCCTTGGATCGAAATGTCGAAATATTAAGTACTCTAAGCTTGAGTTAAGTCACTTTTGACAGATTAAGTAAAAATCCTCTACAAAGGCATCTAAAGAAGATAAAGAGACATTAAGGTACTCTACAAAGGCGCCTGAACAAATCAACTCTGTAGGTTAGTGCAAAGATGTCGGAGGTCCAAAAGTGACCATGGTACTACTAGTACGGATCCAGTGGACTCTGAAAGATTTGGTGCCGATTTCAAATTGAGAGGATAACGACCACGGAGGATACTAACCTGGGTAAAATTAGTAGTAGCAGGAGGCTAACCTGCGGTTACAAGTAGCAGGAGACTAACCTGTGGTACAAGTAGCAGGAGGTGGACAATTAGATTGTCAGCTGCCTGACAATCTGGCATTAGAGGGTGGAGAATGCAGAGGCCACTTCGACGATAAGAGCGTGTAATTTCGTTCCAGTAGCTCAACGATAGAGGGCCGGCTGATCATTTCGGAGGTCCGAGGTTCGATTCCCGGCTGGGACAACAAGGTTCTTTACAATGCCAACACCTAAAGCTCTGAGATTCCGCCTCTGTTTGCTACCGCTCACTAATAGCTCTGCGAACACTTTCGTAATGGCAGGCATAATGCGCCCATTGTGATTTTGCTTATTTTTCTATGACGCTCACAAATACCCTGAACTCGCTTTGCACAGCTCTTTCACCGCGTCCCCGTAGCGCATAAGCCCATACTCTTCCTTCTACTTGACTCTCGACAGCCCCTTGAAATTGCTTTACCAACTCTTTCACCTCACCTGCATAACAAGCAGGTGCACACCTCCGCACCCTATTCGCTAACGTTCGCCAATCCCCGGAACTCCCGGCCCCGCATCAAGGACCATTCCGGAACTGAAAGCGACTCTACTTCAGGAGTGGGACTTTTAGTGCACACAACTTATAGATAATATCATAAAAAGCTGGAATATTCTATGAAAAGCTTATGGGGCGGCAATAGGTTACCGAACTCTTATTAATATTGATGTACCAGCGTCGTTTCAAGTTTTTTTGCGAAAACCGAAAATCACATTTTAGTACATTTTTGAAAAATATCTAAATGTTTCATAAAATTATTTTTATCCTTGATTTTTCTTTTTGCTGCATTTGCATTACCTTATTTTACACGCATACCGAATTTCGTTCTATTCCGACTTTTAATAAAAACGTCACACGTATAGATATTATTATGCTTAACTTTTTGACACCAGTGTTTATTAGATGTCTATGTGGAATCCGGTCTACAAAATGGACCTCATTATAAAGATGTGTTATAAATGTTTTACCATTCCAGCAAATAATTATAATTTTCTCTACAAATATCATCAAATTTTAATTTGAAAAGTCTATGGAGTCATTATAAAATCTATCGCAGCGATAGTATCAACTTATTACAACAATTTATGCTAAGAAGTAAATCAATAACTATGATGCACACTATCAATCAGTATTACCTCTGTGACATAATAAAACATCTTTCACGCACAATAAAGTAGTTGTTCAAGCGTAAAACAGAGAAATGACAACGGACATGCTATGTACAAAAAATCTCGAGATATTATCTAACACTAAAATAATAATGAAACACAAAACTTTGAATTTTAATCTCAGATAAGAACCACCATAAAAAGTATCGTTTATGCCAAACAATATATTAGAGTGTCAGGAAATAAATAGCTTTTTTGCATAGCGTTTTGGAGTTCTGTAAATTGCTGGAAAATCTGACGGAAAAGTAGTTCATGCTTTTGTGAACACTCGTTTATGGGGTGAGACAGTTAATGTCCCTTACATGCAGATAAAAACACTGTCATTAAACTAATATCACAATTAAAGAACGACAGCACAGTTTGAAATATTCTTTCTATTGTATAAGGAATCATCCTTAGAAGCATGTTAATATTGGAAAAATATTTTCTGAATGGTAGTTATACTGTGAATATTTACTTATTACAATAATTTTGTTTTTGGATAAATTTCATATTTTTGCCATACATAAAATGTACTTTACTCTTCCGGTCTAAGACATTTAAATATTTTATTTGGATCAATAAATATGTATTTATACAATCAGGGTGTTTCAAAGTAATGCACAACTAAATATATAGCTTGAAAGACGGGTCGTAGAACCATAGTTATAATTTTAGAAATACTTTAATTAAGGTAGACTATCATCGTCTGACAATTTTGATCATGTAAAACCTTTTAGTAGAAAAGTACAAAATGCAACTGTTTATACTGGTCCCCCAATAAAATAAATGCTATTATAAAAAATAGACATAATGAATTAATACGAGAAGTTTGTGACGAGGAATAAAAGAATATATAAAACTTTGCTAAATATAAATAAGCATGTGAGTTCCCGAATGCACCTAACGAAATTCCATTTTTGTAGGATCGCTGAAATCTATGTTTTCGACATTGCTTTTGATCAGGTCAAAATTATTAAGGTCCTACAACGTTCTCGCAGTCAATTTTATATATTAGAGAACATGGTCTTTTCCCAAATGAGCTTTAAATGAATAAGGATTACTTTTATAAGTGGAACTAACTTTGTAGAAGCCCCGTAAAAAAGTTAAATGTTGTATTTATTTTATTAAAACATGTCACGTGATTAAAACCGAATGTCTACTCTGAAAGTCTACTAAGTTGAAGCATTTTTTAGTTTAGAACCATGGGTCTGCAACTAATCGTTCACGATACATTTAATTGTGCAATCTTTTGGAAAACGCATGTTTAACTCTACAAGCTTCAATACTTAACGACTTTATTTGGATCTGTAAATATTTATCCTATATATTTTGGACATATGTGAATATCACGCTCCATATTGCAACCGGATTCTTGCACACATTCATTAAAATCCATTTGTTCCTCTTTCTACAAGTGTTAACACTCATAAGCAAATGATCATGCATGATTTTTCGTAAATTTTAAATATGAACTTACCTGTGTTTGATGATGTCGTCTATCAGAAGAGCAATTCTATTATCGGTAATACTTGCCAAGTGGCCACCTTTTGACTGGCATTTTTCCTCAGCATTCATCCACGCTAAACGTTGCTCAAAGACCTTGTAGCAAAACTTTTGCCCTGATACCCAGCTATAAGGACAATCAGCTACGCCTGTAGGATCGTTAGGAATGGCTTTATAGGATCCACAAAATCCCTTTCGGGGCAGATCACCTTTGGGTTGAAGACGTACATCCACTCTGTTATTAGAAGTACGTAACGTGAATGTATCTACTTGACCGTCCGAAATGTCTAAACACACCAATAGTAGTAGTTTTTCACCATGTGTAGCGTTTCGAGTGGTAACTTCAAGTGAGCTGTTCTGACAAAAGGCACCGGCCGTCACGCCTAAGACACTCAATTGCAGTTCTATCGAATATCCAAAAGGCACATTAATGGAGTAAGAAGTGTTGCATCCCAAAAAAATATCCGGATAACCAGGACTGCAGAAGTGACCACTTGAGGTCTCTCCCAAGGTCCGATTGGCACATAAAGGAAAGAATTCGTATTTGAGTCGAATTCCATTAGCAGAACCGTCCCACTGAACATTAAATTGGTTATTATCTGATATGTAGAATTCTGTTTGTGCCTGAGATAAGCTGTCACAAATAGACCTGCAGAAAAAAGGAACATATATATAAATATAGAGATTTATAGAACTGGGAATATTTATATTTATGCTATAACAATTCATGAATGAATTACTGTATGGTGTCATTTATACAGGATGTTTCAGAGTAGTTGACTTTGTTTTTTAAGCTTCAGCAATTGGTTTTAAATACTTGCTTCCAATTTTAAATTGCATTAAAATAAAATGTAAGATTATTTCATATACTTTTTTTCCGGTGGGTGGCATTATCATGTGAAAAGAGGCTCTAAACTTTTCCTTGAGCAAAAAACTCCAATTCTACAAAGGAGCTTTGTACAGTAGCTAGTCTAAAGATAAAGAACTTGTTCAATTACTTGCAATATTCGCTGATTTGTTTCTTATTGAAACATCAGGAGTTTCTCCCCTACACATTTAGGGTTAGCTGCAAATAAAATTGCATATACGCATTTTATGCAAAGTCTGGTTGAAATTTGCAGTCTGACACTGCAACACCAGTTAAAGTAGAATGATTATCAAATCCCAATTTTCCAATTTTTATCTATTTTTTAATTTTCCTATATATATAGTATATTGCATAGGAAAAGTATTGCAATCGGATCGAAAATTCGAATTCGAGTTTTTAAATTAAAGAGCACGTTTCAAGTATCCCTGAACTCGAATCGAACGATTTTGAAGCGATCTGTGTGTGTGTATGTATGTATGATAGTGTGTGTGTACGTATGTCAGTATATTAGTGTGTAGAAAACTCAGGCCACACGACCAACCCAAAGGCTAATGGTAGCTTTCTGTGTGGCCGGAGTATATTAGTGTGTGTACATATGTTAGTATGGTAGTGTGTATGTATGTTAGTATGGTAGTGTGTATGTATGTTAGTATGCCAGTGTGTATGCATGTTAGTATGCTAGTGTGTATGTATGTTAATATGCTAGTGTGTATGTATGTTAGTATATTAGTGTATGTGTCCTTGAGGCATTGAATGCTACATCTCATGTACGAATGGAGTGTTTCGTACGGAATTTAGTACAATTACGACAATCTCTGAATACTGGAACCTTGTTGTTTTGAACGCAATTGAATGTTTGGAAGCCCCTTCTGCCACTTTTCGAATAAAATTTTGAAAACATCATAAAATATCAAAACTTTCGACAATGTTATATAAGAAATCATCTTTGATGTAAATTTTCATTAAAAAAACGAATGACAGAAACTTTAGAACGCTAGCATAAACTGTTCTTGAGATATTGTACATTTTTAAAATAAATGTATGAACCATTTCATAAAATTAAAAATGTGTTAACTGTCAGTAAATTTGTTCCCTTTCAATGTCCAATATTATAAAATGTGTTAACATCATTTTCGTAGATCTACTTTGTTCCATTTACGATATGATTCGATAAAAGACTTTTATTTGTTTGTCTGTCCATATGTAATGCTTGGCGATAAATTTGATGATAATTTGACAATATATCGTATCGGTATTTTTTTTAAATTTGTCCCCAAATTAACGAAAATGTTGCCAATTTGGCAGACATGACGGTAACTTAACTGAAATGACGTAAAATTGGTGAATATTCAATATCTTGGAAATTGAAGTTCAATTCATTTGACAACTCCTGTCACTTTAGAGAAATTGCTATTTTTAATTCCAAATATAGCTAGTTTCTGTTTCTGTGACAGGTACGTTTTGTTAGGTATCTAAGGTGTCGTAAATGAATTACGTTTCTTAAGGGGTGATATAGTAATTATTTTTCGAGTCGTATAGGGATAGTATAGCAATTATTCAGTATGACGGGCTTAATGTCTAGTTTTTTATACGCCCATTTCGCGATTATTAGATGCTTATTATGGTAATGAGATTCGTATTTTCTAAAATAAACAACGAAATGTTAAATACAATATTGACATATGAAAAACATTATAAGAATTGAAAATTTGAATTTTAGGAGTCTATTCAATGGAATTTAAACTATCAGTTTCACATTATAAAAGATCCGTTTATAATTATTATAATCATTTATTATATGAACTATATTATTTAACGGAAGCTACCTATATGTTTTATTGTTAATTGCGTAAAATAAAAGTTAATTTTGTAATTTGAAATAGTTTTACATGTTGTTAGCCAGAAAAGCACAAAATACTATTGTATAATTCAGCACTAAAATATTCTGCGCAGATTTTGTACATATTTATTAAACTGTTAAAGAAGTAAATCCATTGCATTATATAAAGAAAGTTGGGTGCTGCTCACATCAAATGTTTTATTTTATTTCTATTGCACATATATTCTTGAATTATTTCTATCGTAAATATCTGCTTTGGCTAGTAACTGCACAGCGTATATATATATATATATATATATATTGAAAAAATTAAAAGATAAAAAGTGAATAAACATTGAAAAAATGAAGGAAGGCTTAGCAAAAAGCTTACTTTATGGCGGTAAGGGGTTGTGACCTTACTCCCCAGTTCAACGAGCTCGTCATAAACGCCGCGGCCTTTTCACTCCTGGTCGCCAGCTTTGGCTCAAGCCAACCTCCGGAGTGATAATAAAAATCATCACGAGACCAGGATAGAAACGAGGACGAGAGCAATAACACAACAAAAATAGCCAACAGAACTGCTGACTCAAGGGATAGGTAATATAGCAACGAATGTGAGAGCTGCGGTCCTTTGATCGCTGTGCGGTCCTGTCATATGAATGATTCGAAATTTTAGTCTCTAATTGAACACAAAAAGATTTGAGCCTTACACCATATGCCAAATTGGTTCTGTATAAATTATCAATATTTTTAAGCATAAAAGATATTGGATATTCTTGAAAAAATGCCTGCTTTAAAAATTCTTGATCAAAATGAATACGTAAATGCTCTTCTTTAATAGTTCTTTTTATTCTGACCAAACCTCCCAAGAATACATTGCGAAACACATTCAAGTGTATGTTGGAGTGCCAATGTATTATTCCATTAATGGGTAATTTATATTGTTTTCTTTTGTCATAGATGGTAAATAGGATCGGGATTTGAAAAAAGTTGATATTCAAATCCAAAAATTCAACCTCGTTGTTTTTTTTAACAGGATTTTCTTTCAATATGAGGTTGGGTGGGTAAAAGTCAAAGTTCATTTTGTAGTTCTCATTCTCATATCCAATAATTACGTCATCCACATAACGCAGGTATATTATTTCGTTATTAATATGAGACCTTCTTTCATAAAAACTAAGATAGATATCGGCTAATATGGAAGAACATCCCCCCCCCATGGGGATGCCCTTAATTTGTTGATAAACAAAGATTCCGTTGTAAAGATAATTTTCTTTGATAACTATTTTAATTATAGACTTGAATTTATTGAATTCTAGACTTCCTTTTAATTCATATTCTTCATATAAGCTGTAAAGTATATTTGTCAAGTCTTCCATATCTATAGGACTTCCGTTTGATCTATAGGTAGCTTCCGTTAGATATCCAATCTAACGGAAGTTACCTATATTTTTTATTGTTAATTGCGTAAAATAAAAGTTAATTTTGTAATTTGAAATAGTTTTACATGTTGTTAGCCAGAAAAGCACAAAATACTATTGTATAACTCAGCACTAAAATATTCTGCGCAGATTTTGTACATATTTATTAAACTGTTAAAGAAGTAAAGCCATTGCATTATATAAAGAAAGTTGGGTGCTGCTCACATCAAATGTTTTATTTTATTTCTATTGCACATATATTCTTGAATTATTTCTATCGTAAATATCTGCTTTGGCTAGTAACTGCACAGCGTATATATATATATATATATATATATATATATATATATATATATATATATATATATATATATATATATATATATATATATATATATATATATATATATATATTTATATTCTTATTCTTAAAGATAATTTGCTAAAAATTATTGTGTGGCATAAGGAAGATTATCCGCACTAGCCGTAATTGAAATTGGAAAAGTGTTTTCTGTTTTTAGCCAGGCCTAATGAATATTTATGTATAAAATCATCGGAATAAATATGAATAATTAATGTAAATGGAAAATGATCGGAATAAGTATGATTAATTTGAGTAAATATGAATAAATAAATCAGTAAAATATCAAAAATATCTTACCACGTTTTCTCTTTAGGCACTCCAGCAAGAGGTCCTAGAATTACCATATGAGGATTACAAGACTCCTGTGCTGTGGACAACGTCCTCAATGTGTGTGTATTCACAATTTTCACTAGCACTCTGTGAAAGGGCGGTGCCTGGAATATTATGTTGCATATGCGTGGTGGTGTTAGTTTTTTCAACTCTATGTAGCCACGTGATACTCTCAAAGTTGAGTTGCATTCTGTTGAGTAAAATAATTATCACATTTATCATATATTAATGAAATAAAATTACATGATAGCAAACAACCCACATATTTGATATTGAGAATTAGGATATGGGAAACAACAGAAAAAAATCTGTACAAATAGAGATATAAACATACATGTTTGTTTTGTTGAGAATTACTGTCCGTATGTATGACAATCAAAGATCTAACAGCTAAAACGATTAATTCATCACTGTGATTATACAGTAGACATGAAACTTCTCGTACCATTTTGGGAAGAAAAGACGAAGCAGAAGAAGATGGAACTTTAAATGTGTTATGCGGATTTTGATGTTATAAATTTTTGAGTAATTCAAAAATTTTTTATATTATATTTAGTTATAGTCGTGTTTTCTAGCTTCAAAATTACGACACATGCATATTATAGAATTTCAAACATTTGAGTATAAAAACTTATTCAACAACATTGACATAAATAACCTATAAATTTATTTGGGGTTTAATTAAATCATTCACTAATAATCAAAAATCAGGTCTAGATCATACATACATAAAAATATTCTTAACTTTGTTTTTCTTTAAAATTACTCATTGTAAGGTAATGAAATGTCTTCAAATTAAAGGGGGTGTCACTAAGTGGATCTGCAATTTCAGAACCTGCTAATTTATATCTTCACTGCTCTGAATCACATTTTTAAAAGACTGAATACATCATTTTCAGATATATTGATGATGTAATCCTTTTAAAGACATCTCACTCATTTAATGCATTAAATTTAAATTTTTACCGTACCATATTATCACTAATTTCTAATGAAGATAATATTACTTCATATATAATTTTTTAAATGTAACACTCGCATTTAACAGCAATTTTTTGATTTCCATTAATTTGTATGTTAAAAGTTCTAGCTATCTATTTAAAATTAATAAAAATTGAAATATTGACTCTTTTTTTATTTTTGATTATTAGTGACTCTTTTATGCATAAACAGGTATATAAAACTGCAATTCTTAATTAATTACACAAAATAAAAATAAAGCTGAGGGCAAATTTTTGACCCCAGCACAATGTATTCATTTTGCATCTATGTATGATAGGGAAAGAAAAAAGAAAAGAAAATCCAATAAGAATAAAGACATGACTATATGATCTCTTTTTGATTTGCCACGAATCCTTTTTACAACGAAAAAAGATGTATTGGTTACCCACAGATACTATTTCCCTGTGGACTGCGGAGTAAACAATACTGTAACACAAAGAGAATGTAGTAGTATCAAGTAAACCAAAGGGCGCAAAAATAAAAATAAAGTGCGAAAACGTGATAAGACTGTTCAGGTCTTGAAATCGTTAAGGAGCTTGAGGATTTCGACTATCTTATCACTTAAGTTGATCCCTGTGGGTATATAAATCACACCCTATTGAAGAGCATAGAATCGCAACATAGTGTGAATTGTATCATAATAAAGATGGGGAAAAGTACGTGTGTCTTGGATTACGGTAAAAAAAAACCCTGTTTTTATGCCATTTGCGAAATTTAAAATCCGGAAAAGTTCTATCTTTGTTTAGCTGGCCATTAGGAAGAAACAGGAAGAATTATCGATGAATCATAATGTAAATATACATTTATGGACTTTTTATTATAAACTTAAAGAAAATTAAAAAGCATATAGCATACACAGTTTTACTTAATAGATTTGAAAAATGACCATTAAAAAGTTTATACTCAATATCCACTAAATTTCACTGCAAATTTTACCATGTATCTGTTAGAGCTACAAGAGAATATCAAATGTAAGTGGAAATTGTGATTCAATATAAGGTTAGTCGAAACTTTTAACAGTGTTAATTGAGCTCGATTCAAAGCATATATATTATATCACATCCTACATTGTGAGATCACAATAAATTATTTGTTATTGCTTTACTCAATTTCGTTAAATTATGTTTCTTCTGTTGTAAACTAATAACATATTAGTATTTCAGATGTCAGTGGCTAGTCATAAAGCTAGCTTGGAAATCGGCCTGTTTTCGAAAGATGAAGAAGAAATATGATAGAACTCTAATTCTTATAGAATTTAGATCTGCACTTCTTTCTATCAAGACTGTAGAAAAAAAATGATAGAATTTTCTTGCTGTATGGGAATGTTGTTACTTTTGATACACAGGATAATTCTCCCTTATTTTGACGTTTGGTCTTACCTACTAACAGAGTTTTTGAGCCTTTTACGCTCCCATCGTTCCCATGATCCCGCTCGTCTCTCTCGACATGTGGCCTTTCAAGACTCGTTGATCAAGGATATGTTCTCAGAAACACAGTTATCCCCTTTTTTCTTTCCTTTACTTATGTTCTCTCTACTAATCCTATTCTGTGACTCATGGGACTTTGATTTAGGACTTGTCCTAATTCTGTCCAGATGACCACAAATTCTGATCCTCTTCTGGTTAAATCTACTAATGTTTATTCCCACTCTTAAGATTAACTGATATGTTAGACATGAGGTAAAGCAACGCTTATTCGTTGCTTAGTTACTCCTTTAAGCATGAGATCCTTCATCCTTTTAAAAAGGAAGAATATGCTGTTTGGCGCGTGTTCTGGAAGTGTCATCTCTATCATCTGAAGAGTTGTCCTTTATTCGGTGCAATGGGATATAGTGCTGGATCTATGGATCACCAGGTGGCTAGCCTGTAGGTAATAATGATTGATTTTTCTATTAATTTTTACGTGGGTTGATCTGTCATGAAAGGTTTTCAGTTTAACACGATTATAGAGTAGTTGTATTTAAGTGTAGTCTGTGTATGTTGTATAGCTTACAAGCAGTAATTGTTAGTTTTTGCTTATTAGGCAAGATACCCTGTAGTTATTAATAGCTTTCTTCAGATCTGCCTCTGAAGATAATTTTGTACAGCGAGAACAGAGATTCTTATATTTCACTAGCAGCGTACCAGTTCCTTGTACGGAGTATACAATATAAAAAATCATAAAATTCAAAATCATGCACAAATTCCTGTAGTATAGAAAATGACATTTTTAATCAAAATATTCTGTTAAAATATTTAAATTAATGCTCCTAAAAAGAAGTTTAAGAATCTATGTTCTCGCTATAGAAAATTATCTTCACGGGCAGATCTGAAGAATAAAAACATCCTGGCCCCTTTTCTAAGCAAATTTACAAAAAAATTTGGAACTAAATTAATATATGAAAAAGCGTTAAAATTGTATGGAACCCGTTCTAATTATATACGCGAATATTAGAAGATATAACCTGTACATTACATGTATAAATTGAAAATATCAATAAACCCGTAATTGACTCCAATATATGCCAGAATGAAAGTACTAAAATTATATGGGATATATATATATCCCCGTACTATATATATTGTCGCAGATTTGAAAATATGCCAGTGTATTAGCAGAAGATTACCCGTATTACAATATGAGTCTCAAAAATATTTGTCAAAATAAAGCAGATGACGTAATAAATTGAAAATATCAGTAATCCCCGTAATCTTTATACCAGAAGGTTGTAATTGATTCCAATATATGCTAATATATATCAAAATATATGCCAATATACATGTACAACTTATATTCTCGTAGAAGATATACCCGTGCATTTGTAGAAAATTACTCGTACAGCGTACAATATATGAGTTTAAACAATTTTTATCATAATAAAACAATGGCATAATAACTTGAAAATATCAATAATCCCTGAAACAATACTTCCCGAAAATATCAATAATAATTATGTTTAAACTTGAAGATCGTAATTGATATTATCCAGTCATAAATGCAATATCAATGAAATTTATTTTATATACATATCTTTATTATTCAAATCGGAAAAGATTTAATAAAAATCGTATGCCGCATAACACATCGGATTTGCATCCATTACAAAACGACATGATATTATTTGCTTCAAATAAATTGATGGAAATCATATCGTCTGAATCCATGGAAGGATTGGTGACATTTTCGTCAATTTAGAGGTAATTTAAAAAATCGCCAAATGTGTCGCCAAGTGGGGCTGCAGAACTGATAGTCACATTTTGCGACAAATTAACGAAACGTCATCACAATACTATCCCCTAACAAAACACAATTAATTTCAATTTTTAAGCGCAATTTTATGAATTTCATGATATTTTTATGGATTTTCAAACATGTTTATCAATTTGGTGATTTTTTAAAAATTCACTAAATGGGTTCCTAAGTAGGATGGATGAACTGACCGACAAATGCTACAGAAACATCTTTTCAGTACACTCTATTCTAAAAAAACATATTTAAGTTCATTGATTTGCGGCGTTTTTACCAATTTGGCGACATTTCCATCAAATTGGCAACGTTTAAGGAAAGTTGCCAAGTTAGTGATATTCTGCAGAATTCGTAGCTCTGAATTTGCAGATCTGAAGAATCCAAGAAGATCAAGCATCCTGATCCCGTTTGTATGTACGAAATGAAAACACTAAAATTGTATTAGAAAATATACCCGTTCTACTTTTTTTCTGTTTCAACAATCGGATAAATGAATTTATTGGATAAACAACATATATGAGTTTATTAGCTAAACACAATATAAATGCTTAAAAACTCTTTGCCAAAATAAATGAAAGTGATGTACGCACTCCGCAATTAATATAATTAAAAGAAAAATCAAACCGTTCTTTTCTAAAAGATATTTTTATATCCATTTATTTATTATTCAAATCGAAAAATAATAATTAAAATTAACAGACAGATTTAATTTAATTGCGTTTCTGAGCAACATGATATAAGGTAGAATCTTCTTCATAAACTGCGAAATTAAATAACCATTTTGATTTTCTTATATTTTTCTTCTTTGAATAAAAGAATGTGAAAAGTACACCATGGAGATAGATTTTCCATTTAAATTCATGTTTCAAACAATTCATGTTTTCAGAAAGTGACTAATTAGAGTAAAACATCTCCCACCGAACTCAGAGATACAGTTTTAATTCACTTTCAAACGATTTTCAACTTTTTCGTTTGGATAAATCACGAAGTTAGAGAGTAGAACTCCTAAGAAAAGCTTCGTTTTTATTAACATCTCGACAACCCCTGGTCTTAAAATCTTGGACTAAATTTATGGGCGACGCTATTTCAAGGCTATCCACAAAATTTTATTAAATTCGGTTCAGCCGTTCTTCTGTGATGATGGCATAAACAAAAGTTTCGTTTTTACTAATATCTTGAGAACTACTAGTCGTAGTAACTCCAGACATGGACTAAATTTTAAGTATGGCTATTTCCTTTCTACCCACAAAATTTCATCAAATTCGGTTCAGCCGTTCGCCCATGATGATAGGACAGACAGACAAACAGAGTTTCAATTTTATTTATATAGATTTAATTATGTCTTTATCTATATAAATAAAATTGAAACTCTGTCTGTCTGTCTGTGTGTCTCATTATCACGGGAGAACCGCTGAACCGAAATTGATGAATGTAGGCAGCACTTAAATAGCCCCTCTTAAATTTAGTCGAGTTTCGAGTTTCTAAGACCAGGGATTGTCGAGATATTAATGAAAAACGAAACTTTTTCCTAGGAGTTCTACTCTCTAACTCCCTGGGTCCTCCAAACGAAAAGGTTGAAAATATTTTGCTTAAAACGTGAAAGTGAACTAAAACTTTATCTCTGAGTTTGGTGGGAAGTTTTTTGCGCTAATTTGTCCCTTTCTGAAAGCATGAATTGTTTGAAGCATTAATTTAAATGGAGAATCTACCACCATGGTTTGTTTTCACAAGCTTTTGCTGACAATGAAAAGTACTAAGAAATCAAAATGATTATTTTAGTTATATATTTTATTATTATTTTTTAATTTTTAATTATATAATTTTATTATTTTTTAATTATATAATTATATATTTTACGAATATTATTGATATTTTCAATATATTACGTCATCGGTTTTATTTTGGCAGAGATTTTTGAGACTCTACGACATTTCTAATTAACATTTCTAATCGACATTTCTTTCTAATTTACGACATTAGAAGTAGAACGGATATGTCTTCCCATATAGTTTTAGCACTTTCATTTTGGCATATATGGGAATCAATTACTGCCTTCTGGTTTAAAGATTACTGGTTTATTTTTATTTCAATTTATACGTGTAATCTACTAATACAGGTTATATCTTCTAATATTCTCGTATATAAGTAGTATGGGTCTCATACAATTTTGACGCTTTTATTTTGCATATTGATTCAATTCCATATTTTTTGTAAATTTGCTTACAAAAGGGGCCAGAATGTTTTATTCTTCAGATCTGCCCGTGAAGATAATTTTCTATAGCGAGAACAGAAATTTCTAAACTTCTTTTCAGGAGCATTAAATTAAATATTTTAACAGAATAATTTGATTAAAAATGTCATTTAGTATACTATAGGAATTTGCACATGTTTGTGAATTTTATGTTTCTTTATGTTATATACTCCGTACGAAGAACGGGTATTCTGCTAGTACTACATATTACGTACGAAGAACGGACATACTGCTAGTAATATAAATTAAGTTTTGCTTTTTTATCAAAATTTTAAATTTATAGGTGATATATCGTCTTAGACAATCAGAATTAAGAAATCAAAAATGATAAAACAACACATATCAAATTCTGCTAGTCGGCCATAACAAAACAAAACTTCTATTCTGAATAACTTACTCACCGTATTTAGTAGCAATAGGCTTAATTAAGGCTCGGAATCTGCAGTCAAAGCACCTTGTGACATCAATTGACAGGAAATGATCATCTAGAGTTAAAAAATGTTGTTGGTCCTCGTCAGATGATGATAAAACAAGAGCTACGGTTGTTTCTGTTATGTTATGAATGATCATTGACGAATCTTCAGGAATTAATATGTTTTCCAGCTGAAAAGAAAGAAATTAAATGTATCTAATAATTAACTATATTATTAAAATTACACTGAATATTATTTAAAAACAATCCTAATCGCTTCAACCATAAAAGCAGTGTAGGGAATCCAGAAATTTAATATTTTGGGAATAGAAGTTCAGAACAGCATATACATGTCGAAACATTTTTTTCTACACTGTAGCAAATAGGTCCAATCTTCGGTTCATCTAACAATCCTGTTAAGGGAATAAATGTTCTAGAAGCAATGGAGCCTTTTTTTATGAGTTATTACTGGTAACCCCTCAGCATGTAGCACTCGACATACTTTTTCGTAGTATTTGTAAATTTTGTTAATTTGTTATATCTATTGCACAGAATCAACTTGCTTTAAACTTACACATTTGATATATTCATTGCTAGTATCATTGCATTGATGAAAGTCATGGTAATTTATGAGATTTGTTTGTATAGGTTGTACTGACTCATACCGGAAACAGTCTTGTACATATATTTGTTTCCAATTTCTTGCAGTCCTTGTATATGTAGTTTTGTATTGTATCTTATATATATATATATATATATATATATATATATATATATATATATATATATAAAATATAAATATATAGAAATTGATAAATCGGAAATAAAAATGTTATAGTAACTTTTGCGCAAGGCAGCATGAGGGTACCAAACACTATATATATAGAAAAAGTGAAATATAAAAAGTGAAAAAAACATGGAATAAAGGAAGGAAGGCCAGGCAAAGAGCTTACATTATGGCGGCAAGGGGTCGTGACCTTACTCCCCAGTTCAACGAGCTCGTCAGAAACGCCGCGGCCTTTCACTCCTGGTCGCCAGCTATGGCCCAAGCCAACCTCCGGAGTGACATTGCAAACATCACGAGACCTGGATAGAAATGAGGACGAGAGCAATATCACCACAAATAAAGCCAACTGAACTGCCGACTCAAAGGAAATGAAGTGCCAGCTGCGGTCCTTTGATCACAGTGCGGTCCTGTCTTATGGAGGGTTCGATGATTTTGTCTCTAATTGAACTCAAAAAAGACTTAAGTGTTACACTATATGCCAAATTGGTTCTGTATAAATTATCAATATTTTTAAGCATAAAGGAAATTGGATATTTATTAAAAAATGCTTGTTTTAAAAATTCTTGATCAAAATTGATGCGTAAATGCTCTTCTGTAATAGTTCTTTTTATTCTGATTAAACCTCCCAAGAATACATTGCGAAACACATTCTATATGAGAATGAGAATGAGAACTACAAAATGAACTTTGATTTTTATCCACCTAACCTCATCTTGAAGGAAAATCCTCTTAAAAGTAACAACGAGGTCGAATTTTTGGATTTGAATATCAACTATAGTCAAATCCCTGTCATAATCACCATCTATGATAAAAGAAAACAATTTAAATTACCCATTATTGGAATTATACATTGGCATTCCAACATTCATTTGAATGTGTTTCGCAATGTATTCTTGGGAGGTTTAATCAGAATAAAAAGAACTATTAAAGAAGAGCATTTACGCATCAATTTTGATCAAGAATTTTTAAAACAAGCAATTTTTAATAAATATCCAATTTCCTTTATGCTTAAAAATATTGATAATTTATACAGAACCAATTTGGCATATAGTGTAAGACTTAAGTCTTTTTTGAGTTCAATTAGAGACAAAATCATCGAACCCTCCATAAGACAGGACCGCACTGTGATCAAAGGACCGCAGCTGGCACTTCATTTCCTTTGAGTCGGCAGTTCAGTTGGCTTTATTTGTGGTGATATTGCTCTCGTCCTCATTTCTATCCAGGTCTCGTGATGTTTGCAATGTCACTCCGGAGGTTGGCTTGGGCCATAGCTGGCGACCAGGAGTGAAAGGCCGCGGCGTTTCTGACTAGCTCGTTGAACTGGGGAGTAAGGTCACGACCCCTTGCCGCCATAATGCAAGCTCTTTGCCTGGCCTTCCTTCCTTTATTCCATGTTTTTTTCACTTTTTATATTTCATTTTTTCTATATATATATATATATATATATATATATATATATATATATATATATATATATATATATATATATATATATATATATATATATATACATATATACTCACGGACAATGAAAGTTGCGCACCAAAACATGGTACAACCGCGAAATGATGTAAATATCTAGAGGGCGGGCTGGTATGTAAATGAACCCAGTCTGGTATGATTGCGCATGACGGCACACACTTGAGTGGCGCTGCAGACATGAGCCAGCGGCTTTATAAACCATCGTGTAGTCGACGTCCCATCAATGCGAGAAGTTTGGGCCGACGCAAGCACGAGTACGGAGTTATTGTTGTTGAGACCCAAACCGTCCGACCTACCAGGAAGGTGTTGAAGACCCAGACCGTCCGACTCGTCCTGAGGACTTGAGCATCTATTTGGACGGCCGGGAGAGGAGTTGGCAGGCGTCCGGCCGATGTCCGGGTGTCCACAACAACCAACACCAAATTTATTGAATCTTTAAAAAATTTTTACAGGAGTGGTTACAAGGATATAAGCTAATAACATAGTTTTGCTAATATGAAAATATATCTGAAGACTTGATTACATTTATACTCTTGTAGACTTGAATACATTTTGTTGACTTATTTACATTATTGAAGACTTGATAGTATATTTACAAATGACATAATGATCTGAGATAATATAAGTATTATGATAGTAGTTGAAAACATTTTGAAGTTGACTATATATTATAAAATGGGGTGCAACAACTAAAGACAACACAACAAAAGCAGACGACACCACCGAGAAAAACAACATATAAAAAAAACAACATAAAAAACAAACAAAAAAAAACAACAAGAAGAGGAGTCACCGACCGAAAAAATTAAAAGCAGAGATCCCCAGGCTGATTATGAAATTTTATTAGAGATTTCTCTCGCTATGAGAACACAGTTTTTTATTTTATTGATTGAAGAAGGGTTAGAGCAGACACTCGAGAACCAGGTCGCCGTATTATGGGGTGAAGGTTTATAAAGGTGAAAAGCTTTGGTAAGGGGGCAAGAAAAAACGTAGTGATCGGCGTCGCCGAAAGCGCCGCAGGAGCAGCAGGAAGTAGCTTTACATTTGAAAGAGAACAAATAATCGGGGAATGGGCCGTGGCCCGTAATAAAGTAGATTAAATATTTATTAGTAATATGTGTATTAAAGTTAACTTTTGGAAGGAAATTTAAAATTCTGGCGGGATCGTGAGTTCGGGGGGAGACATAGTCATTTAAAAAGGATTGCCAATTACTAAGGATATCAAGTTTGTAATGTTTTTTGAGAAGTGAATAAGGGAAAGGTAAAGAAGTTGGAGAGCCAGAGGTAGTAGCTAGTTTTGCATTTTTGTCTGCGACCTCGTTACCCGTACCAGGAAGGTGTAAGGTAACTGTTTGGACGGCCGGGAAGTGCCACCCAATTTAGACCGGAACCCAGTGGGGAAGGCATCCACAGGGACCGTACCCTCATTCCCCTACCACCAACCTCTCTGAAGGACTTACGGACCCACATGTTTAACGTGATCATACTCCGCATGAACACGGCGGCAACGAGTACGGAGTGAAAATAATTGTGGATAGACGCCAGAAACGTCGATATACGCAACTGATGGACTTCGAGAGAGACCTGATCATCGGGCTGAAAACCGCAGGGTCGTCAGCGCGCCGGATAGCCCGTCGCGTGGATCGTTGGGACTATATCGTCCGACTGTGTCGGGAGCACTGGTCACGGGCAACGGCACCTAGATAGAAAGATACTATCTAGGTGGCATGGTCAAAGGACGCCACCCACACACGGAGGACCGGCTCTGAACGGATTAGGCATACCACGAATAGAGAGGCTCGAATGATCGTGCGGCAGGCACGTATAGAGCCCACGGCCACCCAATCCGCGTTTGAAAGAAGCGAATCTGCGACCCCAACGTCCCTTACGTGTGCTGTCTCTAACACAGGAACATCGGTGGCTCCGGTTGCAGTGGTGCCTGGCCAGAACAAAGTGGAGCGCCATGGATTGGCAATGTGTGGTGTTTAGCGATTAGTGCCGTTTCGTTTTGGGGACCGATGATCAGCGTGTCCGGGTGTGGAGGTCCCCTGCACAACGCCACAATCCTAACCTCGTTATCGAGGGCCACACCAGCCCCACTGTAGGCATCATGGGATGGGATCCATAGCCTACGACACCCGATCCGCTCTAGTAGTGGTACCTGGGACATTGACAGGCCAGCGGTACGTGGATGATATTCTACGACCCCATGTGCTCTCATTCGTTGCTGGGATTCCAGTTGAGCAATTCCAGCAGGATAATGGCCGGCCGCACACGGCCCGGGTCGTCCAGGTCTGCCTGAGGCATGTCCAGACACTTCCATGGCCTGTCCGCTCCTCAGAACTGTCCTCTATCGAGCATGTGTGGGAGCAGTTGAAACACTAGCTGCCTCGTTGCCGCAATCTTCGGGATTTGGAACGTAACGTTCAACAGGTGTGGACTCGTCTGCCGCAGGACAACATCAGGCGTCTGTTCGACACCATGTCGGACGTATTGCTGCTTGTATCGCAGCACGAGGCGGTGCGACGCTCTGTTGAGGATGACCGAACTGTATACCACAGCTCCCTCTGTACGTGTTCTGCTGCGCTATTTTTTTGATCATGTATATCATTCATCTGTATCCTTCATCAATAAAATTTCTGGTCCATCGTATGCTTCTTTCTTGGTGCGCAACCTTTTTTGTACGTGAGTATATATATATATATATATATATATATATATATATATATATATATATATATATTGGACTGATATATATCGTTGCTTTCCATTCGAAACAGTTCTGCTTTATATGTGTTCCTATAGGTGAGCTATTTGCATATTTAAAATGTATTTAATATGGACAAATATTTTTGTATATAGTTGTTTATCAATTTTATTTTAGCATTATGAAAATATTTTTATTGTCCTCTATGTGGGCCAGCTTATCTATGTGAGCTAGCTTATCACTTAATGTAATCCAACCCAGTGCATTTCCTAGTGATTTTTTATCTGGTTTTAGGCACATATTCAATCACCATAGGCTGCAAATGCTGTAAACCTTCGGGTTGATGAATATCGTCTAAAATGATGCAAAACGCAAATTAAGGTAATATCTTTGTGTATGCCAAATATGCAATATTTAAAATATTTCTGTATACGGGCATCAAGTGTAAAAGTGACCATCTTAAGTGTGACAAAAGTGTTACAAGTGAGTTTAAGGCAAAAAATATGCGTGCTCTAACGAACACCCCTGTTTATATTTGTAAGGACATTAGATATCTAGACCATTATGTCCGAGATTGCCCGTATACAAAAAACTTCCATCTTATGAAGACTACGAAAGAACTTATGCTTTTCTGGTTTGATAGTGTTAGAAACAATGTGCAATAAAAGCTAAAGAAATTGCTGATCCTATTACTAAAGCACTGGTCTGGAAATAGCATTGTTGGGGATTTTCAAAATTTATCTTGATCAATGGAATTATGCTCATTTGACATGTTAAAAAAGTTACACTTTGGTTTATTTCATATTCATGCATCATTTATATTTATATTTTGGTCTGTCTAATTGGTTATTGTTCTGTCGTAAAAATTGATTTTGGATTTATATTGGTTAAATTGATCTATATTTTGCTAGAATATAGATGCCAAATAAAGGGCAGGCTACTACACACCATTCACACCTGGGAAATGTATTTGTGAAATTTTAAATAGTTATAAATATTTAATACAGATAATTTTGTGGAAGACATTCAATTTTTCAGATCGTTGGTCTTTTTATTAGGCGTCAACAAGTCCTCTCCTGAAATTTATATAACAGTGATAATAAAAATGAGATTAATCTTTTCTATAGAATATAAGCTGAATAGAATATAAGCTTGAATATAAGCTTAATAGAATATAAGCTTGAATTTAAGCTTAATAGAATATAAGCTTGAATACAATCTTAATAGAATATAAGTTTGATTATAATCTTAATAGAATATAAGCTTGAATAGAAACTTAATTTTTATTTTAATGTATATAATTTTGAAGACAGTTTTATTAAATAACTAGCAGCATACCCGTCCTTCGTACGGAGTATATAATATAAAAAAACTTATAATTCGCAATCATGTGCAAATTCTGATAAAATATTAAATTTATTGCTCATAAAGAGAAGTTTAAGAATATCTGTTCTCACTATGCAAAATTATCTTCACGGGCAAATCTGAAGAATAAAATATCCTGGCCCCTTTTGTAAACAAATTCGCACACAAAAAAAAGAATTGAATCAATATATGCAACCACGTACTACTTATATTGTCGCAAATTAGAAAATATGCCAGTGTGTTAGTAGAAGCTTAAACATATTGTAATATGAGTCTTAAAAATATTTACCAAAATAAAAAAGATGACGTAATAAATTGAAAGTATCAAAAATCCCCGTAATCTTAATACCAGAAGGTCGTAATTGATTCCAATATATGCCAATATATATAAAAATTTTGCCAATATACCTGTACTATTTATATTGTCGTAGATTAGAAGATATACCCGTGCATTTGTAGAAGATTACTTGTACAACGTACTATATATGAGTTTCAACAATTTTCGTCATAATGAAACAATAGCATAATAATTTGAAAATATCAATAATTCCTGAATCAACTGTCCCCGAAATATCAATAATAATGATATTTAAACCTGAAGACCGTAATTGATATTATCCAGTCAAAAATGCAATATTCAATGAAATTTATTTTATATACATATTTTTATTAGATTTAATAAAAATCGTATGACACATAACACATTGGATCCGTTGCTAAGCGGCATGATATCATCTGCTTCAAATAAATTGATGGAAATCATGTCGCCTGAATAATATGATCTCCATGGAAGGTTTGGCGACATTTTCGTCTCCATGATATTTTTATGGATTTACAAATATTTTTATCAATTTAGTGATATTAAAAAAATTAGTTAAATGCGTTACTAAGTAGGATGGATGGACTGACCGACAAATGCTACAGAAACATCATTTCAGTACTCTATTCTAAAAAAACAAATTTAATTTTATTGATTTGGGTCATTTTTATTAATTTGGAGATATTTCCTTTAATTTGGTAAAGTTTAAGAAATGTTACCAAGTTATTTAGAGATATTCCGCTAAATTCGTAGCTCTAAATTTGCAGATCTGCAGAATAAAATATCCATATCCCGTCTGTATATATACTAAATGAAAACACTAAAATTGTATTAGAAGATACATACATCCGTTCTACTCTTTTTCTGCTTCAACAATCGGCTAAATGAATTTATTGGGTAAACACAATATATGAGTTTATTAGCTAAACACAATATATGAGCTTTGAAACCTCTTTGCTAAAATAAATAAAAGTGTGATGTACGCAGTTTGCAATATATATAATTAAAAGAACAATCAAACCGTTCATTTATTATGAGTTTATTAGCTAAACACAATATATGAGCTTGAAACCTCTTTGCTAAAATAAATAAAAGTAATGTACGCAGTCCGCAATATATATAATTAAAAGAACAATTAAACCGTTCATTTGTAAAATATATTTTTACATCCATTTATTTATTATACAAATAGAAAAAATAATAATAATCATTAACAAACACATTTAATTCCATTCCTTTGCCAAGCAACATGATATAAGATAGAATCTTCCTCATAAAATGCGAAATTAAATAACCATTTTAATTTCTTTATACTTCTAATCGTTGAGTAAAAGCTTGTGAAATACATGGAGGTTAATACATGTAAAAACATGGAGGTAGATTTTTCCATTTAAATTCATGTTTCAAACAATTCATGCTTTCAGATAGTGACTATTTAATGCAAAAATCCTGCATCAAACTCAAAAATAAAGTTTTAATTCCCTTTGACGCTTTAAACAAACGATTTTTATCCTTTCCGTTTGGATAAACCACGGAGCTGGAGAGTAGAACTCCTATAAAAAAAGTTCCGTTTTTCATTAATATCTCGACAACCCCTGGTCTTAGAAACTTGAAACTTGGGCAAAATTTATGGGGGCTATTTCAAGGCAACCCACAAAATTTCATTAAATTCGGTTTAGCCGTTCTCTCGTGATGATGAAACAAACGAAAGTTTCGTTTTTTACTAATATCTCGAGAACCACTGGTCGTAGAAATTCCAACCATAGACTAAATTTTAAGTGGGGCTATTTCTAGGCTACCCACAAAATTTCATCAAATGCGGTTCAGCCGTTCTCCCGTGATGATGGGACAAACAGACAGACAGACAGACAGAGAGATTTTCAATTTTATTTATATAGACTAGCAGCATACCCGTTCTTCGTACGGAGTATATAATATAAAGAAACTTGAAATTCATAATCATGCCCAAATTCTTATAGTATACTAAATGACATGCTTAATCAAAATATTCTGTTAAAATATTTAATATAATGCTCCTAAAAAGAAGTTTAAGAATCTCTGTTCTCGCTATATAAAATTATCTTCATGGACATATCTGAAGAATAAAACATCTTGGACCCCTTATGTAAGCAAATATAAAAAAAAATATGGAATTGAATCAATATATGCAAAATAAAAGCGTTAAAATTGTATGGTACCCGTACTAATTATATACGCGAATATTAGAAAATATAACCTGTATTAGTAGATTACATGTATAAATTGAAAATACCAATAAACCCGTAATCTTTAAATCTGAAGACAGTCATTTATTCCAATATATGTCAAAATTAAAGTGCTAAAATTATATGGGAAGATATACACGTACTACTTATAATGTCCGATTATTAGTAGAAGATTACCCGTTTTGCAATATGAGTCACAAATGTTTTTTGGTAAAATACAACAGACGACGTAATAAATTGAATATATAATTAATCCCCTTAATCTTCATACCAGAAGACTGTACTTGATTCCAATATATATGCCAATATATGTCAAAATATATGCCAATATACCTGTACTACTTATATTCTCGTAGGTTAGAAGATATACCCGTGCATTCCTAGAAGATTACTCGTACAACGTACAATATGCGTGTGTCAGCAATTTTTGCCGCAATAAAACAATGGCGTAATAACTTAAAAATATCAATAATCCCTGAATCAATAATTCCGGAAAATATCAATAATAATAATGTTTAAACCTGAAGAGTATAATTGATATTATCCAGTCCAAAATGAAATGGCAATGAAATTTATTTTATATACATATCTTCATTATTCAAATCGGAAAGGATTTAATAAAAATCGTCTGCCGCATAAACACATTGGATTTAAATCCGTTGCTAAGCGACATGATATCATTTGCTTCAAATAAATTTGTAGAAAAAATATCGTCTAAATAGTTATATTTCTATGGAACATTTGGCGACAGTTTCGTCAAATTAGCGACATTTTAAAAATTTGCCAAATTTATCGCCAAGTGGGACTGTAGAACTGACAGTTCCACTTTGCGACAAATTGACGAAATATCATCACAATACTATCCCCTAACAAAAAACAATTAATATCATTTATGTACGCATATTTATCAATTTCAAGATATTTTTATAGATTTTAAAATATTTTTATCAATTTGGTGACATTTTAAAAATTCGCTAAATGTATTACTAAGTAGGATGGTTGGTCTGACAGATAAATGCTAACCAAACATCATTTCAGTACTTTCTTCTAACAAAACAAAAAAAAATTTCATTGATATGTAGAAGACCCAAGCCACACGACCAACCCGAAGGTTTATGGCAGCTGTTTGTGTGTCGTTTATATCAATTTGGCGACATTTCCGTCAATTTGGCAAAGTTTAAGAAAAGTTGTCAAATTAGCGATATCCCTCCAAATTCGTAGCTTTAAATTTGCAGATCTGAATGAAACATTCTTATCCCGTTTCAATATACTAAATGAAAACACTACAATTGTATTAGAAGATATACCCGCTCTACTCTTTTTCTGTTTCAACAATCGGCTATATGAATTTATTGGCTAAACACAATATATGAGTTTAGTAGCTAAATGCGATATAAGCTTGAAAACTCTTTGCCAAAATAAATGAAATTGATGTACGCAGTCAGCAATTAATATAATTAAAAGAAAAATCAAACCGTCCATTCATAAGATATACTTTTATATCCATTTGTCCATTTATTTATTATTTAAATCGAAAAAAAATAATAAAAACATTAACAAACACATTTAATTTAATTGCGATGCCGAGCAACATGATATATCCTCCTAAAATGTTAAAATTTATTAACCACTAACAGCACACGCGTTATTCGTACGGAGTGTATAATTTAAAGAAACTTAAAGTTCGCAATCATGTGCAAATTCTGTTAAAATATTAAATTTATTGCTCCTAAAGAGAAGTTTAAGAATATATGTTCTCACTATGCAAAATTATCTTCACGATCAGATCTGAAGAATAAAACATCCTGCCCCCTTTTGTAAGCAAATTTACAGAAGAAAAAATAGGAATTGAATGAATATATGCAACCCCGTACTAATTATATTGTCGCAGATCAGAAAATATGCCAATGTGTTAGTAGAAGATTACCCGTATTACAATATGCGTCTCAAAAATATTTGCCAAAATAAAAGAGATGACGTAATAAATTGAAAACATCAATAATATCCGTACTCTTCATACCAGAAGGTCGTAATTGATTCCAATATATGCCAATATATATCAAAACATATGTCAATATACCTGTACTACTTATATTCTCGTAGATTAAAAGATATACACGTGTATTTGTAGAAGATTCGTACAACATACACTATATGAGTTTAAACAATTTTTGTCATAATAAAATAATTGCATAATAACTTGAAAATATCAATAATCCTTGAATCAATAATCCCCGAAAATATAAATAATAATAATTTTTAAACCTGAAGACCGTAATTGATATTATCCAGTCAAAAATGCTATAAGAAAAATCAAATCGTTCTTTTCTAAAATATATTTTTATATCCATTTATTTATTATTCAAATCGAAAAAATAATTATTAAAATTAACAGACAGATTTAATTTAATTGCGTTTCTGAGTAACATGATATAAGATAGAATCTTATAACATGTTAAATATGTCATGTCTTATAACATAAACTGCGAAATTAAATAACGATTTTGATTTCTCTATACTTCTCATTGTTCCGTAAAAGCTTGTTTTAAATAAACCATGAACCATGGAGATAGATTTCCCCTTTAAATCATGTTTCAAACAATTCATGTTTTCAGAAAGTGACTAATTAACGCAAAAAATCTCCCATCAAACTCAGAGATTAAATTTTAATTCACTTTCAAACGATTTTCAAGCTTTTCGTTTGGATAAACCACGGAGTTAGGGAGTAGAACTCCTAGGAAAAAGTTCCGTTTTTCATTAATATCTCGACAACCCCAGGTCTTAGAAACTCGAAACTTGGACAAAATTTATGGGGGGGTATTTCAAGGCTATTCACCAAATTTCATTAAATTCGGTTCAGCCGTTTTTCCGTGATGATGGGACAAACGAAAATTTCGTTTTTTACTAATATCTCGAGAACCACTGGTCGTAGAAACTCAAAACACGGATATAATTTTAAGTGGGGCTATTTCTGGGCTACCCACAAAATTTCATCAAATTCGGTTCAGCCTTTCTCCCGTGATGGTGTGACAAACAGACAGACAGACAGACAGACAGACAGACAGACAGACAGACAGACAGACAGACAGACAGATTTTCATTTTTATTTATATAGATTATTTCCAAATATTACACTAGCTTGATTATTTGTAATCAGACATTAGCGTTTGCTTTTTAGTAAGTTTTCGTGCAGCAAGAGCAATAAGCAATTTTTAGGTGGGTTATTACAGGATTTCTACACAACGCGAACATTTGATTAATAACTTCATTTATTTTTTATTACTCATCAAATTTACTTTCAACAATATTATCTATTACCACAGTCTGTACCTTTATAATATATCTAATTTCCCTAAATGGTTCATGTGATGCATCAAAATGATAATACTTTTCATTTTCTTATTTATATTCTCCATAAAAAGTGTTTATATATCTCCTTCATCCATTTACCCAGCCTTGTATCACTTACTTTCTCGTCGACTATAATTTTAATTTTAAGATTATTCCAATCATTTATTGTAAAAAAATTCGAAATATTCCAAAATTATTTTTTCTCTCAAAAAGAGCTTCTATGAGTCATTAAACTACAAATACTAAATTCCGAATTTAAGAGATACTAACGTGTTGTAAAACGATAGCATCTTTTAAACCTTTCAGGACCGATTTATAAACGAACTAGCTTAGATTTTTTTTTACAGAAATATACTATTAAATGAATTTCATAATGACTCAAATGAGCTGTTTTAAATCAATTTTTCAATTTTTTAAAAAGACGAACGCCATAGCCAAAATTAAAAATTTCTGTATTTTCAATAAAATTGATATTTTTATGGTGGTTGTTAGCTTTAATTATGACATATTAAATTTTTTGCAAATTAAATTGAAACAGTTTCTTGAATTTCAGGTTTTTGTCAGATAACACACATTTTCCTTCATATTTCACATTATGTTTTAGAAAATTAAGCAGTTTTGAGAATTTTATTAGAAAAATAGTCCCTGTGATATGTATTAAATAGTTGTTTTTATCCTTGCAGCCCAGGAAAATACTGTATGCTGCACATTTAGAGTTTGGTCTGGATTCTACATTTGCACAAAAGTCAAATCTGTCTCAAGATGCTCCGGCCAGTGACAATCTCTATTTTTAAAAATATACAACGAATTCTCTAAAACCAAGCAAAGCCATTTCGGCATATCCACTTACAACAAAAATAAATTACTTGCTGCGCGGGCGTTATACGTCATAAATAAACATGTGGGGCGCATGGAATTCAGAAACACGGCCATCGTTGCTCAAGTTAAAAATATGCTTCAGATCCAAGCTCTAATGTAATTAGTAACCGAAATATGTTCAAATTAGTGAAATGCGTAAAATTAGTTTTTTTGGAGGGGGGGGGGGGAGGCAGTATTTCGCAAATCGTAATATTACGTTGCTTTCAGAACACCTACCATTGAGGAAACAAAGCAAAATATTATTTTAATTTCACAAACAAGCACACTATAAAACTACATTTATATAATCAGAATTATATATACTGATCATAAAAATTATACAGAAAGTTCTGCAAATTACGTGAATAAAAACATAGTTTGCGACTGTTTTATTCATACACTCGTTAAAAGTGAATTGCAACACTATGAAGGAATGAGCGTAGATATATATAAATCACAGTACTGATAGGGGAGAGAGTCATATGTAAATGATTAAGTTTTTGTACGTGTCGGATCAGGTGACATACAGTTTCGGGTGATTGATAAAATCCAGCATACGGCTCGTCCCGTAAGAGCGATCAGCGAAGATTTTCAGCAGCCGAACGTTCGAAAAGTGAAGAAGCGATGCCTCGAAGACGTCAGCGAACTGTATACTAGCAGTTAACGACTGGGGAAGGAGACCATATCCTGGAGCTGCGTGAAGTTTGTTTGTCGATACATGAAGTTGCTACGCGTGATGGGCACTACATAAGTACCATCCAGTGATGTGTGACACGATGGATGCAGGGGTATCAGAGAACACGCCGAAGAGGGAGTGGCTCAAACAGGCGTACGACAGATCACACAGACCGGCAGATTCGCCGAACGGCTCGTCGAGATCCGTTTGTAACGGCAAGTGACATTCGAAACAGCCTGCCATCATCAACGGTTGTACCTGTTTGCACCCAAACCATTTGCAACAGATTGCATGAAGTACAGCTAATCACATAGCGGCCAGCCACTGGGTGCCATTAAGCGCTCGACACAGGGATGCACTTTTCACTTGGTGTCGTCGTCATCGCAACTGGACCAATAAATGGCTTCGGGTAGTGTTTACGGATAAATCTCGCTTCTGCCTATGGACGAGTGTGGCGTCTTCCCGGAGAAAACTTGCTAGCCCATATCACCGAGATTCATACCGGGTATCATAGCTTGGGGTGGTATCATGTTCGGTCAGCTGACAGCTCTGGGGCATATTGCGGGTAATCTGACAGCGTACCTGTACGTCACAGGAGTTGTGATGCCTGTGGTTCGGCCATTGGTGCAGGCCGTTCCCCAAACTGTGTTCCAAGAAGACAATGCCACCCCACATACCGCAGGGAAAACTCTCTACAACTTAGACGGAATTCATATCCTGTCCAGGCCGGCAGCCTCGCCGGATCTCTCATTTATTGAACACGTGTGGCCCTTATCGGACATCAGATGCACGGGGGACCACCGGTACATACTGTAGGCGAATTGCGTGCCGGAGTGGGCGCTGCTTATCAAAGATTACCTCAGGCAACCATTAATAGCCTCATCGATAATATTCCTGGCCGTTTAGGGACCTGCATAACTGTCCTTGGGGACCACATTCTTTACTGAATAAATAGGTTTCTTTTACATATCTTTGTTTGTTATTTTAATTGCTTGTATATGACTCGCTCTTCTACCGGTACTTTGATTTGCATATGGCTACGCGCATTCCTTCATGATGTTGCATTTTCACTTTTGACAAGTGTATCTAAATTAAGTTCTACACTGAACTTTTTCGAATTAGTGAAATTTTGGACTTTTCGTCGTTTAATGATTTTTAACACTTATTATTGTCCCTACATACATATTATATTGCATGGGGAAAGTATTGGGAAGATGTCCAAAATTTGAATTCAAGGTTTCGACTGAAGAGCACGTTTCAAGCATCCCTGAACTCGAATCGGACGTTTTCGAGGAGATGTGTGTGTGTGTGTGTGTGTGTTTGTGTTAGTGCTTGCGTGTGTATGTGTGTGTGTAGATGCTGTATCTTATGAACCAATGAAGCGTTTCTAACGTAATTTGGTATAATTAATAAAATTGGTAAATACTGGCACCTTATTAATTTCGAATATTCGGAAGATTTCCCAATTTTCGACTGAAATTTTGAAACAATATTAAGAAATCACAACCTTTAATAATGCTACATAAATAATAATTTATCATTTAATTTTTAATTAGAAAACGAATGACACAATCTTTAGAACACTAACGCTAACCGTTCTCGAGATACTGTATGTTTTCAAATACATTTATAAAATGAAATTACATAAAATTAAAAGCGTATGAACTATTGTGAAATATGTTCCCTTTTCATAAACAATATTACGCAATGAATTTGCTAACATTATTCTCGTGCATCTAGGTTTTTTCATTCACAAGAGTAAGGTACTTTGTGCAATAGTTTTATAATTTGACGTCTAAAAATTCATCAATAGTCATTTATATATTTGTTGGCGGCTAATTTTGCGAAATATCGCTAATTTGGTGACTTTTTATCTATGCCAAATTGACAAAAATGACGCTAAAGAAATAAAAATGATGGCACTTTGATGAATTATTGTAAAAATATTTTAGTATATGGACTATATTTCTTATTTCGTATGCTATCAATATTCCAATTTCTATAATCCACGCCGGTCTTCTCACCCGTAGGCTTAGAGCAATGAAATGGCTGGCGGAGGAAGAAGTGATGCCATCAATATTGACAACTCTTAAGTTCAGTGAAATATAAATTTATTGGAAACATCGAAATATTATTACATGTTGTCATTCAGAAAAGCATGAAATACATAATTCATTGTTAAAAACATTGTTCCGTGGATTTTGTACATCATTGTTTCGTTGTGAAAGAAGTAAATTTATTGCATTATGTAGGAAACTCATGTGCTGCTCACATCAGATTTCTAAGGAAACAAATTTTAAAATGTACGATTTTTGAACAGTTATCCTAACAATGCAATGTTACCTAAATTGTCTCCATGAACTAAATTACTGTCTCTAATTCGATTCCTAATTTATGTTATTCGATTCGTAATTCAGTCACATATTTCTGTTTAATAACTATTTATTAAATGAAAAAAATAAAAGTAATAAAAATAATAAAAGAGATAATAAAAAGATAAAAGTAATATGTTTCAGTGATTAATTTTTTGCTTCACATGGACATAATTATCGGATTGATGACTTTCATTATTTTTCACTTCATACGGTTAATGCCCTTTACAGCAAAAGAATCACTTGTTTTTATGTAGTTAACATCTGGTATATAATGTGCTTTTTTTTAACAATTTGTTCAAGACTCTATTATGTCTTTAAATTATATAAATACCTCTTATTTCGAATTGTTACTATTATGAGTTCACACACTAATGGAAAATTAGAAAAAAATACTTATTTTCAGATTCTTCTAACTTCATAAATTATTTTAAATTCTTTTATAAAAGTGAAGTACTTAATGATCATTTTAATTTTTTTTTTACTTTTTAATAATTAGTTATTCTTAATCTAAGTTTTGGGTAATATTAGGAGTCAGTAATTTACAGTGAAACTCTATGAGCGAAATAGCCTGATTAAAATGATTTTGAAATGATACTTTGAATTTTAAAATAGTTTTCTAGCATGAGCTTGGCGGGAGGCATACTGTAGTCATTTGATTTAGTCACTTACTTTTCATTTTGTATTTGATTTTAGGAATAAAACTTTTTGATATGCTCAGCTTTAAAAAGTGCATATTATTGGAATAGACCAAAGTTTCTTTGGTCTAGTCAAACTGTTCTACGGAACGTTGGTCCCAGTTGCTGACTCGCAGAAATTTTTTTGTCTTTCCTGGTTTTCAGTATTTACTCCCGTTTTTTTAGTGATTCCTGGTTTTCAACAGTTATTTCCAATCTTCAGTAAAAAAAAAAATCTCTCAAGATTTTGCTACTCTTGATGACAATTACATAAAATAGAAATGTATTAAATACTTCAAATTTGAGCGGCATATTTTTATATTTTCCCCAGAAATCCATATAAATTGCCGAGAAAAATTCCTTTTTAATTTTAGAAAAGTTTTTAACTGTTTCTTCTTTTTCCACTTTAATGTATTTTATAGTATTCTTTTCTATACATAATTCTTGTTATGGTTTTTTTAGTATTTTTTCTATAAAAGTACGTTTTCTTTAGTATCAGCTTTTTATGAGTTCACAGTAAAATTTAATTTTATAATAGCTAATTTTTTAGATTATTTAAATATATGAATACCTTGTAAGAAATGAAGAAATCTTATATAAAGTATTTAATCTTTACTAAGCTATTTTTTCTACTTTGGCAAAATTAGTATTTCATGAAAACTCCCAAATTTTTATTTTACAGGGTTGGCAGCTATAATATTGGTGTTTCAGGAAATACAAAATCCTAACAAAAATATCTCGCAAAAAATGTTACCCACAAAAATCGAAAATATGCAACTGAAATGTTTTTCTAAAATAATACGCAAAAATCTTAAAATATAAATGAAAGAATAAATATACTTTAATTTATTAAAATGAAGCTTGTTTTATACGAAATTTCATATGGCAAAACAAATTGATCTATTCCCATTATTTTAAATCGTTCTGAGATATTACAATTCCCTGGAATTTTGGTCATTTGGCGCCAGTTTCAAATGTTCAAATGTTTTGAAAGCCCTAAAATAAAAAAAAATATTTTTCTTTCAATATGCAAATTTGGATAAAACAGATAAAAATCCCTTATTTTTTTTCTGTCTGTTCCACTTCACCGTAAATTTGGATACAATTTGATGGCAACAAATTTGGGCAAGAAAAATTTGGGCGACACAAGTTTGAGCGAAATCTCCTACTTTGGAGACTTATGAGAAATGTCGCCACTTTAGCGATAAATAATCCTTGTAGCTGAGTGAGAATTATTAATTTAATATTATTGATTCAAAATATAATGAATTTCACTATTCATTGGCTTGGTATGTTTTGTTAGGAGCATTTAGGGCTTTTGAAATATTTGCTTTTGATTAAGGGGACGCATATTGTAAATTCTGTTTTATTAGAGGATCGTATAGTAAATAATGTTGTTTACCGGGAGAGAAAGATGGTTCATGTACGTCCAAATATTTTAGTATTTCAAGCATTGCATAATTTTATGAATCCCGCCATACAATGAGCTTAAAATCTCATTTTAAATAAGTATCCATTTCGGATATTATTTTGTACGACAAAATTCAAACTTACGTATATATGAAAATAAAAAATATATAACTTTTTACATATATTATATCGTGAACTCAAGCATACGTATATAAATATGTAAAAATAGAAATATGTAAATTTTTACATATTTATATATGCAAATTTAAACATAATTATATAAATATGTAACAATAAAAAGAAACACATTTTTACCTATTTATATACCTAAATTCAAACATAAGTAAAAATAGAAAATATAAATTTTTACATATTTATATGCGTAAATTCAAACATACCAAGAAATATGTGCACGATAAAATATAAATTTTCACATATTTATATATGTATATTCAAACATACGTATATAAAATGCAAAATAAAAAATATAAATTTTCACATATTTATATACGTAAATTTATATATATAACTATGCAAAAAATATATATACATTTTGGATATTTATTTTCGTAAATTAAAAAACAAGTATTTAAATATGTAAAACATATATATACATCTGATCCTGGTGCAAAAATCATTAGCTGTGTATGTTAAATAATTTTAATTGCATAACCTTTATACAAAGCGCTGCATCTACATCTTTATCGAACCAATTCACTTATATTTTACTTATTTCAGAAACTTCTTGCACAAAAACTATAAAAAAGAAGCAAGTAATTCTTCGCAGTTAACAAAATTTGCTAAACGACATGTGATATTTTTTAAGAAAGCCTTCTAGCTTCACCTCAGTTCATATAAATACCTTTCATCCTTACTTTTTAAGACTTGTATTTGCATTCGCAAAGAAATTACAAACAAGAAAAAATTAATTTATTCTAGATTCATTCAACCCAACTAATTATTTTAGTTTTCTATTTAGCGGCACGGTTCTTTTTTCAGCATTCAATTGATTAATTTAAGTGTTCTAATCATTTGCTATGCGTTGTCTACCTTAAGGGTAATTTTAAATTCCACTTGACTGCATATTATGAGCGAAATAAAATGATTAACATGATCGTATATCGTAAATTTGACAGCATACCTTTATGCTTACTCATGACTTCTTGTTTCAGATTTGAGTTTAGGAAAAATATAAGATCTTAATTGTTTTCTGGTATAAAAAATTAATATTTGATATGATTAGACCAGTGTTTCGGGAAATATTGCAATATATTGCGAAAAAATATTATAACTTGCAACCTTTTTTGTAATTGAGTAAAACAATTAAATTACTAGGTTTTAACGTGGCAATTATATTAACACAAAATTATTACGCATTGGTTGTTTATAACCTGTAAGCTAGATATAAATTGGAAATATTTGTCCCTTTTTTGAACAGTATTTAATACATAAGAGAAGATAATGAAATAATTTGTAATATTTTATTCAAAAATATGAGTTAATTACTTTCCTTATATACGTAGTATAATGTATAGAGGCATTATTGTGACGGGGTCGGAAATTCGATTTCTAGTTTGCGACTTAAGAGCGCGTTTAAGGCATCCCTTAACGTGAATCGATTGCTTTTGAGGTAATGTCTGTTTGTGTGTGTCCGTGAGACTCTGGAGGCGATATCTCAAGAACGAATGGGGCGCTTTGAACGAAATTTTGTAAAATAAATAACAATCAGTGAATACTGAAAGCCTATTGATTTAAAACACAATGAATGTTCGAAAATTAATTCAGTAGTGTTTCATAAATAATAATTTCTTATGTAATTTTTCATTTTGAAAACTATTTGACATAACTTTTAGAACGCTAGGATGAGTAGTTCTCTTATAAAAAAAAATCACATAAAATTAAAAAAAAGTATTAACTATTGTGAAATATCTTCACTTTAAAAATGTAATATTAAACGATAAATTTGTTAACATCATTCTAGTGGATCTAGTTCGTTTCATTTACGAGACGATACTTCGTGTAATAGTTTTGTATTTTGACGCCAAACATTTAGCCAATAGTCATTTATATACAATAAATGCTCTTTTGTCTGCTTGTCTGTAACGCTTGGCGATCAATTTGGTGAACTTGCCGACTCATTAGCGAAATATCGCCAACGTGGTTTTATTTTGCTCCAAATTGTAGGAAATATCGTTAAAATTGTAAAAATGATACTTAGTTTTCGAAAATGACGCCAAATTAATGAATTTATTATTGAAACATTTTAATATACTTAATATATTGCTTAATGCAGATGCTAGATGCTATCAATATTGATAATTGCCAATTTAGTGTTGCATGAAATATAAGTTAACTGGTTACTTTGAAATAGTATTACATGTTGCCACCCAAAAAAGCACCAAATGTGCAATGCAACATTAAAAAACATTGTGTCGGAGCTTTTATACATAATTTTTTCACTGTAAAAGAAGTAATTCCATAGCATTATATGTGGAAAATCATGTGCTACTCACATCATATTTTTTATTTATTGGTAGCAATCAAATTTGCCATTCGTGTTTTTACAAAAAAAATTTTTTTAAATCATCTATGTCTCAGGTTCTACCTTAGACTATTTTACGTATTTGAGCTTAGATAATGACTGATATGGATTCAGCATCGAATTTCACAGGAAGGGGTTTTAATAAGAATTTTTGCTTCCGGTTTAAGAATTTTCCTTTTCTAGCACATATATTTTTCCAGATTGACTATAAATGGAGCTTAGATGATAAGTGATGTGAATTTAGCATCGAATTGTAGAAGAGGTAGGGTGGTTCACTAAGAATTTCCACTTGTTGTTTGCTTCCTATTTTCGCTTTCAAATCCGCAGAGTGTAGAAGATCAGACATACAGATAGATTGAGTTTTATGTTATAGTATAACAAATACATTATTTTGACACTTATATTGTTTAAATATAATAATTTGTATACCGAATATTTATAAATCAAACTTTCACTGTATAATACAATAATTATAAAGTAATTCCTATTCTGAATATTTGTAAAGTAATTTATATAGGGAATATTTATTACGTAATTTATATAAGGAATACTTATGAAGTCCTGTGCGTAGGGAATATTTATAAAACAATTTTTATACGGAACATTTGAATACTAATTTAAAATTTAAACATTGTTACAAACGTATCCTCTGAAATCGTCTGTGTATACGCACGATACAAGAACGAGTCCAAGTTTCTGTATAACTTACGTTTATTCACAAGCACAAAGTTAAAAGGAACAACATACAATCAAACAGCACTTAAATGCAGCACTAATTTCACAGATTAAGTGATATTATTATCAAAAGACTGATGAAAATAATTTCACAAAATAGCAGCTACTATTCTCAAGCCATTGACAAAAATTCCAATCCAATGTAGCTCGTGTTACGTCAATTCGTCTGCTCCACTGTAGCGAAAGGATGAGTCCTTTTAGCCTCTCTATAGAAACTTCTGGAAATCTCTATCTCAAAGACTAATCGTTTTATCCAGATGTTTTATCGAGATTCGAGAAGTCTCCAAATTGGCGATAAATCGCCAATATGGCAATCCTTCTTCTAATTGAGAAATATTGGCAACCCTGGGCTCACGTCATTCTGACATCTTGGACTGTGTTTTCGAGACAGACGAAATAAAGGCGTTAAAGAGGGAATATTGCGCATTCGCAACACTACCCCCCCCCTCTTTAAAACTGCATATCTCGGGCAGTATCAATTTACTGTGGTCCAAAATATAGGGCCAATAGGGTCCAAAATATTATGGTTTTCTTTATAACGTAAGGTCCTTCCCCGTTGTGCCGTAGTGACGGCAAAAATCCTGGCCGTTGCCGAGGGTTGAACATCCACACTTTGTCGCCTTCCTGGAATCTTACTTCATTGGCTTTGGTATCGTACCGGGTCTTCATTCTATCGGTAGCAATGTTGAGCCTCTCAAGAGTGAAACGATGAACCTCCTCCAACCATGCCTGCAGATTTTGCATAAATTCATCAGGCGATGAAGGAGTATCATGTAATCTTCCAAACATTAGCTCATATGGTAGTCTTAGATCTCGACCAAAGAACGCTTTTTATGGAGAATAACAGGTCGATTTGTGGATAGCTCTTCGGTAGGCTAGCAGGAACAAACGTAGGTGAAGGTCCCATTCTTGTTGGTTTCTGAACCGAATATAGATTGAGCATTAAGTTCCATGCTGTTGAATCTCTCTACCATGCCGTTCAATTAAGGATGACGAGGAGTAGTTCGAGTGTTGTTCATTTTGAGTAGTTTGCACAGTCCCGTGAATATGCCAGAGCTATAGTTCGTTCCCTGGCCAGAATGAATGCGAGAGGAAACCCCATAACGACATATCTACTTGAGTTATGCCTTCACTAATAGTTGAAGACTCTTGGTCATGGGTTACGTAAGCTTCTGGCCACTTTGTGAAGTAGTTTATTGTAATTAAGATGTTTTTGTTATTGTCCAAAGTTTGTGGTAGTGGCCCTAAAACGTCGAGTGAAATTATCTCGACAGGAGCTTTGACATTGGAATGCCGAAGAAGACCACGTTTTTCCTACTTTGGTCTCTTCCGAGCGCCGCATTCTGTGCATTATTTGCACCAGCGCTCAACTTCGGATCCCACCACATTGCACCAGGTAAAATGTTCTCGGACTTTGTTAGGCGTCCAGCTGATGCCAAAATGTCCTCCAGTTGGGCTGACATGCATCACTTTCACATCGTCTTTCGTCATTTCTTGTCTGACTTTCATGTCGTCTTGCACGGCTTTCATAGCCTTTGTCATCTCATCTTGTACGGCTCTCACCGCGTCTCGTCCAGCTTTGATCAAAACTACCATTTCTTTCAACTGCTCCACCATGGCTTTTTTACTTACTACCATATATGCTTGTCAGGTTTTCAGAAATCCCACTTCTGGCACCAATTTGTAACGAACGTATCCTCTAAAATTCTGGATGTATACGTAGGATACAAGAACGAGTCCAAGTTTCTGGATAGCTTGCGTTTATTCATAAGCACAAAGTAAACAGGAAAAATATACAATCAAACAACATTTAAATGTTCCACTAATTTCACAGAATAAGAAGTATTATTCTCGTAATACTGACGAAAGTTGTTTCACAAAACAGCAGCTACTATTCTTAAACCATTGATAAAAATCACAGTTCAATATAGCTCGTGTCACATCAATTCGTCAGCTCCACTGCAGCCGAGGGATGAGTCCTTTTACAGCCTGTCCATAGAAACTTTTAGAAATATTTATATCTCAAAGGTTAATCGTCCTAGGGATGTATTTCTGGAAGTTTCGGAAAGTCGCCAAATGTCGTCAAATTGGCGATAAATAGCCAAATTGGCAACCCTGGGCTCACGTCAGCCTCACGTTATGGGCTGCGTTCTCTTCGCCTGGCCTTCGAGGCAGTTGAAACAAGAGGCGCCAAAGCGGAAATATTTTTGCGTTCACAATAATATGATTATTTTACATAATTATAATATTTGAATATTTATTTAAATACTATAATAGTTAATATTTGTTTAGGTAATATTTTGTCGGCAAGATTACAAAAAATATTTCATTAAGGAAAATGAAAAGAAGATATGTTGTAAGGCATATTAAGTGAATTTATTTAATGGGTCTCTTTGTATAAGGAATATAAATAAAGTAATTTAATAGGGAATATTTGTGTTAGTACTATATCTGATGTAATTTAATAGAATATATTAAAAGATGTAATTTAATATGGTATATTAAAAGAAGTAATTTATTAGGGTATATTAAAAGAAGTAATTTAATAGGAATATAAATAAAGTAATTCAATAGGAAATATTTGTTTACGGGTTATAACTGAAGTAGTGTAATAGGAAATATTAAATGGAGTAATTCAATAGAGAATATTAAATGGAGTAATTTGATAGGGTATTAAATAAAGTAATTTCATATGGAATGTTAAATGAAGTGATTTCATTTAAACGAAATAATTTCAGAAGTACTATTAAATGAGGTCATTTAAATAGAAATTCATTTAAAGTTACACATTTTTACACGTAATAGAAACCTTCTGAATACTATTATATATTTCTTTCAAGATTTGAAAACTGAAGTCATCTAGTCATGCAATCAAGTGGCAAAGTAAAATGTTAAGCCTAATTAGATGATACAACAACCGGAGTAAGGTCACAAATCGATTATTTAAGTTGAATGAAAACGTAGCGAACATTAGAAGGTACAATTATATGTATACCGTGATGAATTTAATTTAGTAATATTTTTAACACTTTACGACATAGTTGAAACACGTTTATGATTTTGTTCATTCTGCCTGTCTGTCTGTGCGTTCGCACGATAACTGCCGTAAAAATGACTTAATCAAAATGAAATTTTAGTGTTGTTCAGACGCTCTGTGGGACCTATGGGAATATAATTGAATAATATCACCCAATTAGGCTTGGATTGAACCCGGGTTGAAAAAATGAAATATATTGAATCCTATGGGACCTAATTTTTCAAACATTTTTTAAACAAATTTCAAATTCCTAAATTACTTCGAAAGTTTTAGGAAATATTCAGATTATTCCATAACAAAATCTAAAAAGAAATCAGCACAATATATTCGGTAGTTTAAAAAAAAAATTAAAGTAATAATTACACCTATATCAAGTAAAGAGATCACATGGCTCACTTCAAAATAAAATACGGCATCCATCTTTTGTCAGAATCGTGATTTTTAAAGTTATTTTTATTTTATATTTAGTGTTGTATCCGTCCTAAAACCCTTTTATACTTGCTTATTTTCCGTGCATCTGTATTTTGAAACAACGCAATTAGAATATATTTGAGTTTAAATGATCATCAAACTTTGATTATTTCTACACTGCAGATTAATTTTCACTTATGGAGAATGTAAACACATGAAGCTGTAAGATGAGTTGTATCAGAATTGCTGAATTTCGTTAATGCAGAATTATATAGATCTGGAGTCTGCAATATAGCTGAGGTGAATGAAAATTTAATTGATTTTACATAGAGACACAGACGATTTTATAGCAACTTTTTCGATGAAGTTTTAAGCATAGAGTTAAATTACTTTCACCTCAATGGTTTTAAGTTTTTAAGTAAAATAAATTATTGCAGTATTTTGATGAATGATAGAAATGGAAAAAGTGTATGAACGAAATATTTACTGCTTTTTCATAGAGAGCCAGATGATTTATATTTCAATGACGTCATATAAATAAAGTTCATTTTTTCGATGAAGTTTTAAGTTTTCAAATATATAATAAATTATTATAGTATTATGATGATTTTAATAATGTTACCGCTGAATGTGTTGCATTTTAGAGATGTTTAAATAAAACTGCATTGCAGTTGGAAAGTGTTTCACACTCAATACTTTATGTATGATTGATTTTTCTTGTATTTAGTGCTGCATCCGTCCTAAAATCGAATTTTTTTTCCCCTGTGCATCTATATACTGTGACAACGCAATTACAATATTTTTTTAGATTAAATGATCATCAAATTTTGATTATTTCTACAACGAAGCCTGATCTTCCCGTATGGAGAATGTAAACACATTAAGATGTAAGATGAGTTGTATAAGAATTGCTGAATTTCTTCAAAGCACAATTATTTAGCACTGGAGTCTGCACTATAGCTGATATGAATGAAACATTGATTGATTTTACATAGAGAAGCAGACGATTCTATTTACTTTTTCGATGATGATTTAAGCATGGAGTTATACAGTATTTTTACCTCCATGGTTTTAAGTTTTTAAGTAAAATAAATTATTGTAGTATTGGGAAATTTTTAAAAATATCGCAGCTGGATGAAAGGAATGGAAAAAGTTTATGAATGAAATATTAACTGCTTTTGTATAGAGAAGTAGGCGATTTATATTTCGATGGAGTTATTTGAATAAAGTTCATATATTTTTATTGAAGTTTTCAAATATAATAAATTGTAATATTGTGATAATTTTTAAAATATCACCGCGGAATGTATCGCATTTCAGAGATGTTTAAATAAAATCGCATTGCAGTTGAAAAGTGTTTCATAATCAATGCTCTATGCATCATTGATCTTTCTTGTTAATTGCTATCTTTGCATGTAATGTATATTAATATGTAATGATGCACATTTTAGAAATATTTTCTTCTATAGAAGTTTTGTCCAAAGTTGAATTTTATTGAAATGAAATTTAAGTTTTAAATTAGATAGGGATTTTTTTAGTAATACACTAATATTAGAAATTTGAGGTTTTAAAACATTATTTCCTATAGGAAACAAAATTTTCAAATCAATGATGACAGTTTAGTCTATAAGGGAAAATGATGATTTAAAGTACGCTATGGATGTTATGGTATAAAACATATACAGGGTGATTAAAAAAAGATAGACCAAAACTTACGAGGTGGTAATATACAAACCAAGCATTTTTCGTCATAGTTTAAAGGGTCGGAAATGTAATGTAAAGGCGCCAGTGGGCGCTTAATGGCAAAACCGATGATATGAAGTGAAAACACAATGACTTAGAAGGTATAAATTGGCATTTAATAAACAGTAATTACAGTAATGGCTCAAAAGAACAATCACCAACCTAAATGAACTTCTCACAGCGGCGATGGAGGGATTGGCGAACTCTCTCGAACAGACCAGGCATGTCACGTACTTCGACAGCAGCGGATGAAATTCTTGCAAAGAGTTCTTTTTCAGATTCAAGGTGAGTGTAATAGACGAGACTCTTCTTCATCCCCAGATAAATTCGCATACGTGGTTTTCTTCTTCAACCAGAAAATAACAACCAGAGTGAGAGCTTGCGGAGCAGCCGCATGTCTGTCTCTCCGATCCATAGATATATTTTTATAGCGTTTTACTTTTGCTCCGAACTTTTGAATCACCCGGTATTGTACCAAATTAACTGGTATCAAATTTCAATTACAGGTTTTTTTTAAAATAAATTTATTAATGTCCCCCATATTTATACTTTTATAAAAAGTAATAACGGAATAAGTCAAGGATTTCAATTATCGATATCCCAGCGATTTTTTTTCAAAAAGTAAATTTTATTTGCCCTAATTAAACACGGAAGAAATTTTTTAATTGACATTTTTTACTTTCCCTACATACATAGTATAATATATAGAGACAGTATAATGACGGGGTCGAAAATGCCAGTTTTCGACGAAAGAGCACCTTTCAAGCATTCCTGAACTCCAGTTAAACATTTTTAAGGCGATGGCTACGTGTGTTCGTAAATTTCTGGCTGCAATATTTCGGAAACAAATTTTCGAATGTAATTTGGTGCGATTATTATTATCCATGAATACTGGAAACTTATTGCTTTTAAACGTTTTTTATACGTTTACCCAATACAGAAAAATATAATGTGGCCAGCACATGACTTTTCTACATAATGCAAATACTTTACTTCTTTTAAAGCGAAATAAAGGTAGAGAGGATCCTAACGGTTTAAACTGTTTTAACCGTTGAAAACGTACTCTGACAATAGGCGGGTTTCTGAATGACAACATGTAAAACCATTTTAAAGTACCCCAATTCACTTATATTTCGTACAAATGTGACTTGACAATTGGAAATACTGCTAACATCTGCTAAGCGATGTAATCTATTATATTATTTTAAAATGGGTTAATTTTTATTAATTCATAAATTTGCCGTCATTTTCGTAACTTTAGCGTAACTTTTATAAATTTGGCAACATTTTCGTCAATTTGGCACCTCATTAAAAAGGATATAATATTTAATATATAATATTTAGATCGCTAAAGAACCGGTTTGTCCTCTAATTTCAGGCTCCCACGCTCGGTGCGAAATATGCGCGAAAACAGCCATACATAAATTCGCAATTATATACGTACGTGGCGACTTATGTCCATACTCAAATATTCGGAAAATTTCGCATCATTGTGTAGCGTATTTTTTGCCTCGAATTTTAGTTCGCTGTCGAAAGCGCTTTTATTGCTGCAGCTGTCGATTTCATTTGTTATTGTCATTTAAACACACACACACACAAAAATTAATAGTGCGAAATTATCCAAGTTTTTACTCTGGAGATTATTAAATATTGAGATAAAAATAAAGCTGATAATTCGGAAATATTGAACAGATATAAGCAGCATTGGAATTATGTTTTATTTTTGTATAATAATAATTAGGCCGTCTATCACGATTAAAAATAAAGCAAAGCAAATGTTTCTAGCCTTATGTTTAATTAGTGACGCGATAATTTCGTGGAAGTAGTAAAATTATAAGACTATTAAATTCTAAATATTAAATAATATAAGATAGGTACAATTGTACAAGTTATACTAAACAAATAGAAAATCATATTTCGCGCGCGATTTTTTTTAATTAATTGTTCTGTATAGACTTAACATTACCTGACTTCAGATATTTCTGTACATAGATCGAAATTTAAAATTCAGGTTTCAATATGGCCTGAACTACAATTAGTTCAAGTTATTTACAATATTTTAGTGAAATAGATAAGTTTTACTATATCAACAAAACTGTTGCACACAATCAAAATATGAATCGGTGTTAAGGAAGGTACGCTTAGAGCTTGCTTCGCTTCAAATATATAGTTACTTAATTAGTTACGAGTAACAAATTATATATAACTGCGTATAATACTAATTTTAAGCGCTATAATTTAATAAAGTTAATAAAAAAGATGTGAGGTAAGGACATTTTTAAGAGTTTCAGACTTTTCGGATCATTAGAATAGATATTACAAGAAGGGCCAGACAGACGCGTCTCGTAAATAAGAAACATTTTATAAAACCATAAAAAATAATGTTAATATGACAGTTCTTCTTATAAGGCCAGTAAGAGAGATTCTGTCCCCTTCTTTACTCGATGATATAAGTATATTGTAACACTGCGAATTGTGACATGCGAATTGTGACACGCGAATTGTTACAAAACATAAAACAAGCAATCACAACGAGAATTCGTTGCCACAGCGACAAAATCAACTCTATCCCCCCTCCAGAGTACTGGCATCACCACCGGTGACTGGCATGGGACACAGAAGAAAATCAGTTCTCAGAGAAAAGATTTTATTTCGGATTTCTGGTTGAGAGCTTTGAAAAATAATTAGATATTTCACATTAAAATTCATAGAAAATTCGGGCATAGAATTATTTAAAAAAATTATTATAAGGAAGATATCACACATTATTTATGTCAAACATTCGAATTGTGCGACTCTTTAATTTTTAGATGTTGCAGTATGCATATTAAATGTCATAAACTTTTCATCTTTCGATAAATTAAAAGTTTTTCGAAGATGAAGAAATTATCCTACGATATCCGTTCAATGTATGTTTGAAAGAAAAATTGTGTATCTTTACGATGGGGCCAAGATGAAAACTCTGAAATAATATTTATAATCGCTAAGGAACGATTTGTGCTAAAATCTATCATATTTTCAATATTTAATAACTAAAAAACTAATTCGAATTAAATAAAATGTCGCTCCGAGGTGTCTTTTGGCCTGAACTGCAGTGTCATTATACTGAATTTCGTAGCGATGCGTCACTCAGATTTCCGCTACGCGATCAACAAACAGAAAGACATATAAACCAACAACTTTCTTAATGTTATAAAATCTATAAGCTTCTCTATCGCTTTGAGTTATTGTTAATAAACTCTTTTTTATTCCATTGTGAACTCGGATATGTCGTCTCATTTTAGGAAGTCTATTTTAAACGATTCGATTTTAGATACCTATAATTTTATAAATATGACGTCAGAAAACAAGAAAAAAGGATATAAAGATGAAAATCGAAGCTTCAGATCTGAATGGGAAGAATATTATGCATTCATTGATCGAAATGAAAAACCATTGTGCCTTGTTTGCAAAAAATCATGCGCTTAATATAAATCAAGTAACTTTAAACGGCCCTACGAACAAAACCATTGTAATTTTATTGCCGAATATCCGCATAATTCGATCATAAGGACAGACAAACTAAAATCTTTAACGTCTGGGCTACGTGGTCAGCAGAATTTATTGTCGTCATTTGTTAAAGAAAATTATACTGCGACCGAAGCTAGTTTTGCTATATCTTGGAATATTTCTCGTGCTAAACGTCCATATACGGAGGGATAATTTATAAAGATGAATATTGAGAAAGTTGTAAAGAGAGAGATTTTGGATCTGAATAATACAAAACTATTAAGGTTAATCTCGCAAATTTCAATTTCACGTCATACAACTGAACGACATATTACTGAAATCAGTAAAGATTGTGTAGAACAGCTGATAAAAAATATGAAAAAGAGTGTAGCATTCAGTTTAGCTCTTGACGAATCTACGGATATTCAAGATATTCCGCAGTTAGCGGTATTTATTGATATGTATCTGCAGATGTGACAGTCAATGAATAATTACTAGATTTAGTACCGCTTAGAGAAACCACTCGAGGGATCGATATCAAGAATGCACTTAATTTAATTATATCGAGAACATGTATACCTCTAGAAAATCTTATAAGTGTGGCGACCGATGGAGCACCTGCAATGTACGGTAAAAATATAGATCGTGTCGGTCTTTTAAGAAGCAATCCCAAAATTCCAGATTTTCTACCTATTCATTGCATTATCCACCGCGAAATTCTGGTAGTAAAATTCTTTAAGTATGAAAATGTAGTGAAAATCGTTTAGCAAATAGTCAATTATATTCGAACAAGTTCAAAAAATCATCGCCAATTCAAAAATTTTCTTGAAGAGCTAGATCTCGAAGATCATCCCAATGACTTAAATTTTTATTCCCTCGTGAGATGGTTATCCACCTGTAATGTCTGAAGTTGCTTCGTTAACTTAATTGTCCCTGTCACTAATTTACTTAAAGAAAAGGAAAAGCACTATCAGCAATTGGAAGACGATTATTGGATAAAAGATTTAATGTTTTTGACTGACATAATGGAACATTTACAACCACTCAACTTAGAATTACAGGGTAAGCAAAAAACTATTGCTGGTCTTACTCAAATAATTTTCAGTTTTCAAAAAAAAAATGCTACTATTTAAACACTATTTCATGACAAAAACTTCAAACACTTTCCTCGGCTGAAAAATAAAAAATCACAAATCGAAGATAAAAGCTTCAAGAGTATCAAGACAAGCTACAGGAATTGATGGACAATTTCAAACTAAGGTTTGAAGGCATCAATTTTCTTGGGAATCCATTTGAAATTGATATAATTAGTGACGACTTCACATTTCCTAAGTATTTGTTATCTGATAAACCTGCCGGAGAGATGAAATTAATAGAAATTCAGGAGAACCTGGGATTCAAGATGCACCGTAAATCATCACAATCTGCAACAGAATTTTGGAAATTTGTTGCTGAATCAAAATATCCTATTTTCAGGAATGCAGCGTGTAAATTGATTTCGATTTTTGGTACAACGTACTGCTGTGAATCTTTGTATACAACAATGAAATTTATTAAATCGAAGCTAACAAATGAACATTTAACTGAGCTTATTCGTACGGCACTAACGAGTTATGAGTTAGATTTTCAACGATTCGCGGCCAAGATACAAACCAATACAACTGCATCTACCAGTTAAAAAATAAAAAATATCTGCAAGTATTTTTAGTGTATATAAATGTATTTTTTAAAATAAATTATGAATGAAAATAAAGACCGTGAAATTTAAATATTGCATAATTAAAACATTTGTTGCGGCTCTCGAAATTCTGATTTTTGGATGTGCGGCTCTGGTCGGGATAAAGTCTGGCCATCCCTGTTAAATATAAAAAGAATCGCTTAAAAGAATATATTTGAAACGTGTATTACTGATGAAAAAACCCGGTTGTTGTCTAGTTGGGGCAAAATGCCTTAAAAGCCTTTTTCCTTTTATTTCTCATATTTGAAGAAAATATTTTTTTATGACTTAATGCATTTTTTCGCTTATATGGGCCTCAACTTATATTTTATCATGGCATTATTTTCCCCTAAAACTTAAGTGCAGTTGAAGTGTATGACATAAATATTTTCAAGGAAAATGGATTTTGTTTTTCGAATGAGTTACGTTTTTGCATTGTTAACAGTATATTTGGAGAAGGAACCAGCTCTAAACGAATTGCTAAACAGATACTATCCAAAGATTTTATTCGCTACGATTTAACTTCCATTTAAGCACGCTTTTCAAAGTTGCGGAGTTTATTACTTTATTCGATAAAAGAATAAAATGTTTATGAATATCGTCAAGTTATTAAATAATGAAATTGAATCTGTTCTCGGACGACAGGGTCACATCGTGTGAGTGAAAAATGCGAACGAGTACTTTTAGCAAATAATTGCATTTTTCTTTTTGTAAAGAATGACTTCGGAAAAATAACAAAAACATCGCTAAAATAATCTAAGGTGATGTTGGTACGTCGACTTTTAATGAAACGATTCTTACAAATATTATAACTTTTAAATACGCTACCTCTGTTGAAGACATAAGATTGTTTTCAATTCTAGCGAAGTTTCAATTCTAGAACAGTTTAACTTTATACAATTATAAAAAACATCTAGTAATTATGTGTAACAGCAAAACTAAAAGCGATCTGAAAGTAATTTTGTAAAATAAGCTAAATAGCTCTAAATAGTTTGAATTTTTTTCAAATACTACATGCACTTAAAAATGCGCATTTTTGCTATCTATTTTGATTATTTGCCTTCTTATTTTAGTATCTTTTACTGTCTGGACGTCCCATTTAACGTTTCATGAACGTCTCATTTAACGTTCCATGAACGTCCCATTTAATGTCCTATTTGAAGATATATTCTTTAAATCGTTATTTTCTACTCTTGTCTACAAGCGCAATTCATCCTAATTTGAACAGCTGCAAGAAGACTTTAGCAATTTATATACCACACAAAACGTTTCAGAAAATAAACAATGTAGTCTTGACAATGGAATTGTGAGACCTTTACTTCAGATTAAAGTTGTTTCTTGTTCCAAAAGTGTTTTTATTCTTTTAGCCTTTCGAAATATTAGTCTGATACAGCTTTTGACTGAAGTTTGTGCAAGCAGATTTTATCGACGATTATAGTATCATACTCGCCTTAAAGGATTTTTATCTTAAAGGAATGAGTTTTATTTACATACGTGGATATTCTATGGTGTTGTCTTTGCAGAATCCTTGAGTAACCAAATGGATAATGCTTCTTTATTTTGTCCCATATTACAGAATAGGAATTTGTTAAGAAGTATAAGAGATAATACAGGTGTTGTATTTAATTTTATTTTGTTTTTACCACCCTTTTGATCATGACTCATTCTGTTTCCAATTGGTGTCTAAATGAATGGGAATTTGAGTCAACACAAATTATATATATGACTATTAAATCATAAATAAATAAATCACAATTCTATGAAATTAAAATGATAAAAAGGAATCGGTCCCTTCAAAAACACTTAGGTTTCCATCTTTAAGTGTTTAAGGACAAATGCAAACTACGTTTTACCGAAACTAATAAGGTACAGCAGTAGTAGCGCCAACAAGTGTGACAAAGGAGAGGGCAAGTTGGACAGCGAAATATAGTACATCAAATTTGAATCTAAGAACGTTTTGATGTGAAAATGAATTGGTACACAAAAAAACTATTAATCCCTAGCTTTAATCTATTTTATACACTTCTTCTGTATTTTGCAGGGGGAAGTAAATATATAAATATTTTACCATCTGACACAGTTTCATTCGTATTACGTTATCAAGCTATTTTAAATTATTATTATTTAATTATAAAATAAGAATAATAAGAATTATATCAAAACTATAATCTAAACTATAGAATTATATCAGAACTATATCAAAATAAGAATTTCATTCATATTGTAATTCCCGTATTAAAATCCTGGCGCCTGTTCATCACGTAGAAGCTCACGTTCCCGCTAATCGGGCGCTTATAAATAAAGGCCTTGTGAAAACTGAAGTGCTTTGTGTCCGCGCATTGAACCAAAGGCGAGTGAAAGGCTCTTATTTAAAGAGTATCGCACCGCCTGCACCCATATTGCATAAGTGGACTGAGCTGGCTATAGGCCCGTTAAGCGAATGCTTCTTAGCAAATGCAGTGTAGAGGCCAAACCGTCCTGTGTCGAAATGAGCTTATTTAGAGTGTACGCGTATTTTTTCTTTACTTGCTTAAAAAGTATATGCCAAAAGGTGACTTCGCTTTTTAAAACAAGAAAGATCAATCATGCATAAGCATTGATTATGAAACACTTTCCAACTGAAATGTAATTTCATTTAAAAATTTCTAAAATGTGATTCATTCAGTGGTAATATATTTTACATTATCACAGTACTACAGTAATTTATTATACTTAAATATTTAAAACTGTATCGAAATATAAATCATCTGATTCTTTATGCAAAATCAATGAATATTTCATTCATATAACTTGTATTCCAGACTCCAGAGCTAAATAATTTTGTGTGAAAAAAATTCAGCAATTCTTATGTAATTCATCTTACAATCACTTGAGATATTTGCATTCTACATATGTTAAAATTAGGCTTCCTTGAAGAAATAATAAAAGTTTAGGGATCATTTAAAATCACAACTATTGTAATTGCATAGGCACGGAATTTAGATACACAGATAATACACAGATAATATATATGTGTATGTGTATGTACTCAAAGTATTGGAATCGTGCCGAAGATCGGAACTCGAATTTTCAAAGGATCTACACGTTTTGGGACTTCTAGAACACGAAAAAACTACTTTTAGGAAGACGTCTGTGTGTGTAAGGGTGTATCTGTGTATGTTTCTGTGTGTCTGTGTGGATATTACATCCACTCTAATTGAAAAACTAATGGACCGAAATTCATACAATTTGGTAGGTATGTTTTTGTGGGAAATCCTGATGTTCATTAGATTATAGTACGATTCGTAATAAAAGAATCTGCCTTCTTTGCGAAATGGCCGCAGAAATTGCCTTTATCCACTCTAGCTAAAAACTAATGAACCAAATTTAACAAAATTTGGAGTATAATATTTCAATAACCTACAAGTGATTTATATACCAAATTTAACAAAATTTTGTATATAAATCATTTGTAGGTTATTCTACTACGATTCGGGAAAAAGGAACGGGCTATTTTTGCGAAATGGCCAGCAAAAATCGTTATATATAAAAATAAAAGACTACGTGTGCTCAATTATATCAATTAAATTCCTATATTATATGTGATTTTTGACAACAAAAAGAATAAGACTAACCCCATTACTCTAGGACTAGCCGTTCTTGAGATATTCTAGTTTTTTTGCGTTTTCGCTACGCCACCTTTGACAATAAGTCTAGCTATCAAATGAGAACCAAATTTAAGTTTAACGTGTAAATTCAATGTCATTTAAAATACTTATGTTGTGCAGATAAACTCAAATTATCATTGAATAAATAAAGAGAACGAATATGAGTCTGCAGAGAAAGACATGTGCTGTCCACATCAGAATTTTTAACAATATTACACCAATAATTTATAGAAGTGAACGGCGATTATTTTCAGGCCATTTCGAAAAAAATGTATGATCTATATTTAAAGATCCATCAAATTTTTGTCGAATAAAATGTTCAACAAATTTAAGCTGTGTACCAAATTTTAACTCTCTAGGACGTAGGAAAGTGCATTTAAAATGCCATCAATTAAATTTATCATGAAGAGTTATATAAAATTTTAAAAAAATGAAAAATTGTTATCTACCAAATTTGTTTTAAAATATGAAGCCACTTCCATATGCAAAACGTTTAAACAAATGGAGAGATATTTATTATATAATATCTCTCTCTTTTCTTTCTGGAAGATATGCCAAAGTCAGAATTTAATTGAATTTGTTTTTTCCCTATATTAAATAATTTTTTTAATTAAAAAACTACTTAACATATTTTACTGAATTTTTTTTTATATATTCTATGGGATAATGTGAATATTTCCTAAAAATTTCGAAGCAATTCGTGAATTTTAAATTTACTTAAAAAATGTTTGAAAAATTAGGTCCCATAGGGTTCAATGTATTTCATTTTTTCAACCCGGGTTCAATAAAAAACTAATTGGGTGATATTATTTATTTATATTCCCATAGGTCCTACAGACCGTCTGAACAACATACTAAAATTTCATTTTGATAAACTCATTTTTACGGCAGTTATCGTGCTAACGGACAGACAGACAGACAGACAGACAGACAGACAGACAGACAGACAGACAGACAGACAGACAGACAGAATGAACAAAGTCATAAACACTTTTCAACTTTGTTGTAAAGTGTTAAAAACGAATGGATAAATCTAAATATTTCCTACTTTAATTCCGGACAAACGTTGGGTACGCTTGTATGTTTTCTAGTTTCAGTAAAACATATGATTCATGTATTTATTGAAATATGTATATGGTACATACACAAATAAATGAATTGTTTTCAAAAATTTAATCCAAGAGACATTGATACCATTTGATTCAGTACCTAAATAAACGAATTGCTTTCAAAAATATATCAGTAGCGTACCTGAAGCAGTACATTACCGATATCAGATGACGTTCGCTTGAGACAATTTGCAATCCTATTTTCAACGCATTTCAAACGTCGATTTCTTATTTTGTGTTTGTTAACGAACGTAGTTCCTCTTAATTTGGATGTGTGAAATGCGACTTTAACGATGTTCATCTGCAGAAAAAAAAAAAACAGCAGTGGTTATTCTGCCTTCGTTTATCGTAGAGTAAATTCAAGGGTATCATTCGATGAGGAATAACATCTTCTATAAATTTATATGCAAAAAAATTGATGTGGGCAGCACATGACTTTCCTTATATGATGCAATGAATTTACTTCATTAACGGTGGAAAAGTAATGAAAAGCTTGACGGCACAGTTTTTGTAACTTTAAATTATACAATTGGCGCTGTAAATTGTACATCCGGTTGACAACATCTAAAACTATTTCGTACTTAATTAATTTGCTTATATTTTGCGAAACTTTATATTAACAATGAACAATATTGATAGTATCCTCAAAAAGCAATATAGTCTATATATATAAATATTTTAATAATAAATTCATCAATTAGGCGTCATTTTCATTAACTTGGCGTCATTTTTGCAATTTCAACGATATTTTTGTCAATGTGGGGACAAATATCGCCAAGTTGGCGATATTTAAAAGATCATTTCTTATATAATAAAAGATATGTCCATCATATGACGGAATTAAAAATTTTCAAATTATTGCATCCTATTTGGCATCAATTTTGTCAATTTGATAACATTTTTATCAGTTTGGCAAAGGTTTCGCCAATCTGGCAAAATTTAAATAGTTGCCAAGCTGGCGATATGCCGCCAAAGTTCGTCACCAGAATTTTGCCAGGCGTTGCAGACGGAGTCTTACGGTAGAGTCTTATATTATTTCCAAAATATTGAATTTAAATCAATTAGTTGTCATTTTCATTGATTTAGCGTCATTCTTATAAATTTGGCGATATTTGTATCAATTTGACGATATTTCCATCACTTTAGCGCCATTAAAAATTCGGCCAAGTTGACGATATTACGCCAAATTTTTCGCTAAAATTTCATCAAACATTATGTTCGGAGAAATAGGTTATTCTTATAGCAGATAAACGACTAATGGCGTCTAAATACAAAACTATTACCCAAAGCATATTCTCTTATGCTTATTCTTTTCAAGATATTGGAATTTCATCGATTAGTCTTCAATTTTATTGATTTAGCGTCACTTTTATCAATTTGGTGATATTTTTATCATCAATTTGGCGATTTTTTCGTCAATTTGGCAGCATTTAAAAAACTCGCCAAATTCACGATATTCCGCCAAATTCTCCTCCAAAATTTCGCTAAGCATTGTTTATGGAGAAATAGGTTAGTCTTATGGCAGATAAACGAATAATGGCGTCAAATTACAAAGCTATAACCCAAAGTGTCTTCTCTCGTGAATGGATCGAGCTAGATCTACGAGGATGATGATAATAAATATATCGCATAATATTACATATGAAACTTGAACAGATTTCACAATAGTTAATATTATTTTTAATTTTATGTGATTTTTTGATAAGTTTATTTGAAAAATATGCAATATCTCGAGAACGGTTCAGCCTAGCGTTTGAAAGTTTTTGTCAATCGTTTTCTATTGGAAAATTACAAAAGAAATGATTATTTAAGTAACCTTATTGAATGTTTTAATTTTTTGATGATATTTTTAAAATTTCATTACAAAATTTAGGATTGTTCTGAACATTCGATTACATGTAAAAACAATAGGCTTCCAGTATTGACTGATTGTGATTTTTGTACCAAATTTTGTTCGGATCGCTTGATTCGTGAGATATCGTTTCCAATGGCACACACACTCACACAGAGAGAGATACATCGCCTCAAAAAAGTCCGATTCATCTTCAGAGATGCTTGAAACGTCATCTCCCGTCGAAAACTCGAATTCGAATTTTCGACCACGTCACAATACTTTACTTTATACTATTCTTGTACTTTTTAGTATTATTGTATTTTATGTTCTATACATTTTAAGTTTTGCGGTTACTGTAATTGGATATTATCTGTAGTTACCACGTAGATTCAACAAATAAATAAATAAATAAATAAATATAAATAATTATAGAGATCCTGTCATTCTATCGGGATAAATTGCGATTTTAAATATGGAGTTGATTCAATGAATATCTCTATAAAACTACAACTTAAGAAGATATAATTGTTTACTCGTCTGCTTAAGTTTGCTCAAGCTTATCCGTTGCTCAACTTTTCCTTAATTGTTGATTTATTAGAAGTTCTAATAAAGAGGATTAACAAATTTATTCCTCATTCCCAGTGATGCCAAATTTGAAGTGTGTCTGTAGAGACTAATTATGAGTATATAAAATATTGAGCTTATGATTTTAAAATTAGTTTCCAGACTATTATTATTCATATCAATCAAAATATTTTGTTTTCATCTCGCTGATTAACTTTGCACACGGCAGTATTAAACGACGAGCAAACAATCAACGTACTTTTTCATTTCGAATATCATTCTCGCATGCAATTTGAGTTACGAAATTAATATTCTAAGAAATAAATGGAATAGGATCTTTGATATATTTTGATGTAAATTATTTCAAAACATTTTATATCATTATGTAAAATTTCAACTCCTTCTCCTCTGTAATTTCTTCGATCAAAGATGATATTTAAAACATTTGCAGAATAATGTTGATTATTAGGGTGCATCTGCATTGCACTTTTTATATACATTTTCTTATAACTAAGGGGAAAGCAATGTCCGTTATAATTGTATAAAGTGTGGGTTTCAAGATTTTCCTTGAAATGTAATATTTGAAGTTAGTCATTTGCTTTTGTAACTAATGGACCCCTACGTAAAATCATTGCAATGATGAAAATTTAAATATAACGAAAACTACCTGGAAGAAAGAACTGAAATTTTGCGTAGACATATAAAACCGCCTTCTGAATCGATTTCCATCGAAATATATAAAGTTTGCTATTCATATTTTTTCGAATATTAATTTCATAATTCATATCACATTAAAAAATCCAGAACGGGAGAGGAAAATGTTTGATTTATTTAATCAATGTATCATATTTTATTCGATCTTGACCTAAATACCTAATGTCCAGAGCATAATTAAAGTGGTTATTATAAAATACATTGTCGTTTCCGTAGCAATCGCTCGACCGCCACGTTGTGGGTTCGAGCCCCACGTAGGCATGGATATTTGTGTTGTGGGCGCAATGTGACCCGCCACCTCTGGTGCGCCTGGGGCAACGTCAATGGACGGCTAAATGTTTCACACTCTGGCCGCTGTAATAAAGGCGAATGACGAAGGTCAAAGTGCCTGACCATTTGAAAATAAAATAAAATAAAATAAAATACATTGTAAATATTTTACATTATCTATAATTTATTTTAATACTTATATTATATATAACTAGAACGAACAACGCGGAGACGATTGGGTTAAGCTCCCGATACTTAAATAATGCAGATACCGATAGCACCACTCAATTTCCAAATGCCTTTCTTTTTCTTCGATCTAGACAGAAGGTATCTGTTTGGACTGTTGGTAAGTGCCCAGATTAGACCAGAACCCAGTGGGGGCAGCATCCACTGGGACTATACACTCTTTTCCCTCCCGGTCGTCCAATTAGATACTCCAAGTCCTCTGGACGAGTCGGACGGCCTGGGGCTTTCACACACTCTTTTCCCTACCAGCAACCTCTCGGAAAGACTTACTGACCCACATATTTAGCGTACACATACGTGAACATGAGGACAGTTTGAGTAGAGACGGGAATCGAACTCGGGTCATCCGAGTGTAACCCAACGCGCGAACCACTTGGCTATCTCACCCCTAAATCATCTGTTTCAATCTAATATTTTTTCCGCTGTCAATATTTTCTATGCGCAACCATGCCAATTATACAACTCATGCGTAATACGATATAAATAAGCTCATTTGATATGCCCTAAATAAGATCCCTTGATGCACCCTAAATAAGCGCTCGATCACCGATCGTTGGCAGAACAACGTGAAGAAAATACTTATATCACAAAAATGAAATAGTTCCATTTCCCCGAAATTAAATTAAATTATTGCTATCTCAGCGAATTTACATCCAATTTACGTCAAATTTTAGCACAATACTCATAATGATAATATAGTACCCCTTCTTAAAAAATGGGGCAGCATCTTTTAATAATTGCAATGTTATAAAATAATAAAATTATAATATGTATATCCATAAATTAAATGCAGTCAGTGTGCAATCAGCTGCTTTTCAGTTGAGACGAAAAGTCTAAATTAATCAAAGCTCTTTTCTCGAATTAAAGTCTGCGCGACAAAGAAAGAATAGATTTATTTTAACAAAATGACGAAAAATGGGATTTTCGACTTTAAAAATTAAATTACTTTCAAACTAATTTGAATTTCATAAAATGTCTGCAAGATGTGCGTTACGGTGACTTGTAGAACATCTGCAGCAAATTTCACTGCAGCCAAATGCTTCGATTTTCCGTTGCAGAGGATACAAACAGATAGATAAACATCTTCTTTTATTATGTAAGATAAAAGTATGTACTTTAACTCTAAATAAAACGAATTGCTTTCAAAATATAAACTAGAACTGTATGTCACTGATGACAGATGAAGCTCCCTCGAGACAATTTAAGATACCATTTTAAGGGCATTTTACTTGTAGTTTCATTTTTCTGTGTTTGTTCAGAGTGCAGCTCATCCTAATTTAGACGCCTAGAAGACAATTTTAAAGATTGATCTAGTCTCAGACCCTCTGAAAAAAAAAGATAAGAAATAAGAATAATAAAGAATAAAGAGGTCTCAAAATAAAAAAAAATTGCAAAACACAAATTTAAAACAAAAGTTGTCTGTCGTCTGAAAAAGTCTTCATTATTTTCGTTCTTCAAAAATGTTGGTCTGGGAAAAGTTATCTGAAAGCAGATTGTATAAAAAGTAGTTTTTTTTTCAAGGATTATAGTATCAGACTTAATGTATTAGCATCTTAGCGGCAGATGGATTATTTTTATGCACGAATAGGATATTGTCCAGTATTGATTTGAAATAACTACTATGGGGTATTTAATTTAATATAATACTATTTATTTTGTCACAGGTATATATATATATATATATATATATATATATATATATATATATACCTATGACACCACTATAATGCATTGCACTGCAAGGAAATTAATGTATTTGATAGTGATATTGGCAACACCTATTTTATATAATATAATGGCAACGCATCGAATCGCTTGGCACTTTATATTTGAATTGTTGAATGATCTGTCATTCGGTTTAACTTCTTATTTCAACCTGTCTCAATCCAAAAATTTTTTATCCACTCAGTCCATGCATTCACTTCTGGCATACGTCTTTTGCTTTGACGTTCCAGGGAAATATGGCCACAGGCACGTAACGGTTCCGTGAGTGTTTCCTCAGGAGTAATAGATGGCTATAAACGGGAACAAGGGGTCACAATCCCCTTTGGCCATTTGTTATTTCCCTGTTGGCACTTATTTCACATCTCGATATTTTTTGATCTTCTTATATACAAGACATTAATAGAGCTGCATTGCGCCTATATGACTTGGCAATTTATATTAGTTTACAATCGGGTACGTTTCGTACTTTGTTATTTACAATATATATATATATATATATATATATATATATATATATATATATATATATAACAGAAGAATTTTTATTTTACTTGTATTATATATACCTGAGATTAATCATTAATAGAAAATATGCTGTAAAGCTAAAATGAATGGAAGATGCACCGAAATGTTTAAGTGATATCAAAACAACAATACGACAAGCTGTTGAATAATTTAAAAACTTAATAATAAAACATTATAAATAAAACAGGTACTGAATTGCTTTAAAATACCCCTTTCTCCCTGTTCCATGTATAAGTTAAGATATGGAATAAGATATACATGTGGTAAAGAAGGGTGAAATTTTTTTTGTAACTACACATTTAGAATAAAGTATTTTTTTAAATCATATATGTAATGCAGGTACTTAAGGTACCAATACCCTTGTTCCCTGAATAAACCTACATGGTGTAAATACAAGAATGGTGTGTAAGATGAAAAATTGCAAAACAGAAACATTGTTTTACACGATGAACTAGGCCTTTTCTAGCTCCCAATAAAAATTTGAAATTGAATAAATTGAATAAGGTGAAAAGCATTTCCGAAACCATGTACGTTATCAAGGGCCATTCATGTTCCGTTAATGCGGATTCTACGTTCCGTTAATGCGGTGTCGTCTATTTAGTAGATAAACTTCACCCCATTTTTGTAAATGTTGACTGCATCTTCATTTGACGCAAGAGACTCAAAATTTGCATTTGTTCTCAAAACCAACATTTTTAAATTATATGAGAAACATAAAACTTTAGCACTAGTTGCCTAATGTTATCTATTGAATAGGTGGAATTCACAGATTAAAAAAATATTGATGCTTTATCTGTTATTTCTTATTTGCCGTAAGGGACTTGAAAATTTGCATTTCTTCTCAAAAGCAGCATTTTTAAATTTATGACAAAAATGTAAAAATGTATCCTACAGTTTAGAACTAGTATCCAAAAATTATTTATCATACAGCTTGACTTCATGATTTTAAAAAAAATGAGACTTTATCATTTGCCACAAAATAATTGAAAATTTATATTTCTTTTCAAAAGCAACATTTTAAAAATTCCAATAAAAAATATAAAAATGTATCCCATAGTTTAGCATTAATTGCCTAAAGCTATCTATCGAGTGGATCGAATTCACTGAATTTTAAAACAATTTTGAGATTTTACCTTCATTTGCCGCAATCGTTTTCACATTTGCATTTTTTTAAAAGACAGCAGCATTTTTTTAAAATAAAAGTGAAAATATAAAAATGTATTCTATACTTTAGCACTTAGTGCCAAAAGTTATTGTTTTTAAATCCAATGATTTTTAAAAATATGTTGAGATATTATCTTCATTTGTCCCAAAAGGCTTGAAAATTTCCAATGTTTTCCTATTTTTGGCTCACCTTGTGGGCACATTTCTTTTAGTAAGTATACACTAGACATAAAATAATATGTGATTTCAAACGTTAGTCTAAGTGATGTTCCTATAAGCCAATCTGTGATAAATCCTTCTCTTGATTCAAATTCGAAAACTGCTGATGCTGTATAGGAGACAACTTTTACATAACTCTCTAGAGATTGTATAAAAGTACTAAATTACTAAATTTATTCAGAGTAGATTAGACATTGCTTTATACAAGGTGTTGATAGATTAATGAGCTGATTATTTTGATTCTGTAACAGCACACTGTTATGAAAACAAACCTGTGAGATCATTTGCCATAAAATTTAGGTTTAGTATATCCAACTTAGAGATAATATGGGGTCTTGCCTTTCGTGCTTTGAGAAAACGCGTGCTTTGAGAAAAAGTGCTAATTATCTAACGAAATTACGATCATCAATAAGCATTGCTATGAGCAAATTTTTAAAATGTGCAAAACGTAATTCATTTTTATGAATTAATATGGAATTACTGTATGTGTGTGCATTTCTCAATTGTTAAGTAAATACCGTGAATATATTATAGCACGCCACAAATTATTTTATTTTTCCCACGGTGTTAGGATCGAAAGTATGTGATAATGTTTTTGATCGCTAAGGAGCAGATTTGCATGAAAATCGTTCAAAATTGAGCTTCATTGATTAACTCAAAAAACAATTAAAATAAAAACACGTCCTACGAGGTATTTCAAGGCTAACATGAACTATCACTTTATCGAATTTTGTAGTTGTGGATTGCTTAGAATTTCCGCCACGCAATTTCAGTTACTGCACACAAATAGACTCACAGACATTCTCTCTACACAAAAAAATCAAGCATTTTTCGTCATAGTTTACCAGGTCGAAAAGACGGAAAGGCGTCGCACGGCGCTTACTCGTTGGGAAGCAGCTGCTCTGCAAACTTCACTTGTCAGAGATGACTTATGCATGGAGGTGATGCGGCAGATATAGCCATGGAGGTGACTTATGCATGGAGGTGATGCGGCAGATATAGCCATGGAGGTGACTTATGCATGGAGGTGATAGTACACATGACAGGCCTGCGAGATCTCCAGATCTCACACCCTGTGATTTCTCGTTGTGAGGGATACTTAAAATCACGGGTGTGAGATCTGGGGATCTCGCAGGCCAGTCATGTGTGCAGTCACCTCCATGCATAAGTCATTTCCATGGCTTTATCTGCCGCAGCCTCTCGAGTGGCGAGAGCTTGAACTAATTTTTTTTTCATGCCACACAAAATTCCCTACCACGGTGAATACTAATCTGCAAACCGCATGTCTCTCCGACCCATAGCTATTTTTTATAGCGTTTTACTTTTGCTCCGAACTTTTGAATCACCCGGTATATTTGTTGTTGATCCCTTTCAACCGAACGAAAAATACCTAATAGGAATAACTGGAATATCTCAGCGAAATTTTCATCAAAATGTATCGAGTAAATTCCTTTCAATGCCCCAATAAAATGCCTCAAAAAATGCCCCATTCCTTTCAATGCCCCATGAGTCGAAATCTATTTAGAGTTTTCCATATGTAGAATTTGGAAATTTTTGTTATTTCGAAAGTTTTTGATTTCGAGATCTTGATGCCAGTATATGTTTTACTTCTGAACACGTTTCGACTATTCTTGGAGTGATGTACGTCTATCTGTCTGATGTCTGTGGTCTATTTTTTGTGTACACAACAGGCAGACAGAACTATTAAATGGTTTTCACGAAACCTAATATTCGGCTTTGTTATAAAAAATCTAGATCTAGATAGAATTTTTTTTAATTCCAGCGACAATTTTGAATTTTATTCTAAATTTTATATTTTTTTTAACATGGTAACATAGGACAAAATTTGACATAATTATGTATAAAAGGGCTTATTTAGTCTCAATGATCACGAGACCCAGTGGCGGCCATTGGGGGGGGGGGGCGCGGGTACGCGCGACACCATTGAGTAAACACCCCAAATTATTTTTTTGTTATACAGAATTATTGCAATTTCTATTGAAAAACTCTGAATTTTAGGTTCAATTAAATCGAGAATTATTAAAAATAAGTTATGAAAAAAGTCACTAGATGGCAGAACTACAACTTTCTTCACAGAAAGGAGACTCACGAAAGCTGCAGTGCACAGAATTTTAAACACATAGGGGAAAATACGGGATATTTGTTAAAGCCGCGTCCCTGTCAGCGGCATGTCTTGAGAGAAAGAATAGTATAGGAGCAATATTAGAGATTTGGCGTGAAAAAAAACCAGACATTGCAGATTTACTAATAGATTGTGTCGTGGGTCTGCGGGCGCCTCGAGTCAAAAAGAAATAGAAGAGTAGAAACACATGAAGTGGGACTTCTCAAATTGGCTCAGTTTCGCTAATTTGGCTTCAATTTTTTACATTTAAGAATGTGTTTGTTCTCATTCTCGCCTTTGTTATAAATTTGGATGTTTAAATAAACATTTGAACAAATGAGTTGAACAATGAATGCGTACGTGTGTGGTGAAGGGAAGGGGGGGGGTTATGATATTTTAGGGGTTTCTGGCCATCGTGTATAAAATGTGTTGTTTAGGACATTCAGTTTGAGGGATTGCTTGACCTACCCAGCTCTCATAATTATTAAAGTTGTTTCGCATTTTGTCATTTCTGATGTAGTTTGTCTGTTGTTCTGTTCTTCGGGAAGGGATTTATTTTTGTGCTCTGGTTGATCTGCTGGTGACGAATTCCAATATGTTTGACTTCAAAATAATTCTTTAAATATCACGAGTTTCCTATTTTTGGCATACCTGTGACATATAGGCTATTTTTAGTGACACTTTCATAAATGTGTTGTTTCGGACATTTAGTTTGAGTTGACTTACCCAGCTGTCTTACTTTTTCAGCTATTTAACATTAAAAAATGCTTAAAAATTAAAGAAATTCTATGTATTTGTCAAAAAACTTCAAAATTAAATTTTTAACATGATCCTTTTATCAGACGTTGTTTTTCTGGAAATTTTGACCCGACAGTCGGCGACTATATTATTTAGATACCCCTAGGCTTATATTTAAATTGAGGTAGCCTCCAAATTTCTTATCTCGGTTTCTAATTCAGCGATTTTAATTCGAATGATGGTTATAGTCTCTGCACCATCTGTACATGTCACCTGAATATATATTTTGTGCCAACCCGCTGGTGCCAACTTTTAGCTTAGCCTCCTCAATTTTACATCTCGTTTTTTAACTAAGCGATTTTGGTTCTGCTAGTGGCTATAGTCTCTTCACCATTTGCACATGTCACCTGGATACGCATCTTTGTGAGAACTCCCCGAGATTAACTTTTGCTTCAGTTACACCCCCCCTCCCCCAAATTCCCATCTCACCTCTTAATTGAGCGATTTTGATTTTACTGGTGGCTATAGTCTTTGCACCATCTGTATGTATCACCTTGATATACATATTTGATGGATATAATATACATACGTTTTTTGTGTAAACTCCTAGGAGTAACTTTTATCCACCACAATTTTACATCTTTGTTCCTAATTGAGTGATTTTAGTTCTGCTAGTAGCTATAGTCTCAGCACCATTAGTACATGTCAACTGGATCTGCATCTTTTTATTGATAAATCTCTGAGCGTAACTTTTACTTCAGATAGCCCCCTCCCCCCACACACACATTTATCCCTCTCGACTCCTAATAAAGCGATTTTGATTCAGCTGGTAGCTATAGTCTCTGAAATACAAGTACGTATTACCTTGATATACATATTTGATGGATGTAATATACATACGTTTTTTGAGGCCAATCCCTGGGCGCAAATTTTAGTTTAACTAGCCCCCATAATTTTACATTTCAATTCCTAATTGAGCGATTTTGATTCTGCTGGTGACTATATAGTCTGAGCAACATTTGTACATTTCACTTAGATGCACATATTTTGTGTCAACCTCTGGGTGTAACTTTTAGTTTAACTAGTCCCCACAATTTTACATATCTGCTCCTAATTGAGCGATTTTGGTTCGGCTTGTGGCTATAGTCTCTCCACCATTTGTACATGTCATCTGAATATGCAACTTTAACGTGGCAAATCCCCGAGCGTAATTCTTACTTTGGTTACTCCCCCCCCCCCAATTTTCCATCTCGCCTCCTAATCCACCGATTTCGATTTTACTGGTGGCTATAGTGTCTGAACCATCAGTACGTATCACCAAAATATGCATATTTTGCAGTCAACTCCCTGGGAATAAGTTTTAGTTTAACTAGCCCCTACAATTTTACTTTAATGTAAATTAGGACTATGTAATGTTTTTCACTAGGAAGGATACGTTCCATGTGTCCATGTGTGTGTGATTTTTATGAACGAGCGAGCAGGTGAAAAGTACGTTATTTTACTTAATACATCCGTCGTTTATATTTTTAATACTCCCGTTGCTATGCCCAAAATACGTATATGTATATACATATGCTTTATATATATATATATATATATATATATATATATATCTTCTTATCATATTTGCTATACAGAACATTTTCACTTAATTATTAATCTCAGATATATATAATGCAAGTAAAATAAACATTCTTCAATTATATATATATATATATATATATATATATATTGCTAACACATACATAGGCATAAATAAATAGATGAGCGCCCCCCTCTACACGTTGCTCACGAGCCTCCACTGACGAGACCTCATAGTTTCAATCATTATAGCGAAAAATAGCTGCGATACAATTTTGTTTTGTTTGTGACGTCATTAGCCCCCCGGGGATACATTGTAAAGTGTTGTTGTTGGGACCCAGACCGTACGACCTACCAGAAACGTGTAAGGTAACTGTTTGGACGGCCGAGAAATGCCACCCAATTTAGACCGGAACCCAGCGGGGGAGGCATCCACAGGGACCGTACCCTCATTCCCCTACCAGCAACCTCTCGGAAGGACTTACGGACCCACAAGTTTAACGTGATCGTGTACTCCGTATGAACACGGCGGTAGTGGTGGCAGCGTGCAAACATTGTCAAATGTGGTGTCAATTGAAATATTTTTTTCAAGCCCTTTAAAATGAATGGTAACACGTTATAGTTGTACTCATTTCGATCCACGTCATTGATTTTTCAGATTTTTTTTTGCAAAATTAAACATAAAAAACTTGTATGAGAAAGTCAAGTTGAGCCACATTCTAGTTAATTAATATTATAAAAATCTCTAAGGTGCTTCGTTAACCCAATGAATTAGTTTTAATTGTGAAAACTTTGATAAATACTGGAAGATATTTCTAATAATAAATTAGAATAATAATATCAATATTTAAAAAATAAACAAATAACATTGGACACCTTTTTTTCTTTCTTGTGTTATAATAACTATTTCTTTTCAGCAAATTTTCAGGAAGATTTGTAGAGTTCTCTATTAAGTTCAGAATAAAAAGGTGAGCTCTGCGGAATTGCACAACGCAACGTCTAGGTACTAACTGTAATTAACCACAAATGTAGTCCACATGTGTCAGGGATTATTGTAGTTTACAAGTGTCCGGGAGTATTGTATTCTACAGGGTGTCCGGGATTATTGCAATCCACAAGTGCTCGAGGATAAGCGTGGTCTGCAAATGTCCGGGTATAATTATCGTCTGCAAGTGTCTAGGGGTAATCGTGGTCCGCAGATGTCCGGAGATAATTGTGCTTCACAATTGTCTGGGGATAATCGTTGTCCTCGAATGTCCGGGTATAATTTTGGTCAACAAGCGTTCGAGATAATCATGGTCGGCAAAAGTATTGTGATAAATGTGGTCTACAAGTTTCCGGGATAATTGTGGTCCATATGGTCCTCAAGTATCAGGGGAATAATTATAGTCCACAAGTGTCCGGGCATAATCGTAGTCTGCAAATGTCCGGGGATAATTATCGTCCGCAAATGTCCGGGGATAATCGTAGCCGCAAACGTCCAGAGATATGTGGTTCAAGTGTCTGGGGATAATTATGGCGCGCAAGTGTCCTTAGATAATCGTAATCCGCGAGTGTTCGGGTATAATTTTGTTCTACAGGTCTCCAGAGATAATTATGGTCCGTAAGTGTCCGGTAATATTTATGGTCTACAAGTATCCGAGATAATTGTGGTCTATGTGGTCCTCAAGTATCAGGGGATATTATAGGTGCGTAAGGGCTGCAAGCATGTGAATGGAAACCACTATTTTACATAATTTTATGCACCTCGTCATATGCCGGGTGTAACAGCTTGTTTCTAAGATACTTAGATATTCTTAACTAATCATTCATCTTCTAATCGAGGTTACACTTTTTTGTATATTTAATTTAACGCTTCTCATCCATTATATCTAACGACAGTTTGGCGTCAAATACGCATAAAGATTGATCACTTAAGTGACGAATGGCAATTTTATAGAGCTACATGTACATGCATCGACCCATGTTGCAGTAGCTTAAGGATGCTTGTGAGGAGTCTAGTGCTTCTTCGCGAACGTCATCCATATAAGAAAACGTAATTATTTAGACACAACTGCAGCTCAAATTAAATAGACTGTTTTGAAAGGGACGCGTGTATGTATTCAGGAAACAATTTGGGGGTGATAAATTGATTATAGATAACACGATCATTCAATTTACGGTTGAGGAGGAATTGGTCTAAGCAAAAGTGGTCTTCTAATACTTGAAGTTATTACTTTCCCTACCATACATAGAAATGTAGAGAAAATATTGGGATAAGATATGTTGTATGAAAAATCCAAATTTTGAATTTTTTTTTGATCTACAGGTTTTGAGCATTTGAGCATTTCTTAATATAAACAAAAAATTTATGAAGGAGCTTTAATATATGGGCAAGGAGTGTATAAACACATCATTTTCGATGGACCAATTAGGCATTTTTATACTCTTTTGTATACTTATTTTGTACAGTCATGCACATTTTCAGGAAAACATACTGTGACATTTTTAGAATCGGGAGTAGAAATCCTTAGTAAAATTCCCTAACCGCTCTGAAATTTGATGCTAAATCCATATCAATTATCATCTAAGATCTACCTATTGATCATTCTGAGAAATAGATGTGGCAAGTTAAATGTATATTTTTAATTGTAAATGCCACATCTAGAACCGGAAGTCGAAATACTTAGTCAATCTCCCATTCCTTAAAATCATGATACTGAATCCATATCAATCATCATCTAAACTATGCCCATAGGTGATTCTGAGAAATGTTTAAAATAAATGAAAACATTTCCATCTAAAGTGTGAAAAGAACCGGATACAGACATGTCTTTCAAGGCCAGTGGTATCTGACACTGAACTCATATCAGGTATTATCTAAGCGATGTCTATACTCAATACTGAGCAATATATTTTTTTAACTGAAATTTGTTACGCCTGAAATAGAAATACACAAGTGGAAAACCTTATTGAATACCATATCGCCTCCATAATTTGATGCTGAATCCATATCAGTCGTCAGCTAAGCTCTGTCTATAGTAAATACATAAAAATTTCAACATAAGATATTTCAAGGTATATTTTTGAGCCACAAAAGAAAAAAGAATAAGAAGTGAAAATTCTTAATGAACGACTCTATGATGTTACATATGATCATATAACATATGATGTTACATATACATAACATATGATGTTACATATACTAACATATGATGTTACAGATGCATCAGTTATCAGTAAAAAATATTACGAAAATAATGCAGCACGATTTGGAAGATATATTGCCAGAAAGTTGACAAAACACTTAAAAACATTCTGTGAAACCTGCACAGGACAACCATTTATGTATATCCAGTGTTTCAACAATAGCCCTTAAAATAATTTTTCTGGTGAGAAGTAATATTTAGATACAATTTTTATAATCTTCAAACTATTTAGTTTTTAATATAAGAATATAATTTTTTAAATTGTATATCGTCAGTCAACGGTGACTGACGTGGCGCTTAACGTGCAAATCAAAGCATGAATTTTCAGTATGAATTCAACTCAAATATCTCGGACAAAAAAGTTACAAAAAAGACGATATACGGTTTACAGGTACTTAAATAAGCAGAGGATAAATATAAAAACTTAGAAGCGAACTTTATAAGTATAATGAGCGTTGTCTGCGTATAAAAATGACTCTCCAAAATTTTCTCTGATACAACAGCAAAAGTTTTTACTGAAGTTTTATTAAAAAAACCCAAAAGTTTCTAATAATTTACGGTAAATATTACTATATATTTTGAGAAGTTTTGGATGAACAGTTTAAAACAAATGAAGTTGTTTAGAAAATCAATACGTGAGAACATTTATGAACGGTATATGTGATTTATAAATATATAATGAATAGTATACATGATATCAGTTTTTTGAAAAGAAATGCCATAGATTTAGCGTGTGATGATGAAAGTTGCGACAACTATTAGAACATATTTTCGCCATTGATTTAAATGGAAATGCTGAACAGCTTCTCAAATGAATAGTTAAGTTTATTACCGGTAGTATAGGGCGTGATGCAGAATACAAAGTCAAATTACATTAACCAGTCTATCATCGTGTTTGCATAATTTTCTACATGCTTCTTATCAATCATACCTAGCGATGGTTTTATTTTAAATATACGTACAGATTAATCTTTTAAGAGAACAATTTTTATTTTATAGAGCAGCTTGTAATTTATTCGTCGTCTAAGAATTTAAAACCAACCATAGTATTCCTTTCCATAGAAGCTCGTTTCTCCAAGAACATCATTCATAGAAGAACGTACAATTGTTTAGATACAAATGGTACCCAAATTAAATAATCCCTCTATTTCGAAAACCGATTTGGGAAGATAAATTGATTATAGATAGCAAGATCAATAAATTTTACATGGAAGACCATTAGTTCAAACAAAAAAATTCTAGTAGATGTTTTATAGATGATGATCTTATCCCAGGATATTTTTTAGTACGAATTTGTTTGATTTTGAAATAATAGAGAAAAAAATATCATTCTAGATGGTCTCAGTTTTGCATCATTGAAATATATAATTAGCTGACGTACTATATACCTGCATTTGAATTATTTTATCACAAAAGGCTCATTACATCGACCTGGGTGCAAAAGGAGCTGCACTACTCCTTAATTCATAGATTTTGTATTCCTAATATATTAGCAGTTTTGGGGTATTTTTGATCCTTCTGCATAAGCATCATTATCAGAAATACTTGGAATCACTACTGGATAATAAAAATATAGGATTCAAGTTGAAAATACAGTATTTCAACAATAAAACTATTCTAAGCTTAACAAACCATTGAAAGCAATTATATAAACCTGTTTAGCTGCTTTTGTCATACACTGTCATTAAAGTAAGACAAAAAATACATTTTAACTACTTTTGTTCCGCAAGCATGTATGAGAGTATAACATTTAAATCAGAAATATTCTCTTGACTGAGTCTAAGCCATTAAAAATTGTTTAATCGAAATCGATCAAGTAATTTAGAAAATTCTTAGCTAGGTTGAAAATTTTCGAATTATGACATTTATATATTAGCGTGTCTCATTTAAAATAATATCTGTAGTCATAAATCAGACTCTTATTAACAAATTAGTATTTAACAAACCTGTAAAAAGTATGTTCGTTCGTTCGTTACTAAATCCCCCGTGGTGACGGAACGCCTATGCACCACGTCCACAAGACTCCCTAGGGTATCCCATGGCGAAGGGGAGAAGATTTGCAGCTTCACTTTTATAGAGGCTCCCCGAAGGGCGGAAGTCTGACTTGGCCTCGACATGACAACATCCATGCCCACTGGCGGGACTCGAACCAGCAAACCCAGCGATCAGACGGAAACGCACGCCCCTGACCGCTCGACCACCGGATCGGAGTAAAAAGTATGTAAATTCGTTGACTGTTCTCAGATTATAAGTGGTCATGAGAGACAGACAGGAGCAGGTTCTTAATTTTCATTATTCAGCATTTCGTAGTAGCGGGTGGAGGTAAAACTTCTATTAGAATATTCCCTGGGCTCTGTTTCACTGTCTGAAAAAGTCCCTAAAATCAATCGCGTGGTTCAGAAGTTATTTAAGATAAAAATACGCATTGAAATTTTTCCTTTTAAACAAGGCTCCTAAGAAGGCTTTTAAGTACTTCAATAATTTTTTAACACGTTAACTGCCATCTGACGCCCTTAAGCGCATCTGAGCCCATACAAGCGCACATAGTCATTTAACGCACATGTTGTATTATGCCTTTGACGCACAAATGCGTCAAGTATAATTTTGAAAACATTTTGTTATAAATCGTTGCAGCAACGTGCATAGCTCAGTTTGTGCCCGGCGACTCTGAGATTAAGACCTGTATTTGTCTTATTTTCCCCAAATTAAAATGAGTGGTTTTTCTGTAAAATTGTATAGTGATAATTAAAAAACGAAGCACTTCAGTCCATATGTCAAATAATAATCTCAATAACAACAGCACGTGCTATAATGATGAAGAAATAACATATCCATCGGAAGATATATTGGTGTCAGATACTGATAAAGCATATTTACCAATTGACAATGACAGTGATAGGGATGCTGACATTGCAGTGCCGAATATTTCAAATATTGAACAAAATGCTGTTGGTGATAAAGAAATACCATATTCAGCAGGAGATATATCTCTGCCAGACAGTAATGAAGAGTATTTACCAATTGACAATGGCAGTGATAGGGACGTTGTTATTGAAGTGCTGAATATTTCAACAATTGAGCCTGTATTTGTCTTGTTTTCCCCAAATTAAAATGAGTGGTTTTTCTGTAAAATTTGTATAGTGGTAATTAAAAAACGAAGCACTTCAGTCCATATGTCAAATAATAATCTCAATAACAACAGCACGTGCTATAATGATGAAGAAATAATGATATCCATCGGAAGATATATTGGTGTCAGATACTGATAAAGCGTATTTACCAATTGACAATGACAGTGATAGGGATGCTGACATTGAAGTGCCGAATATTTCAAATATTGAACAAAATGCTGTTGGTGATAAAGAAATACCATATTCAGCAGGAGATATATCTCTGCCAGACAGTAATGAAGAGTATTTACCAATTGACAATGGCAGTGATAGGGACGTTGTTATTGAAATGCTGAATATTTCAACAATTGAGCCTGTATTTGTCTTGTTTTCCCCAAATTAAAATGAGTGGTTTTTCTGTAAAATTTGTATAGTGATAATTAAAAAACGAAGCACTTCAGTCCATATGTCAAATAATAATCTCAATAACAACAGCACGTGCTATAATGATGAAGAAATACCATATCCATCGGAAGATATATTGGTGTCAGATACTGATAAAGCGTATTTACCAATTGACAATGACAGTGATAGGGATGCTGACATTGAAGTGCCGAATATTTCAAATATTGAACAAAATGCTGTTGGTGATAAAGAAATACCATATTCAGCAGGAGATATATCTCTGCCAGACAGTAATGAAGAGTATTTACCAATTGACAATGGCAGTGATAGGGACGTTGTTATTGAAGTGCTGAATATTTCAACAATTGAGCCTGTATTTGTCTTGTTTTCCCCAAATTAAAATGAGTGGTGTTTCTGTAAATATTTGTATAGTGATAATTAAAAAACGAAGCACTTCAGTCCATATGTCAAATAATAATCTCAATAACAACAGCACGTGCTCTAATGATGAAGAAATACCATATCCATCGGAAGATATATTGGTGCCAGATAGTGATAAAGCGTATTTACCAATTGACAATGACAGTGATAGGGATGCTGACATTGAAGTGCCGAATACATCAGCTATTGAACAAAATGCTGTTGGTGATAAAGAAATACCATATTCATCAGAAAATATATCTGTGCCAGACATTAATGAAGAGTATTTACCAATTGACAATCGCAGTGATAGGGACGTTGTTATTGAAGTGTTGAATATTTCAACAATTGAGCAAAATGCTGTTGATGATAAAGAAATACCATATTCATCAAAATATATATCGTTGCCAGACAGTGATGAAGAGTATACTATACCGATTGATAATAGCAGTAATACGGACGTTGATATTAATGTCAGGAATATTTCAACTATTCGACAAAATGTTGATGATGATGAAGAAACTAAATTAATTCATAAAATCAAGCACACAACGTTGATAGAAGGTCTTTATTACGCTTCTTATAAAACGTACAAAAGTAGAAAATGATCAGAGCGCTTTCGAGCGAGTTTACACTCTTCATCAGTGGCTACATGGAAAGTAAAAAGGATCGTTCATATATAGACCATTAAAGATGACAAATTTGCGTAAATACAATTAGTAAATGAACATTCGATTATCTAAAGAAAAATACATAAAAAACAAAAAATATTTTTTAACGGATTCAAATACGAGTATATCTCAAGAAAAATACAATTATAAATACTGTTTTATTACAGAAAAGCAAATTCAAAAAGGACAGTCAAGCCCAATCCCTATGAGGATAACGCCAAAGATAACTATGAAGAGACTTGGATTGCAAGGAGTCGATAATGAGTCGCCAAGGATGACTTAAAATTTGAACGGGGTCAAAATTACAAATCAACGAGCGGTAGATAGAAATGAAAAGATATTCAAAAAGGATAATATTACGGGGGTTATTACAACGCATTAAAAGGAAAGTTTTTTCAAAAATAGGCAGAAAATTATCATTAACAACTTATTACAAATTATCATGGATGTCAAAGGTGGTAAACTTTCTACGGCCCTTGCTTCTTAGTTGTTAATGATAATGTCGCATCTTTAAAGATGTCTATTAAAGATGTCTTTACAGTGGGACCTTATATTTTCCATTATGCGTCCAGCAGACTGACATCGTCTTTTATAATTATAGATATAACGAAATGATGTTATAGTCTATAGTATGTGTGTGGCTCATAATAAGAACACACTTTATTACATCAATATTCTGATGTTGGTTGCAATATTTAGTCCAAACAAAAAATGTCCTATGTAGTTTCATATCGATAATTTATTCAAAAGTTGCCCCTTTGATCTTACGATCGAAGAGTATTACTATATTCAATACGATAGCAAGCAATTAGAATGCTTAAAGATTATACTATATCATTATTAACGTAACGCAAATAATTCATGACACCTCTAAATGGGTTATTTTAATCACCGTAATTATTAGCAAGCACCTCTTCAACAAAGAGCAATTATTCTGTTGAATTTACTCGCAAATTCAATTTAAATCATTACATGTAAATATACATTTCCATTTCAATAAATTTTGAGCATTGCTTAACTACTGTGAAATCAAAGTGAAAATTTAAATTATTAGACCGTCACTTCAAAATTATGGTAATACTTTAAATTGGATATTTAATTGAGTACCCCAAACAAAGGTTTAGAAAGTGATTTAAGTCAAATTTGTGCAATTATGCTCATATTTTTTTATTATTAATTTAATTAAAACACAAAGGTCGAAAGTGTGTGGAAGACGATAGTATTTATAGAATATTTTAATGTAGTAATTACTGTTAATAAAAATATGACAAACCTTTTGACTTTACGTCTGGCTTACTGATTATAAACAAACATTGTGTATATATTTTGTAATGATTTTCTGTAAGAATAATTGTTGTTTATAAAATTAATTACGAAATAAAGTTGCATGTTATTGTTTTATAGTACTTCTGCAGCTAAAAATAAAAAATAATATAAAGTTTAAAAAGAATAACATTGATTCTAATTATCTTCTAATTTAACTGGACACTTGGGCTTGCTTTTATGAATGTAACTTAATTCCCAAACCCGACAAAATTGTTTATACCAAGAAAAAGTCTCGCCGCCTAAATACAATCTCTCATGAGAATATCAAGCTAATATTTCAGTATGTTTCATAGCTTGTTTTTTTAATATATTACATTAAAACTAATAATTTTCGATTTTTTATTTAAACACAAAAAAGTGGCATGTTGTGATATTTATTTTTGCAAATTTTTAAGGAACCCTAGACTCGTATTTGTGGATAATTCAGAGTTCCATGGAACCCTTTTTGGAAATCGCTGATTTAATGACTGTAAAATCATTGATTCCGTCAAGGGATGCGTCCTATTGCCAGTCATAAGGACATGCACTCCATAAATATTCGTAAATGGTACCCTTATTCCGACATTAAATAAAACATTGTATACATTTTATCTATTAGGTTCTGAAATAGAAGCGTTCAAAATGCTTACATTTTGCTTAACGCTCCGATTACAGCCAGGAGATATAGCAATCAATGATATTATTTACATATAAAAAAAGTTCCCACAAATAGAAACTTGGTTCTCTTAGATTCTGTCTAATGGTCGATGCTGTAAATATGCAAAGATGCAGCTTTAAGCTTACGCTATACCTAGAACCTTGGTAGTGGTGCCATTTGATCCGTCTCAGCTTCGAGAGCAAGGGAAAGGTCTGAAATTATAAAATTCTAAGGGGAGGCGGACTGAAGAGATAATCAAAACTCTCAAAACCAATTTTCAATATTATCAAGCACTTCCACCGTAGTCAAAAATTAGAAATATCAAAATAATGTAGCACTGCCACACTTATTGTAATTTTGATTTGGATCTCAGTTGTTACGTTTCAGCTTTCAGATGAACATAAAAATTGAAAATTCTAGGCATCGGTGACAATAGAAAGGGATTTAAAAAAATACACCACTTTACCTCTCACTAATAATAAAAACACAATTTGAAATCATTTCGCTGCCTACATTTACTGGAGAAAAGACACAGCACGTGATATAATTTTTCTGATTTCTAAAAATCGTTCCATATTAATTAACTAAATTCTTCGCATGGAAATAACATTCAAGTTATTCAAGAGGCAGAAGTAATAAAATCGCGATTTTAGATGCTTTTGCTGCCAATCAGAAAAATTAAATAATTTTGTCGTGGGCGGAAATGACAATATTCAATATATTTTCCTATTTAACATGTCAAAAGAATGATAAAATATGAGCCATTGTTATGCTTAAATCTGAAAGCATTTTAATATCCAGAAAAGCTATCAACAATCTTTATTAACTGTATATGTGTCACATTTAATGACTACTAGCCGCGAGTCGAAATGGCTAGTTATTACATGGTTACTAATATCAGATATTGGAAGAAACAAATTTTTTTAATCAAAGAGCTTTACAACATAGTTGAAAAGTGTTCATGACTTTGGTCATTCGGTCTGTCTGTTAGCACGATAACTGACGTGAAAATGACTTTATCAAAATGAAATTTTAGCATGTTGTTCAGACGATCTATGGGACATACGGGAATACAAATGAATAATATCACCCAATTAGTTTTGGATTGAACCCGGGTTGAATAAGTGAAATACATTGAACCCTATGGAACCTAATTTTTCAAACGTTTTTTAAGGGTAGCTAAAATTCTCAAATTGCTTCGAAAATTTTAGGAAATCTTCAAATTATCCCATAAAATATATAAAAAAATTGCTCAAAATATGTTTGGTATTTTCTAAATAAAAATTAAAATAACTTCATATTCGGTTTTGTTATCAAAAAATCTAGAATACGAGAGAACATTTTTTATTTCGTATGTAAACTTCGAAATTTATTGAAAATTTTATATTTTTAACACTTTACAACATAGTTGAAAAGTGTTTATGACTTTGTTCATTCTGTCTGTCTGTCTGTCTGTCTGTCTGTCTGTTCGCTAGCACGATAACTGCCGTAAAAATGACTTAATCAAAATGAAATGTTAGTATGTTGTCCAGACGGTATGTGGGACCTATGGGAATATAAATAAATAATATCAACCAATTGGTTTTTTATTAAACCCGGATTGAAGAACTGAAATACATTGAACCCTGTGGGACCTAATTTTTATACATTTTTTAAGCAAATTTAAAATTCACAAATTGCTTCGAAATTTTTAGGAAATATTCACATTATGCCATAAAATATATCAAAAAATTTCAGTAAAATATATTAAGTAGTTTTTTAATTAAAATTTATTTAATATAGGGAAAAAAACAAATTCAATTAAATTCTGACTTTTAAGATATCGTCCAGAAATAGCAAGAAAGATCAATCATGCATAAGCATTGATTATGAAACACTTTCTAACTGAAATGTAATTTCATTTAAAAATTTCTAAAATGTGATACATTCAGTGGTGATATCTTTTACATTATCACAGTATTACAGCAATTTATTATACTTAAATCTTTAAAACTGTATCGAAATATAAATATTCTTTATGCAAAATTAATGAATATTTCATTCATATAACTTGTATTCCAGACTCCAGAGCTAAATAATTTTGTGTGAAAAAAATTCAGCAATTCTTATGTAATTCATATTGCAATCGCTTGCGTTATTAGCATTCTGCATATGTTAAAATTAGGCTTCGTTGAAGAAATAATAAGAGTTTAGGGATCATTTACAATCACAACTATAGTAATTGCATAGGCACGGAATTTAGATACACAGATAATACACAGATGCACAGATAATATATGTGTGTCTGTGTATGTACTCAAAGTACTGGAATCGTGCCGAATATCGGAACTCGAATTTTCAAAGGCTCTACATGTTTTGGGACTTCTAGAACCCGAAAAAACTATTTTTAGGAAGACGTCTGTGTGTGTAAGGGTGTATCTGTGTATGTTTCTGTGTTCTGTGTGGATATTACATCCACTCTAATTGAAAAACTAATGGACCGAACTTCATACAATTTGGTAGGTATGTTGGTTGTGGGAAATCCTGATGTTCATTTGATTGTAGTACGATTCGTAATGAAAGAATCTGCCTTCTTTGCGAAATGGCCGCAGAAATTGCCTTTATCCACTCTAGCTAAAAACTAATGGAACAAATTTAACAAAATTTGATGTATAATATTTCAATAACCTACAAGTGATTTATATACCAAATTTAACAAAATTTTGTATATAAATCATTTGTAGGTTATTCTATTACGATTCGAGAAAAAGGAACGGGCTATTTTTGCGGAAAGGCCCGCAAAAATCGTTATATATAAAAATAAAAGACTACGTGTGCTCAATTATATCAATTAAATTCCTATTTTATGCGTGATTTTTGACAACAAAAAGAATAAGACTAACCCCATTACTCTAGGACTATCCGTTCGTGAGATATTCTAGTTTTTTTGCGTCTTCGCTACGCCACCTTTGACAATAAGTCCAGCTATCAAATGAGAACCAAATTTAAGTTTAACGTGTAAATTCAATGTCATTTAAAATACTTATGGTTGTTATTTTGTGCAGATAAACTCAAATTATTATTGAAGAAATAAAGAGAGCGAATATGAGTCTGCAGGGAAAGACATGTGCTGTCCACATCAGATTTTTGAACAATATTACAACAATGATTTATAGAAGTGAACTGGGATTATTTTCAGGCCATTTCGAAAAAAATGTATGATCTATATTTGAAGATCCATCAAATTTTTGTCGAATAAAATGTTCAAGAAATTTAAGCTGTGTACCAAATTTTAACTCTCTAGGACGTAGGAAAATGCATTAAAAATGCCATCAAATAAGTGTATCATGAAGAGTTATATAAAATTAAAGAAAAACGAAAAATTGTTATCTACCAAATTTATTTTAAAATGTGCAGCCTCTCTTATATGCAAAATTATTAAACACTTAGAAAGATATTTATTATATAATATATCTCTCTTTTCTTTCTGGAGGATATCCCAAAGTCAGAATTTAATTGAATTTGTTTTTTTCCCTAAATTAAATAATTTTTAATTAAAAAACTATATCAAATATTTTACTTAATTTTTTTTCACATATTTTATGGGATAATGTGAATATTTCCTAAAAATTTCGAAGCAATTCATGAATTTTAAGTTTACTTAAAAAATGTTTGAAAAATTAGGTCCCATAGGGTTCAATGTATTTCATTTTTTCAACCCGGGCTCAATAAAAAACTAATTGGGTGATATTATTTATTTATATTCCCATAGGTTCCACAGACCGTCTGAAAAACATACTAAAATTTCATTTTGATAAAGTCATTTTTACGGCAGTTATCGTGCTAACGGACAGACAGACAGACAGAATGAACAAAGTCATAAACACTTTTCAACTTTGTTGTAAAGTGTTAAAAAAGAGATATATTACATAATAAATATCTTTCCAAGAGTTTAATCATTTTGTATATGAGAGAGGCTTCACATTTTAAAATAAATTTCGTAGATAACAACTTTTCAATGTTTTTTAACACTTTACAACAATGTTGAAAAATGTTTATGACTTTGTTCATTCTGTCTGTCTGTCTGTCTGTCTGTCTGACTGTCCGTTAGCACGACAACTGAAGTAAAAATTACTTTATCAAAATGAAATTTTAGTATGTTTTTCAGACGGTCTGTGGGACCTATGGGAATATAAATAAATAATATCACCCAAATAGTTTTTTATTGAGCTCGGGTTGAAAAAATGAAATACATTGAACCCTATGGGACCTTATTTTTCAAACATTTTTTAAGTAAATTTAAAATTCACGAATTGCTTCGAAATTTTTAGGAAATATTCACATTATCCCATAGAATATATAAAAAAAATCAGTAAAATATGTTAAGTAGTTTTTTAATTAAAAATTATTTAATATAGGGAGAAAAACAAATTCAATTAAATTCTGACTTTGGGATATCCTCCAGAAAGAAAAGAGAGATATAGTTTATAATAAATATATTTACAAATGTTTAATCACTTTCCATATGGGAGAGGCTTCACATTTTAAAATAAATTTGGTAGATAACAATTTTTAATTTTTTTTAAATTTTATATAACGCTTTATATACTTATTTGATGGCATTTTATAAGCACTTTCCTACGTCCTAGAGAGTTAAAATTTGGTACACAGCTTAAATTTGTTGAACATTTTATTCGACAAAAATTTGATGGATCTTTAAATATAGATCCTACACTTTTTTCGAAATGGCCTGAAAATAATCCCCGTTCACTTCTATAAATCATTGTTGTAATATTGTTAAATATTCTGATGTGGACAGCACATGTCTTTCCCTGCAGACTCATATTCGTTCTCTTTATTTCTTCAATAATAATTTGAGTTTATCTGCACAAAATAACAACCATAAGTATTTTAAATGACATTGAATTTGCACGTTAAACTTAAATTTGGTTCTCACTTGATAGCTGGACTTATTGTCAAAGGTGACGTAGCAAAAACGCAAAAAAACTCGAATGTCTCAAGAACGGCTAGTCCTAGAGTAATGGGGTTAGTCTTATTCTTTTTGTTGTCAAAAATCACGTATAAAATAGGAATTTAATTGATATAATTGAGCACACGTAGTCTTTTATTTTTATATATAACGATTTTTGCGTGCCATTTCGCAAAAATAGCCCCTTCCTTTCTCCCGAATCGTACTAGAATAACCTATAAATGATTTATATACAAAATTTTGTTAGATTTGGTATATAAATCCCTTGTAGGTTATGGAAATATTATACACCAAATTTTGTTAAATTTGTTACATTAGTTTTTAGCTAGAGTGGATAAAGGCAATTTCTGCGGCCATTTCGCAAAGACGGCAGATTCTTTTACTACGAATCGTACTATAACCTAATAAACATCAGGATTTCCCACAAAAAACTTACCTACCAAATTGTATGAAATTCGGTCCATTAGTTTTTCAATTAGAGTGGATGTAATATCGTCACAGACACGCAGAAACACACACAGATACACCCTTATACACACAGACGTCTTCCTAAAAATAGTATTTTCGTGTTGTAGAAGTCCCAAAACGTGTAGATACTTTGAAAATTCGAGTTCCGATCTTCGGCACAATTCCAATACTTTGAGTACATACACAAAGCTGAAATCAATATTTCAAACAATGAATGTTTCAAATTTCGACGAAACCCAAAACTAGTTTTCTGTTGCAGCTGACGACTGCAAGAATTCAATTTCCAAAAGATTTTATCTAGGATACCGCGCCTATTGCAGATAACCGAATCAATGTAAAAGTTTCACGTGTTGTATACGTTCGTGAGTAAACGCGTACCTGCAATGTTCCTCAATTTTACGAATATCGAAAGTAAAGTTTTAGTTATACCACTCTTTCGTTAACAAATTTCTTGGATTACATTGCAATGGTGGCTCTCTGAAACCGTCTAAAGGCAACGTTCCCGAAGCTAGGATTATTATAGGACAGTTTTTCGGTTTCTATAGACATCGCGGCACTAAGTTTTACTGCTAGTGCAGGCAAGTCAATATTATAAAATGCATAAACGCGAATATGGCCCATGGAGCAGTTATCTGCAATGGAAGCGAAATCCTAGCATTGGGAACCGCCTCTTTTTAGCAGATTAAGAGTATTTTTAGGAAAAATGAGTCATTAAATTCTGAATTGTTACAACTTCTATGTCCAAGAAAATTGCAGGTTTAAAAATGTGCCCCGGGTCCTCTTTAACATGATTGAAAATAAAGTGCGAACTAATCTAAATTAAGATTACGATAGTTTTACTTTCCGTAGAATTGTTTTAACAATGTTGTGAAATAGATTCTTTAACAAGCCGCATAATAAAACTTTTGATGTTAAAATGTAAGCAGTTTAGTAATTTTTTTATAGAAATTTCAGTTTTTGAAAACTGAAATGGTAACTGTACTCGTTACTAACCAAAACCGACTAGTTTCATTTTCACAGCATTATCCAACCCTCTTCGAATACAAGCTCCTAATTTATTTAATGGCCAATCAACATTTATGCTTTTTATCGCGCCGTGAATAATTCAAAATTCGGAATGTCTAAATTTAATGTATCATTTCCCTTTGTGGTATATTATATTTCAGCGGTGTCTTTTCACTTAAACCAATTTCTAAACATGCGTATTCCTGCCCCATTTAAAAGAATTAAGGCGTCCATTTCCCGTTACCTCATACTTAAGAATTTTAGATTAATGAATAAAAAAATATAATGCTGCGTTGAAATTAAACGAAAAGTACTTGTATAATCGGGTCAAATCGTGAGGCCACTTTCTTGGTGTAGACATTTTAAGTTCACGAAACGACCGCAAAGTAGCCAAGCAATCTTGCTCGAACAGTCCATTTATTGCGCATTGTATGACTGCTATTGAATTGCAGTGGCAAAAAATGTCCTGGAGAAGTGTTTATTTCCCTTATCTCGAGTGACTTCTATGTAGTGTGCAGATATTCAATATTAAGGAATAGCCTTTGAGAAAGAGAAATGCAACTTTACGTGTAATATATCGTCCAGTTTTTGACGGGATATTGAAGCATAAACGGGTGTAGCATGTACTGAGAACATGCAAAAATACCACCCTATCATATCTAAAACTTGCTTTCCTTTTTAGAATGTACTGCGTCCTTAAGTGAAATTTCCCAGGTTAGAAACTCCCATTTTTACTTTTTGTTGAAGGTTCTCTACTGATGATACGGTAGAAGGCAGGAAGATTTACAGCTTGGCTGGTATTCCTAATGATGCCGAAACTGGGATGGTATGGACTTTGTACACAACGCAGTCGGGAACAAACGCCATTCGATCCATGAACAGTCTACTTAAAGTTGAAACTGGTAAGTATATATTCAAAGGATTGGTTATGCCGGATAAAACTAGTTCCCCCTTTAATGAGAAAATTTTAAGTGTTAAACGTCGGCTACGCCGTTCGCTTATCTAGACCAGCCATCATCTAGCAATTGGTAATGGGTGACCGTTCTTGTGACGTATACAGGGGATGACTTTTCGAAGATGGAGCCTAATTGGATTTTGGAAGCCTCAATATTTATAACCGTAAAAGGTTTAAAGAATAAACTATTAATCTGCATAATACATTACATTTGCAGATGATTGCTTGTACATCACTGATGTCTTCATAACATCCTGACGAAATTTAAGAGCCCGTGCGTAAAACGGGCCCTGTGTCTGAGATCACCACGGATTAGTTGGCTGCAAATTACAAAACATTTCTCAACATTTGTAACAAAATGGCTTCGTCGGTCAATGAAATAGTGTTTCGTATAGAAATCATGGTTGTTTCTACACAGGCTTTGGTTTTAGACAACTGTGAATTGCACAAGTATTATATTTAACTTTATTACTTTACCAGTTTATAAATGATGCATTTTCTTTTAGGTTTGGATCGTATCTTTCCGAATGGCAGCAATCAATATATTTTCTGGTTGAAACGAAGCTAATTAGTTTTCTGTTCAGACGTTATGTTGCATCTGTTTTTAAACTGTTTCAAATAAATTTATGTTAAACTATTTGGAGTTGAAGTTACTCGGCGTTTCAGTGGTTAAACATTTTATTCTAAATGTAGATTTTATTACTCGTCAGAACTAATTCTTTTTCGTAGTTACCATTTTATTCCGATAGCTTGTTATATGAAGCAAATATTTGAGAACTAGTATGCTTTTACTTGCATAATTTGAAGTCTATCTAAATCGGATGTGCTCTGTGTTCGGTAGTTTTTGTTGTATTTAATTGTTGGGTAGAAAAAGTGCATTTATGATACACTAAAAGCATTTCTAAATATTCCAAATTCTCAAAGTTTTTAAACCTAAACATCATCAAAAATTTGTAAAGTTCATCTAACATAAATCTGAAAACACTGAAATACACTCTGAAAAGTTCTAAAGTTCCTTAAACCTGAAAACATTCTAATAATAAACTGAAAGTGGACCTATTGACCAGTTTCCCTAAGTGTACAAATATGTACTCTACATGTAATTAAATGGAACTTTCCTAAAAATAAAAACATTAAAATAAAAGAGAGAACACAGATTTTAGGTTTTCAAAATCTAACGTTTATTAAAATTTTAAACTTCATTTTTAAAATAATTTTCAAAATATTTTACATCTCATTAACTAACAAATCCAATAAACAACTTAAATAAATAAATAGAATGGCCGGTCGTATAGTGGTAAAAAAAAAAACGTTAGAATATTAAATTTTAAAGTTAACAATATTAAACTTATTCAATTATTTATCAAAACTAGAATTTGGAATAAAAAGAACATAAGTTAGCCAAAAGGGAAATTTAGAACAAAAGTTAAAAGATAACCACAGGTTCAGGTGACCTAAAATATATAAGTCTAAAGGGGTCTTATTCTACTAACACAATTAAACTGAAAACAATTGGAATATAAACATATTTTAACTATTGAGAGATATAATTAGCAAAGGTTTCACCAAATGCTCCAAGGAACTGCAAGGATCAGCAGGAAGGAACTTCACAGGGAAAAGTCACCAAAGATCCCAAGGAACACCTCTTGAAACGCAGAACACAGCAAAGGAGAATTATGTCCATCTCTAGAGAGGAAAATCCTTAACCGGATCCCTTTTCCAAGGGGATATTCCCAAACAGGATGTTTAGTAACGATGGAATTAAACAATTTCTTCCAAACAGGTGTAGCTGACTTTTGGCATCAGAACAGAATACAGACCATATGTCCGTCTTAAATTTTCGGAAATGTGCATTCCATCCATCATAGATAGAGCTACTCTGCTTGACAAGATAAACAAAATTCTTAATTGGCCGGTAGAGACTCCTCGGCCGACATCGCAAACAGCTGGGAACACGGTGGATTACTAATTAAATGACTGAAGAGGCAAGAAATCAAAACATCCAGTCTTTATAGACACAACAATTCTCTGCCATCAGACGTAACATTTTCAACAGCTCTTGAATGTTTAGATTAAAACTCGAATAATAAATAAACAGAGCACAATTACTGGGCCGGGAATAAAAAAAAGAACTTTCATTCCTCAGAGCGCTCGCCGGATTCGAACTACGGCTCGCGCCGAAGCGCTGAAAACAACAACTTTGACAGATCACATCTTAGGTTCTAATCAATTGCAAAAAAGCAAAGAGCAAAGAGCAAAGAGATCGAAAAAGTGCGCGATTTGCTTATATACTGCGAAACATCGCTGCCACAGATTGTAAACAAAACTATCAATGAACGATAAAATAATTAATGACAGACGATTTTAATATTACGGTCAACCAATTAAAAACTCGAAACTTTAAAGAAGAGAAATGGAATTTTAGAGCAGACGAAAATTAAAAAGAAATGAAGTGAAACGATTTGGAAAATACGAATTCGGCAATAATTTAAATATGGACGATTCTGAAATATTTAAAAAGCTGTAAATAGAATAAAACTGTAAAATTGCGATGAATTAACCAATTTTTAACCGCAATAACCCAGGTTCGAATCCTGGTCACGGCACCAATTGTTCGGTAGTTTTTGTTGTATTTAATTGTTGGGTAGAAAAAGTGCATTTATGATACACTAAAAGCATTTCTAAATATTCCAAATTCTCAAAGTTTTTAAACCTAAACATCATCAAAAATTTGTAAAGTTCATCTAACATAAATCTGAAAACACTGAAATACACTCTGAAAAGTTCTAAAGTTCCTTAAACCTGAAAACATTCTAATAATAAACTGAAAGTGGACCTATTGACCAGTTTCCCTAAGTGTACAAATATGTACTCTACATGTAATTAAATGGAACTTTCCTAAAAATAAAAACATTAAAATAAAAGAGAGAACACAGATTTTAGGTTTTCAAAATCTAACGTTTATTAAAATTTTAAACTTCATTTTTAAAATAATTTTCAAAATATTTTACATCTCATTAACTAACAAATCCAATAAACAACTTAAATAAATAAATAGAATGGCCGGTCGTATAGTGGTAAAAAAAAAAACGTTAGAATATTAAATTTTAAAGTTAACAATATTAAACTTATTCAATTATTTATCAAAACTAGAATTTGGAATAAAAAGAACATAAGTTAGCCAAAAGGGAAATTTAGAACAAAAGTTAAAAGATAACCACAGGTTCAGGTGACCTAAAATATATAAGTCTAAAGGGGTCTTATTCTACTAACACAATTAAACTGAAAACAATTGGAATATAAACATATTTTAACTATTGAGAGATATAATTAGCAAAGGTTTCACCAAATGCTCCAAGGAACTGCAAGGATCAGCAGGAAGGAACTTCACAGGGAAAAGTCACCAAAGATCCCAAGGAACACCTCTTGAAACGCAGAACACAGCAAAGGAGAATTATGTCCATCTCTAGAGAGGAAAATCCTTAACCGGATCCCTTTTCCAAGGGGATATTCCCAAACAGGATGTTTAGTAACGATGGAATTAAACAATTTCTTCCAAACAGGTGTAGCTGACTTTTGGCATCAGAACAGAATACAGACCATATGTCCGTCTTAAATTTTCGGAAATGTGCATTCCATCCATCATAGATAGAGCTACTCTGCTTGACAAGATAAACAAAATTCTTAATTGGCCGGTAGAGACTCCTCGGCCGACATCGCAAACAGCTGGGAACACGGTGGATTACTAATTAAATGACTGAAGAGGCAAGAAATCAAAACATCCAGTCTTTATAGACACAACAATTCTCTGCCATCAGACGTAACATTTTCAACAGCTCTTGAATGTTTAGATTAAAACTCGAATAATAAATAAACAGAGCACAATTACTGGGCCGGGAATAAAAAAAAGAACTTTCATTCCTCAGAGCGCTCGCCGGATTCGAACTACGGCTCGCGCCGAAGCGCTGAAAACAACAACTTTGACAGATCACATCTTAGGTTCTAATCAATTGCAAAAAAGCAAAGAGCAAAGAGCAAAGAGATCGAAAAAGTGCGCGATTTGCTTATATACTGCGAAACATCGCTGCCACAGATTGTAAACAAAACTATCAATGAACGATAAAATAATTAATGACAGACGATTTTAATATTACGGTCAACCAATTAAAAACTCGAAACTTTAAAGAAGAGAAATGGAATTTTAGAGCAGACGAAAATTAAAAAGAAATGAAGTGAAACGATTTGGAAAATACGAATTCGGCAATAATTTAAATATGGACGATTCTGAAATATTTAAAAAGCTGTAAATAGAATAAAACTGTAAAATTGCGATGAATTAACCAATTTTTAACCGAGAGCAATAAATTTGGAATCAAATTAAAGGGAATAAAAAGGGCAATAAATGGAATCACAAATTAGCCAATTTAAATAAATTTAAATTGCTAAAACCTAAAAAGAACGAACTTTCGCCGTTTTTAACACAAAACCTATGGAATAGAACCTATTTGAACAAAGAATATCAAAAACCTAAACAATTGGAAAATGGATAACTAAAAGAGAATGACTATGTAAACAAGACCCCTGAACACATTTAAACCAAAAGCAAAATTTCTAAAATTAATTAAATATCCAAAGGTATAACCCAACATCTGTTAACTCAAATTCCACTGTTTTTGGCTTGCCTTAAAATGAAATTTCGGTAATTGTGCTTAACCTTTGGCCAAAAGTGAAATTTCTAAGCGTTCAAAATTTGAATGGTTTTGTACATGGATGGTTTTGTACAATGTCCTTTGAAATGGTTTGATTTTCTTTTTTAAACTGCCCACTTTAGAATGAATCTTGTTTAAAAAAATGTATACCCTCTCTATAATTTGAACACCACTTCTTAGAAATGTAGTTTGTAAACAATATTTACTTAACAAAATTAGGGTACCTCATAATAGAAACATTTGAAAAACGTAATTTTTTTTTCAGAAACTCCTTTGCAGATTGGCGAGAGATAGAATTTTTGCCAAATATAAATTATTTTGGATCTTGGTGTATATAAAGTATCGCATTATTCAGAGAACGTTGATAAGAGAAATAAATGCCACGAAATGTAAATGCGTCCGTTTAAGATTTTTGTTTCTAAGCTCTTTTAGCATTTGTTGCTTTATTGTGTCGGACGGCCATTTTGAAACTTTCATAAATTGTATATTGTTAAAGGCTAAGATTCCTGCAACTTCCAGAAAAACCTAGTTTGACTAAATACTTGGCCAATTGATTATCCTAACTTATCGAAACTTGTCACAAACGACACGAAGTCTATCGCGACCGCAGTAATGGATATTGCTTTTCGACACGGTAAGCATGACTAGGAATTCGGGGTATTGCAACAGGTTGCACATTATGACTTCATGGAGAAGATAAACTCCTATGGCATTTCATCCATTACTCTAAGAGATTTAAATTTCACTAGTGTTTGTAAGATAAAGTTGGAGACTGTGCTGATATCTCCTGCCCCGATTGGAGGAGAGGCGCATGAGAAAAGGAAGAAGCAGGTCCGCAGTGCAGGGTTTTTCCAGACAATACTTGTCGGTGAACTGTAGTCGTTCGTCGAAAACTGAAATCGCGTTTAAAGAACAACGTGCAAATATCAAATTCTGCCAGCATTTGGGGAAATCGCCGACACTGCACCTGCTGCTGTCTGAAAAACACCTGTTTCCGTTTTACATCTTGCGTCACATGTGCCTCTCCGCCACGGTAAAATAGTTCCCATCTCCTTCAATCAGGGCTGGATATATCAGCACAGTCTCCGAACTTTTTGATCCTACCTTGTAAGCTCAGGTTCGACTGGAGACAGTTTAACATAAATTTTATATAAAATGTATTGCTAGCTTGTTTCTCTAAATTAGTTGAGCTACAATTTATATAAAAAAGTGTGTTTCCAGTGAGACAATTATTTTTCATTGAGAGAGCTACTGAGACGATTATTTGTTGATTCATGCTCAAATAATCGTCTCAGTAGCTCAGATTCGACTGGAAGGAAAAAAATCGTCTCAGTAGCTCAGGTTCGACTGGAGAAAGTTTAGCATAAATTTTATATAAAATGCGGATATGGTTTCTCTAAATTAGTTGAGCTACATTTTATATAAAAAAGTGTGTTTCCAGTGAGACGATTATTTGTTGATTCATGCTCAAATAACCGTCTCAGTAGCTCAGGTTCGACTGGAGAATGTTTATCATAAATTTAATATAAAATGCGGATATGGTTTCTCTAAATTAGTTGTGCTACATTTTATATAAAAAAGTTTCTTTAAATTAATTTCCACTGAGACGATTATTTTGCATCTATTTGTTGATGCATGCTCAAATAGAAAAATAATGGTAGCTCAGATTCGACTGAATGAAAAATAATCGTCTCAGACTGGAGAAAGTTTAACATAAATTTTATATAAAATGTATTGCTAGCTTGTTTCTCTAAATTAGTTGAGCTACATTTTATATAAAAAAGTGTGTTTCCAGTGAGACGATTATTTTTCATTCAGAGAGCTACTGAGACGATTATTTGTTGATTCATGCTCAAATAATCGTCTCAGTAGCTCAGATTCGACTGAAAGAAAAAAATCGTCTCAGTAGCTCAGGTTCGACTGGAGAAAGTTTAACATAAATTTTATATAAAATACAGATTCTCTAAATTAGTTTTAATTTAGAGTAGATTGCACAGACAGACGTCACGCTAAAAATAGTTTTTCATGTCCGACGAAAACTCGGCATGATTCCAATACTTTCCCTTTATATCACCATGTATTGCAGGGAAAGTAAACATCTGATGTGACCAGCACATGACTTTCTCTGCAGACTCAAATTCATTTTTTCTTTAGAAAAATTGAGTTACAAAATTTGTATTTTTAATTCAATTTCTGTTTTTATTTGGACATTTTTCTAAAAGCGGCATAAAACGGGATTTCGTTAATCGCCATGTGGGAATTTTGAGCTCATCTGATCAGAATTAAGTTTAACATATAATGAGGTAAGTTTCGCAGAGAGAAAGGAAATTTTCCTGTTCAGATATTTTTACAGAAATTTGAATATCGCGAAACAAAATTTTCCCTGATTTGACTTCCTGAGTTTTTCTAGAAAATCATTTTCAACCCCTGATTTCCCGGACACAGATTAATACATATTCTGTGACAGCACAGTACTGTGGAAACAAACACACCAGGTTGCAGGAAAACCTGTTTGGCGCTCAAAGCCAGTCATTATCTATTTTCTCGCCAACCTGTAAAGCAATATTTTGGTACACGTGACTGATTATTTTTTATACTTGTGTTGCTCAGCTTCTACTAATGAAGTAGTTTTTGAAAGAATGTTTTTTTAGTCCTTGACTCATCATCATTTCAAAAAATTCAATTCAATTTTAGATTTTTCGTTAACAAATAGAAAAGCTCCGTTGAAAAAAATAATAAATTACAGACTGTTTATTCACAACAATGGAATAATTTTTAAATCTATGTTTTTGATGGGGTTACAATAGTTTGATTATATATTTGAGAGACTGTACACATACACACATATATTATCTGTGTATCTAAATTCCGTGCCTATGCAATTACAATAGTTGTGTTTTTAAATGATCCCTAAACTTTAATTATTTTTTCTACGTAGCCTAATTTTAACACATGCAAAATGCAAATATCTCAAGAGATTTTAAGATGAATTACATAAGAATTGCTGAATTTTTTTCACACAAAATTATTTATTCGCCATTTTATTCGACAAAAATTTGATGGATCTTTAAATATAGATCATACATTTATTTTAAATGGCCTGCAAATAATCCCCGTTCACATCTATAAATCATTGTTGTAATATTGTTAATAATTCTGATGTGGACAGCACATATCTTTCCCTGCAGACTCATATTTACGTTCTCTTTATTTTTTCAATAATAATTTGAGTTTATCTCCACAAAATAACAGCCATAAGTATTTTAAATGACATTGAATTTGCACGTTAAACTTAAATTTGGTTCTAATTTGATAGCTGGATTTATTGTCAAACATGGCGTAGAGAAAACGCAAAAGAAGTAGAATATCTCAAGAACGGCTAGTCCTAGAGTAATGGGGTTAGTCTTATTCTTTTTGTTGTCAAAAATTACGTATAAAATACGAATTTAATTGGTATAATTGAGCACACGTAGTCTTATTTTTCTATTTAGCGATTTTTGCGGGCCATTTTGCAAAAATAGCCCTTTTCTTTTTCCCGAATCGTACAAGAATAACCTACAAATGATTTATATACCAAATTTTGTTAAATTTGGTATATAAATCACTTGTAGTATATTGAAATATAATACACCAAATTTTGTTAAATTTTTTCCATTAGTTTTTAGCTAGAGTGGATAAAGGCAATTTCTGCCGGCCATTTCGCAAAGAAGGCAGATTCTTTTATTACGAATCGTACTATAATCTAATGAACATCACGATTTCCCAGAAAAAACATACCTACCAAATTTTATGAAATTCGGTTCATTAGTTTTTCAATTAGAGTGGGTGTAATATCCTCACAGACATACAGAAATATACACCGATACACCCTTACACACACAGACGTATTCTTAAAAATAGTTTTTTCGTGTTGTAGAAGTGCCAAAACGTGTAGATCCTTCGAAAATTTGAGTTCCGATCTTCGGCACGATTTTAATACTTTGAATACATACACACACACACACATATTATCTGTGTATCTGTGTATTATTTGTGTATCTAAATTCCGTGCCTATGCAATTACAACAGTTGTGATTTTAAATGATCCCTAAACTTTTATTATTTCTTCAACGAAGCCTAATTTTAACTTATGCAGAATGCAAATATCTCAAGCGATTGTAGGAGGAGTTACATAAGAATTGCTGAATTTTTTTCACACAAAATTATTTACCTCTGGAGTCTGGAATACAAGTTATATGAATGAAATATTCCTTGATTTTGCATAGAGAATCAGATGATTTATATTTCGATACAGTTTTAAATATTTAAGTGTAATAAATTACTGTAGTACTGTGATAATGTAAAAGATATCACCACTGAATGTATCACATTTTAGAAATTTTTAAATGAAATTGCATTTCAGTTGGAAAGTGTTTCGTAAACAATGCTTATGCATGATTGATCTTTCATGTTTAACATGTCAGTGTAGGGCAAAATTTGACATGACCATGTATAGAATGATTTATTTATTGTTCAATGATCACGAGACTTAATAGTTTCAATCATAGTTGTGAAAAATAGCTGCGATATAATAATTTCGTTCATTCGCTAATATCTCCCCTTAAGGGGCATGTTACCCCCGAGGGATACGTTGTCAAGTATGGTATCCCTAGATTTTTTCAAGCCCTTGAAAGTGAAGGGTAACACTTCTAGTTGTAATCATGTTAACCATTAATATCGAGTTTTCAAATTTTTTCTTGTAAAATTTGAAAATAAAAATCTTATGTGGGCAGCACATGACTTCCCCTGCTGACTCAAGTTCATTTTTTCTTTATTTCTTTAATAATTCATCAAATTGAGTTTAATTGCACAAAATAATACTAAATTTGCATTTTTAATTCAATTTCTGTTTTTATTTGGTAATTAGATATTTTTTCAAAAGTGGCATAACTAAATGCAAAAAATCTCAAATATCTCGAGAATGGTTAGTTCCAGAATAATAAAGTTGTTCTTATTCATTTTCTCGTCAAAAATTACGTATAAAACAAACATTTATTTGATATATTTGAACATATGTAGCTTTTTTTTAGATTTTGGCGATTTTTGAGGGCCATTTCGTAAAAAAAGGCAGGTTGTTCTTTTCCGAATAATACCGAAATCTAATTAGCACCAGAGTATCCTACAAGTAACTTATATACCAAATTTTGTGAAATTTGGTCAATTAGTATTTTAGCTAGAGTGGATACATGACATTTTTACAGGTCATTTTGCAAAAAAAGGTAGGTCCTGTTTTTACGAATCATACTAAAAACTAATCAGCACCATGGTCATAACCAAGTGACTTACCTACCAAATTTTCTGAAAATCGGTATAGCAGCTTTTGAGTTAGAGTGGATACATACATTGCACAGACACACAGACAGACAGACGCACTGACACACAGACACACAGACAGACAGACATGCAGACACACAGACACACACACAGATGTTACGCTAAAAATAGTTTTTTCGTATTCTAGAGGTCTCGAAACGTGTAGATCCGTCGAAAACTCGAGTTGCGATTTTTGGCATGATTCCAATACGTTCCTTATACATTACCATGTATTGCAAGGAAAGTAAAAAGGAATTCTGGTATACAAATTTAAGTTGATTCACACACCAGTTAATATAGTTTAAAATTCCTGTCTAGTATTTGCAGTATTTTTATTCGGAGCAAATTAAAAATATATATATAAAGTTGGAATGACATGCCAGTAGGTCGAAGTTACCACTGTGCTATTATTTTGTTCATTATTGAATAATTGGCGGAACTTTTTAGCCTTTAACGTTAGATCGATCATGCAACGAATAGCAATGCAAACTTATCTAGGAAAATCTAGTAAGAATAATCTAGGAAGATCTGTTTGAATTAAATGGGAAGTAGGCTTATTAAATTATTATATTCCGGTTTGTTAAGATATTTCATAATTTTTTTCATTGAAAATTTATTTATGTAACATATTTAGAAACCCCGTGAAATGGCTGTCTTAAGATAGCCATTTCTTCTATAAAGCAAGTGTGCGACAAATTAGATGGGTAACTTCTCCCTCCTATTGGTGTAAGATGCAAAATATCGTTAGTGTGACGGACTATATTATTTACACGAATACTGAGGTACAATTTTTGTATTCCTATATTAGATTTCAGCTTATAAAGTATCATGAATACTACATTATTCGTTAAATACATATCTAAAACAAAATTACTTATATTTTTGACAGATTATGACTTGTGTGACAAGCGATGTTCTAAATTTGATGGGGTACATTGTATTACTTGCAAGAAATAACTTCCCAAAGATTGTGTAATTGGTAATGATTACAGTAATAAGTGTACCGTATGGATAACAATATTTTACATAATTAACAACATTATGCATTTATAAGATAGATCGGAGTGAGATACACATTTAAGAAATATTATAGAAATATGAGCAAACAGTAGTCACAATACTTCAGAATTTTTGCACGATATTTATTAAGCTTTCACTTTGGTAATATTTACAATAATAACTGTAACGTATGGATAACAATATTTTACATAAATAACGTGTTAAGAAATGTTATAACAAGATTCGTGACGAGCTGTAAGCAATGATAAAATTTATTCCGCCACAATTTTGAAAAAAGGTTCAAGGAAATTGCGTTAATCAATTGTTAATAGGGAAATAAATCAATATGTTGTATTGCACTTCATGTATGTTCTTAACAGTACTTAACAGTATCTACGTTCTTAACAGTATCTTCCTCCAGTACAAGTGGCACCTTACTAAGGTATGAGGGTAAGATGCCAGTTTTACAGAGGTATATACAGGTAGTATAATCAAATTTCAACATTTTACTAACTGTTATAGGTGGCAATTTTTAACACTCCAAAGTGAAAGTTTAATTATCTTGCAAAGATTTCAAAGCATTGTGACTATTGGTTTGTTCATATTTCTATAATATTTCTTAAATGTTTATTGTAACACAATATTTGTATTACATGTTACATTCCAATTACGGATGCCAACCTAGCCATTTCGAAATTCCAATTGCGGATGCCAACCTAGTTAATGAGCTATTTAAATGCTGCGGAGGGAGCCAATGGCAATACAAACATAAATAAGCAGCGCATCCCCTTCTTCACTTCAACGAATCAACAACGACACTACAATGTGAAAAGAAAAAGCTTGGCGAGAATGTTCTAGAACTTTCCAACAGATGCAATTTCGACAGCGTCCTAGACGCACCTGAAGTTTTTGGTAGTCGTCTTAAAACTTTCGAACGAGTCAGCATCATGTTTTTGGTTTTTGTGAAAAAGTGTCTGTAGAGTGTGAGCAATAGAATGGTAGCCTGCGCAAGTACGCGAAGTGCAACGATTTTCCCACTTCATTGAGATGGCACGAATATGCACGTAACAAAGAGTAAAGGTAACCAACTTTCAATTGTCACTATTAGCACGGAAGGCACACCTTTAACGATTATCAAAATAATTGACTACCAGTTCGTATGAGTATACCATATGAACGAGTTCGTAAATATTGAACTATAAGAACCATTCTTTATCGCTTGTTTAAAGGAAACTGTTTTTTAAGAAATTTAAGTCAAAGTATTATGTGTGTAAATATATATATATATTAATGTAATATTGTTAGTATTATGTGTCTTTTAATAATTGATTTAATTATAGCATAGTTACTCCAGATATAATAGATATCTATTAAGTAAAATATTAAAATAAATTGAGCAATTAAGCATGTGTGTTTCTTTATGTTTTGTGTGTTCGTAGTCCGAGCTTGAGAACCGGGAGCTTACATGCTCCACCCTTAGTGGCGGCATCATAGGTAAGTCCTATACTGGTAAATTTTGATAAGGACAATTTTACCTTATGACATTTATCTCAACCCGACCTCCTCTGTAAATTATAGTAAATCCTTTAAAATATTATGACCATGTATATAATCCCTTTTATTTTGACCCAACAAGCAACAAGCATGTATCAATTTAAACGCACTCCCATATCTCAGCATATTAATGAAAATGTCATCTGAACTAATAATTTCTATATATATGTTTTAAATATATTTTAAATATGAAAGCTTTAGTGAAACATTACCTGTTATGTGTTATATTACAGATAGACAAAATTAAAAATAACTGTCGTTAATAAATACGTATAAGCGTGTTTCCCAAAAATCAATATTTTTCTTGTTTATAAAATGGAGAGTAGTATATGGATCATAGTTCTGCAACCTTTTACTATTAGGAACTACCAACATTAGGCTAAGTTCTTCCAAAGAACACTAGTATTATTTTACATTTATCCGAGAATCACCAGTACGATGTTAAATTATTCCAAGGAATACCAGTACCATGTTAAATTTTCTCAGGGAGCACAGGCACTAGTCATTGTTTTCTGGAAGTTAGTAATACAATTGCTTTGTAAGAAAGTATAGACACAACATTGTATAATTAATTAAAATTTATAATTAAACTTTCATAAATTTTATATACTATTATTCTAATGTACTTGAATCATAGTTAAAATTTTATTCAAAAAAATTCTAGTAAATGAAATACCTAAAATATTCTCTAATTTCAAATATTTTAACTTGTTTACAGCGTATTCCGTGGATATTATGTGAATACACATATGTCATAATTAAATATTTTAGATCGATCAGTTCAAAGTTCAGAAATTATTTATTTAATTAGAAACTATAGTATTCCAAATATTACTTTCATAAAGATAAACACCCGTGTCAAATAGCCTGCATAGCCCACTTCGGCAATAGGAGCTTGCAATTTCGTCCCAGTAGCTCTAAGATAGAGCGTCGGTTGGCCTAGATCCAGGGTTCGATTCCCGGTGGGTGGGGCCACAAGGTTCTTAATGGCGTCCAAATAAATTAATCTTGTACGTTAGTGCAAACATGTCGGAAGTCTGAAAGTAACCCTAGAATTATTAACACCAATTCAGTGGACTCTCAGATATAGAGTTCCAATTTCCAATCGAGAGAATAACGACCATGCAGGAAGCTAACCTGGAGGATAAAAATATCATCAGGGAGGGCTAATATGCTGTAAAAATAACAGGAGCTGATTAATCAGATTGTCAGTTGTACGCCAATCTGACACTTCGACAATAAGAGTTTGCAATTTCGTCTCAGTAGTTGAACAGAAGAGCACCGGCTGGCCAGTTTGAAGATCCATTGATCGGCTCCCGATTGGGGAAGCAAAAGTTTTTACAACTCTCAATTACTCTTTTATGATTTAAAGAAAACTCCAAATCAAAGAATGCGAGCAATGACATACTCATCAGTAACATATTGCGGATCTGCGCTGAAGATCAAAATTGTTGGAAACTTAGTTCTGTTTTCGTCGCGATTCTCGTTTCGCGGGAACGTGATTTCATTTTTAGAATGGTTTTCCGTTCCTGTGAACGACTCGTGACGGGAACAGAACAGGCCGATCATGCAAATCGCCTTCTCGCCGCGCGCGCATCCTGTTTTGTATATTGTGAGGGCGCTGCCGTCAACGGTTGTGTTCCGGAGCGTACCCATCACTGTGTATATATGATAGGACGCATTCTCAGTACCTAGGTATACGGAGAGTTATATGGAGAGGTGATGGAGAGGTGTAGAGGACCTTGTTAGGACCTTGTCTGACCTTGTTAAATCTTAGATCATGGATTGATAGATCGAGATCGAATGACCTGACCTTATGCTATGCAAATACTCGATTTGAGTATGTTGCGATAGGTTTAGTTGCTAGTTAAGTTGCGTAACAAAGTGTAAGTCTAGTTTCGATAGTTTTGTTCGGAATGTGCGATAAATTCTTCTAGTGTTGGCTCTTTCAGTTTTTAAAGAGGCCAAGTTAATTTCCGCGGGTTCTTGGACTCGGTATAATGCCATGACGTGTGATCTGACGATGGTAGCTTCGTGAAAGAATACGGCATCTGTGGTAAGGTAATTTTATTTACTTACCTGTGTTACGGCAACGATAAAAGTTACTGAGAGTGCATGTCTAGCAATAGACTATATCTAAAACCTTTTCTATGAGCTTGCTGGCTCATTTTTGTAAATACTGTTTACTTTACTAAGACGTTACAATGCTTGTGTAACTATGTTAGAGTAATGGATATCACGTCAGTAAAAGTGATTTTGTGTTCGCCTTACTGACTCTTTATTGATGAACATTTCTTCAAACTCACCTGCAAAATATCCTCTGCTAAACTACCACTCTGCTAGTAGTAAACATTTTTTAAGACATCAGCACGCTAGATTATAAGGACATTAGTTAAGGTGGATATAACTTCTAAAGTCAAATTAGAGAAGTATAAGCCAGCCAAAAAAAATTATACCTGCTTTTCTCGAAATAAAAAACCAGACAAATCTTAGAAATTTATCTGTATTAGATCCCTTAGAAATTTATCTGTATTATTATATATAATCAAAATATCGCCCGCATCATTCTCTTAATAAATGATCGTGTTCTATCTAAAACAATTTCATTGAGCAGCAGTTGTGTCTAAACAAATCGCGTTTCCTCCGTATGTGTGATGAATGATAGATACTCTTGGAAAAACACCATTTGTCTGGAGACCTAAGAATCCTATCAACGATTGGGTGATGCATGTATGTGTATCTATATAAAAGTGCTATTCGTCATGTAAATAACCAATCCTCATGTTCATGTGATACATGACTATCGTCAGATACGATGCATGAGGAACACTTAACAAAATATGCAAATAGGAACGAAAAAATGGATGATTCTTTAGTAGTATCGGTTGTTACATGTACCTTTTACCGTTTCTTTTCAGCATGAATGTGAGGGGTACGATATATTTTGGAAATCAATTTGTAGCGAACAGAAAATTGGTAGTATAGAGTTGCTACTTCAAGTAGTACGAGCTTACAGTTTCCGTCTAAAGAAATCAGACTGACAAAACACTGACTAAATCAGATGTGTGCATAATATTTTATTCGTGTGCTTGGGAGCAACTTTGGAGACATTTCTTAAACTTTCGTTTGCTGTTGAGGATCCAATCGCTTTTATATACGAATACTCATATAGCTTATGTAATTATGATGAACATTTGTGCTTTTATTTGCATGGTGCAGTCTGAAGTAGGACATCATCTACGCGCCGAATGGCCATGATGTTTGGTACCCAGGTGCTTCAGAACCTGGCAAGATGCACCTTGGCGTTATTTTTTTAATTTGAATTCATTTTAGTGACTTTATGTTTCTGAAAAATATTCACACAAATCAGTTCCTTAACGACCGAAAATATTATCATTGAGTTTCTATCTTATGCCAGTAATTCTTCATACATAAACTTCAACATAATTTCGTATATAAATGAACACGTCGCGGTCTCACAAAAAAATTAAATTTTATTATTCCATATTTAAAGTATTTGTTTTTTCGATTACCATAACGTGGTTCAATAGCAAACGGTTTCTTCGCTGCAAAGCACGACGAAAATTTGAAGTCCCTCCAAAAGAATATATAAGAGAACTAAAATTCGTATTCTCAGTTTGTAACCCGAAAATGTCCATACGTTCTATATAATACATGCCCGAAGTGTAACGTCAAAATATGGGACTGGGTACTAGTGGTATTCCTGCTTTATTTTTTGTCGTCTAGCGACATCAGCTTACGGTAAGTAACTTCTTCCTGTTCCCAAGCTGCAATACCAGAAAATCGGTCAATTTTTTTATTTTAAGAATATTCTTTAAGAAGATAAGTAGAGATGAAAATAATTTCTTGAAATCTATATAAACAGTAGAAATAGCTTACTATTCAATGATTGCAATCTACGACTAAACACAAATTCATATTTCTTAAAATATAATATTGAAATAAAAAATTAATATTTCAATTTTCAGACACTTTCAAACTGACACTGATCCCAAACTAGCCATAAGCAGTTTTTCTGATCAAGCAGTATTTGTGATTGACCTCATTACAACATCACGACTTTTGATACATATTTTCATTTCTCTTAAGTTTCGGTAAAACTCGCATGAAGCAGAGAAATACAAAACTCTCCCGTTTAAGGATAAAAAAGAGGCCAAACAAGAAATACCAAGCATGCATAAAGTATTGATTATGAAACACTTTCTAATTCAAATGCAATTTTATTTAAACATCTCCAAACTGCGATACATTCAGCGCTGATATATTTTAAACTAGAAGGTATGCCCGTCATATGACGGAATTAAAATTTTACAAAGTATTACCTAACATTTGGCGTCATTTTTATCAATTTGGCGACATTTGCGATATCCCGTCAAATTCTTGGCCAAACGTCACGAGCGGACAAACAGAGAAATGGCTTTTTCATAAGTAGATTCTTATAGTCTTTTCCAATATATTGAATTTTCATGGATTTGGTGACATTTTCGTTTTAATTTTTGTGATATTTTGTTCAATTTTGAGACATTTTAAAAAACTCGCCAAAATTGTCACCAAGTGGGACGGTTGGACTGATAGGCAAACGATACCGAAATATCATTCCCCTTTCAAAACACAATTAATTTGGTTCATTTTGTGTCATATTTATCAATTTGACGACACTTTTATCGATTTGGAGATATTTTCTTCAATTTGACGATATTTTGATAAATTTGGGGACATTTGAAACCAAATTTGTCGAAGCGGTACGGTCGGACTGACAGATAAATGCTTCCGAAACATCATTACAATACTATCCTCTTTTCAAAACATAATCAATCTGCGATTTTGCGTCATATTTATTAATTTAGCGACATTTTTATCAATTTGGCGACATTTTTATCGATTTATAGACATTTTTATCGATTTGCCGACATTTGATAAATTTGGTGACATTTAAAAAAAACGCCAAATTTGTCGCCATGTGGAATGGACTTGGCACAAAAAAAACGCTATTGAAACATCAATTTAATACTATTCATTTTCAAAACTCAATTAATTTAATTGATTTGGTGTGATTTTTATCAATGTGGCTTCATTTTTATCGATTTCGCGACATTTACGCCCATTTCACAACATTTAAAAAAGTCGCCAAGTTGGCTATATCTCGCCAAATTCATCGCCAAAATTTTCGCTCAGCATTACCCGGAGATATATAGATAAACAGACAGATAAATCAAGGTGTCTATATTAATTCAAAACTTCATCGAAAGAAATCTGATGTGGTCAGCACATGACTTTCCTTGTACGAGTATAATGCAATGAATTTACTTCTTTAACGGTGAAAAAGTGATGAAAAGATCCACGGCACAGTGGTTGTAACGTTAAATTGTACATTTGGATCGCTTAATTGTACATCCGTATGACAACATCTAAAACTATTTCGTATCCAATTAACTCATATTTTACGCAACTCTAAATTAACAATTACCAATATTGATAGCATCCTCAATAAACACCATGCACATATTTAAATATTTTAATAATAAATTCAACAATTAGGAGTCATTTTTGCATTTTTGACGACATTTCAGTCAATGTGGGGCCAAATATCGCCAATTTGGCGATATTTAGATGAGCATTTTTTATATAACAAAGGGTACGCCCATCACATGACTGAGTTAAGAATTTGCAAAATATTCCATCCTATTTGGCGTCATTTCTATCAATTTGGCGACATGTTTATCAATATGATAATATTTTTTATCAATTTGGCGATATGCCGCCAAAATTGGTCGCCAAAATTTTTCCAAGCGTTACAGACGAAGTTTTATGGTAGAGTCTTATATTCTTTCCAAAATATTGAATGTTAATCTATTAGTTGTCATTTTCATTGATTTCGCGTCATTCTTATCAATTTGGCGATATTTTCATCAATTTGGCGACATTTCAAAACTCGTCAAGTTGGATATATTTTGCCAATTCGTCACTAAAATTTTGTCAAGCATTATATTATAGTCGCAGAAATAGGTTATTCTTATAGCAGATAAAGGACTAATGGCGACCAAATACAAAACTATTACCCTAGTATTTTCTCTTATAGTAGATTCTTATTATTTCCAAGATATTCGATATTCATCAACTATTCTTCATTTTCATCAATTTGTTGACATTTTCATAATTTGGTGAGATTTTCATCAATTTGGCGATATTTTCTTCAATTTGGCAACCTTAAGAAACTCGCCAAGTTGGCGATATTCCGCTAAATTTGCCGCCAAAATTTCGCCAAGTATTGTTTATGGAGAAATAGGTTAGTCTTATGGTAGACTAGCTTCATACCCGTTCTTCGTACGGAATATATAATATAAAGAAACGTATAATTCGCAATCATGTACAAATTCTGTTAAAATATTAAATTTATTGCTCCTAAAGAGAAGTTTAAGGATATCTGTTCTCAATATGCAAAATTATCTTCACGGGCAGATCTGAAGAATAAAACATCCTGGACCCTTTTGTAAGCAAATTTACAAAAAAAAAAAGGAATCGAATCAATATATGCAATCCCATACTACTTATATTGTCTCAGATTAGAAAATATGCCAGTGTGTTAGTAGAAGATTACGCGTATTACAATATGAGTCTCAAAAATATTTGCCAAAATAAAAAAGATGACGTAATAAATTGAAAGTATCAAAAATGTCCGTAAACTTAATACCAGAAAGTCGTAATTGATTCCAATATATATCAAAATATATGCCAATATACCTGTACTACTTATATTCTCGTAGAAGATATACCCGTGTATTTGTAGAAAATTACTCGTACAACGTACAATATATGAGTTTAAACAATTTTTATCATAATAAAACAATGGCATAATAACCTGAAAATATCAATAATCCCTGAAACAATACTTCCCGAAAATATCAATAATAATTATGTTTAAACTTGAAGACCGTAATTGATATTATCCAGTCATAAATGCAATATCAATGAAATTTATTTTATTAAGATATACTCGAGCATTTGTAGAAGATTATTCGTACAACGTACTATATATGAGTTTCAACAATTTTCGTCATAATAAAACAATGGCATAATAATTTGAAAATATCAATAATCCCTGAATCAACAGTCCCCGAAAATATCAATGATAATAATGTTTATACCTGAAGACCGTAATTGATATTATCCAGTCAAAAATGCAATGTCAATGAAATTTATTTTATATACATATCTTTATTATTTAAATCGGGAAAGATTTAATAAAAATCGTATATGGCACATAACACATTGGATCCGTTGCTAAGCGACATGATATCATTTGCTTCAAATAAATTGATGGAAATCATATCGTCTGAATAATGCGGTCTCTATGGAAGGTTTGGCGACATTTTCGTCAATTTAGCTATAACTTAAAAAATCGCCAAACTTAACGCCAAGTGGGACTGTAGAACTGATAATCCCATTTTGCGACAAATTGACGAAACATTATCACAATACTATCTCCTAACAAAACACAATTAATTTCATTTATTAAGCGCGATTTTATCAATTCCATGATATTTTTATGGATTTAGAAATATTTTTATCAATTTGGTGATATTAAAAAAATTCGTTAAATGTGTCACTAAGTAGGATGGATGGACTGGCCGACAAATGCTACAGAAACATCATTTCAGTAATTTAATCTAAAAAAACAAATTTAATTACATCGATTTGGCTCACTGTTATCAATTTCCACAAATTTGGTAAAGTTTAAGAAAAGTTACCAAGCTTAGATATATTCAGCTAAATTCCTAGCTCTGAATTTGCAGATCTGAAGAATAAAATATCCTGATCTCGTTTGTATATGCTAAATGAAAACACTAAAATTGTATTAGAAGATACACCCGTTCTACTCTTTTTCTGCTTCAACAATCGGCTAAATGAATTTATTGGGTAAACACAGTGCCTTGAAACCTCTTTGCTAAAATAAATGAAAGTGATGTACGCAGTCCGCAATTTATATAATTTAAAGAACAATCAAACCGTTCATTTATAAAATATATTTTACATCCATTTATTTATTATTCAAATAGAAAAAAAAATAAATATTAACAACACATTTAATTTCATTGCGTTGCCGAGCAACATGATATAAGATAGAATCTTCCATAAAATGCGAAATTAAATAGCCATTTTGATTTCTTTATACTTTTCATCGTTGAGTAAAAGCTTGTGAAAGATGAACCATGGAGGTAGATTTTTCCATTTAAATTCATGTTTCAAACAATTCATGTTTTCCTATAGTGACTAATTAATGCAAAAATCCTGCACCAAACTCGGAAAAAAAGTTTTATTTCATTTTGACGTTTTAAACAAACGATATTCATCCTTTCCGTTTGGATAAATCACGGAGTTGGAGAGTAGAACTCTTAGGAAAAAGCTCCGTTTTTCATTAATATCTCGACAACCCCTGGTCTTAGAAACTCGAAACTTGGACTAAATTTATGGGGGGCTATTTTAAGGCTATTCACAAAATTTCACTAAATTCGATTCAGCCGTTTTCCCGTGATGATGAGACAAACGAAAATTTCGTTTTTTACTAATATCTCGAGAGCCACTGGTCGTAGAAACTCAAAACATGGACTAAATTTTAGTGGGACTGTTTCTAGGCTACCCACAGAATTTCATTAAATTCGGTTCAGACGTTCTCCCGTGATGATGGGACAGACAGACATATTTTCAATTTTATTTATATAGATAAACGAATAATGGCGTCAAATTACAAGGCTATTACCCAAAGTGTCTTCTCTCGTGAATGGAACGGGCTAGATCCACGAGAATGATGATAGTAAATTTATCGCATAATATTACATAAGAAAATAAACAGATTTTACAAAAGTTATATTTTTTTTAATTTTATATGATTTTTTGATAAATTTATTTGAAAAATGTGATATATCTCGAGAACGGTTAAGCCTAGTGTTCTAAAGTTTATGTCAATCGTTTTCTAATGAAACATTAATTACAGACGAAATGATTATCTACGTAACTTTATTGAATGTTTTAATTTTTGAAGATTTTTTAAAAATTTCATTTCAAAATTTAGGAGGCTTCTTAAATCATCACCTCAAAAACATCTGCTTCGAGAAATATGCTCTCTCATCGAAAACTTGCATTCGAATTATCGATCCCGTCGCAATACTTTCCTTATACATTATACTATATATAAGGAAAGTAAAAACGAACTTTAGTCAAATGACGTCATTGAAATATAAATTCTTTGTATCTCTATGTAAAAACAATGAATATTTCATTCATATTACTTTTATTGCAGACTCCAAAGCTAAATAATTTTGCGTAAAATTTTCAGCAATTCTTATACAACTCATCTTACAATCACATGTTTACATTCTGCATCCATTAAAATTAGATTTCGTTGTAAAAATAATCATTTAAACACAAAAATATTGGAATTGCGTTGGCACAGAATATGGATTATGTGGGTTTAGGACGGGTGCAACATTGAATAAAATTTGAAAGAACTTTAAAAATCACGATTTTAATACTGGGAAAAAAGATGGATGCCATATTTTATTTTGAAGTATGTCACGTAATCTCGTCATATAATATGGGTGTAATTATTATTTTAATTTTTTTTTTAAAAACTACCCAGCATATTTTGCTGAATTTTTTTATATATTTTATTGGATAATTTAAATATTTTCTAAAATTGTTTAAAGCAATTTGTGAATTTTAACTTCATTAAAAAAATGTTTTAAAAATTAGCTCCCATAGGGTTCAATGTATTTCACTTTTTTAATCCGGGTTCAATCCAAAACTAATTGGATGATATTATTCATTTATATTCCCATATGTCCAACAGATCGTCTGAACAACATACCAAAATTTCATTTTGATAAAGTCATTTTTACGGCAGTTATCGTGCGAACGGACAGACGGACAGAATGAACAAAGTCATAAACACCTTACAACTCTGTTGCAAGTGTTAAAAATAAACTTTATTCAAATGACGTCATCGAAATATAAATCGTCTGGCTTTCTATGTAAAAGCAATGTATATTTCATTCATGTCACTTTTATTCCAGACTCCAGGGCTCAATCATTTTGCTTGAAAGAAATTAAGCAATTCTTATACAACTCATCTTACAATAATTTGTTTACATTCTGCATCCATTAAAATTAGACTTCGTCGCAAAATTAATCAAAGTTCGATAATCGTATAAACACAATTGTAATTGCTTTTTCAAAGAATATAGATGAACAGAAAATACGCAAAAATATAGCTGTTTTAGGACGGATGCAAAACTAAATATAGATTTAAAAGAACTTTATAATTTTGATTTTTACACTAGGAAAAAAAGATAGATGCCAAATTTTATTTTGAAGTGGGTCACTTGATCTCTTCATATAATATGGGTGTAATTATTGTTTTAATTTTTATTTAAAAACACTACCGAACATACTTTGCTGAATTCTTTTATATACTATAATTCATGGGATAATTTGAATATTTTTTAAAATTTTCGAAGCAATTTGTGAATTTTAACATCACTTAAAAATTGTTTGAAAAATTAGGTCTCATGCGGTTTAATGGTGTTCACTTTTTCAACCCGGGTTCAATCCAAAACTAATTGGGTGATATTATTCATTTACATTTACATATGTCCCACAGACCGTCTCAACAAGATATTAAAATTTTATTTTGATAAAGTCATTTTACGACAGTTATCGTGCAAACGGACAGACAGACAGACAGACAGAATGAACAAAGCCATAAACACTTTTCAATTGCGTTGGAAAGTGTAAAAAAGGGTCTTATACTTTGTTATCTATGACAGATTTGAAAACTTCGAAGTTTGACTGAAAATTTAATGAAAATTTTAAAAAATTACGTCATATAAGCATTTTTTTATTTGAATGCAAAACTATCACTCTATATTTATGTGATGTTCACTCCAATTCTCTGATGCAAGAAAATAAAACTGAAAGTACGTATTTCGATATATTTAAAAGAAATAAATACAAATGAATTGTTCCGCTTACAGTTCAAAGCTCTTTTTAAAGCATGTCCCTCGATCTTTCCGATGGCGTATAGATGGAAACTGTGTGATAATATTTTAGATCGTTAAGAAACCGATTTGTGATAATTGTGAAAATCGTTGTCGAAACTGAGAAAATCGCTCAAAATTGCGCTGCAACATAAAATAACTCAAATTCTAATGCTAATTAAAAAAAGAAAACCTTTTAGATGTGTCTCGGGACTATCACTATAATAACTGAACTATCAAATGTCTTAAATGCCTTACAACTACAAAACCGTTTTTTTCTGAAAAAATATTCATATTCAATGAAATTAGCAAAAAGTCGATATATGAAATGAGCCGTGCATATGAAGTATGCGAGATGTGAAAGTTTTGAAATTAAAACTTAATTTAACGAATAATTATAAAATTAGAAGTATGAAAAATTTATTTCAATATGGAGAAACCTAATATAAAAAAGCTTCTAAGCTAGGAAGTTTTTAGAATTTGAATATTAAATTAAACAAATTAGAATACAGGAAAACAATGAACTCAAATTAAATCATTGAAATCGCAAAAACGTATTTAATATGCAGGAGGACGTTTAAATTAAATGCTTGCAAGTGCATACGCTTATCTGTTTAAAAGTTGCTGTTTACTTGTTTTTTGTAGGAAGCGTAGTGAGCATGCGCTGTTTAAAAATGGGCGTTTCGCCCTGTTGAATTTTGTATTAATAACTAAAATTGTGATTTTGAAAATCTGCGTGCAATTTTACGTATTTATGCAAAATTTCATCTCCCTACCTATTACAGTTTTTGAGTAAATAACATAACGAAATTCCTGCAAATGTTGATTTCGCGTCATTTGGAATGAAGAATGGATCTCGCTCCTTCATAGTTAGCTTATAACATTCCGTGTAAATGGCATAAATACAAATATAAAGGTGCCGATCAATTTTAATGGTAAAAACTTCTATCGAAATCTGTAATAAACTTGACCTACATTCACCAGAGCTAGATCGGCATCTGGCAGTAGAATAATAAATATCGCTGACGGGTTAACTAACGGATGAAGGAATGAGTAGCGAAATATTAAGAATGAGCTGTATAAACCAAGGAGGAAAAAATATGCGTGAACGACAAAATACCAAAGACGAATGTGAACAGACAATAGAAAGATTCAAGCCACTTGAATCTTTCTATTGTCTGTTAAGTAAGTAAAAGTCTTATTCACTTAACATTCATTATAACTTTTAGGTTCATTATGATAAATTAAATAGGAAACTAACCGGCTTCGGAAGTTATATGAGTCCTTTAAACCAGCTGTAAAATTAATAATCTATGTACAATTACAAAGTATAAGTAGAATTTTAATAGAAAATGAAAGAAAACATTCGGTTGCTATATGAGCTGACTTCAACTACAAAAATAAAGAAAATACCATCAAATTAGAACTGTAAAACTGCCACGTAATAAAGTACTGGAATTGAAATAATGACAAAATGATTGAATTAATTGGTTTTGGAGGTTAAAAAGCTAATTTTGCCAATAAAAACTGGGGAAACTAACAAAAACTTCGGAAATACATAGACGATAAGTGAAAAATGAAAGAAGCAAATGGTTTTGAAAGTTAAGTCAGATTTTACAAGAGGAAGAGAAGAAGGGGCACTTATCGTTTACACGAGAATTCGACTGAGGAAAACATTCGAGAAATTTCAAAAAAGTCCAATTCAAAACTGGAATTAAATGTAAAAGTGGTATAAGCTTCGGAAAAATTGAAAACATGATTTGATTCCCAAGAATGGTTAGCATTTGAAGCCTTAACCACAACCGCAATCTCATGAAATGCGAATACGCACCAGATGATAACTTGAATAGAATTATTAGAATGGAACAATAATTTGCATGGAATCCTAAAACATCCCTGCTTTAAATCGTTTTAAAAAAATCGGATCCGAGCCGGTCCACGGATCAGGCTGGCCCGAAGTGGGTGGGCCAGTCCCGAGTCCAGTCATTTTCCCTATCTGCATTAATAAAGGAACATGTCTGTCTATTTGTCTGTTCCTGTCCTCTGTAGGGGAAAATCTAAACGGCTTACGGCCATCAAATTTGGAACATAGGTACTTCAGAACACGGAACTATATGCCTCAGAAGGATTTTTAAACATGCGAATTAGTTTTATACACACTCTAAGACAAAAAAGTCAATGCACCAACAAATAATTATCCAAATGAGACAAAATTTAGTACGTGTAAAGTGGTTGCACAGAAAAAGAAATGATTATAATTTCAGAGCAATTGGATGATTTATTGTACTGAAAGATTTACACAAAGTGAGCACGTCAGTATGGCGTTGGTCCACCTCTGGCCTTGATACAAGCTGTTACCCGATGTGACATTGATGCATAAAATTGGCGAATGATGTTCTGAGGGATGTCGTTCCAAATGGCCTCCAATTGACGAGCTAATTCGTCTACATTCTGGGATGGTCGCAGGCGACGCCCCATCTCAGTACAAATGTGCTCAATAAGCAAGAGATCTGGGGATCTGTCTGGCCGTGGAAGTGTGTCGTATGTACGCAGATAATAAATAGAGGGGCGTGCCGTGTGTAGTCTGGCATTATCTTGCTGAAAAGTTAGCCCAGGGTGTCGCGAAAAAAATGGAAAT